>JAVLUX010000011.1:13775000-14122500 GCA_032164185.1 Moxostoma hubbsi | reverse complement strand
AAAAAGTAACACCTGTGGTATTATAGGGCTGTTTTAACATGACTGGCGTTATGCTGCAATATGTAACATTGAGTGCTGCATTATGTGTAAACAGAAATGACACAGGCTGTTTCAGAGGGGTTAACCAAGATGAGACTTGCAGATGAAGCTAATGGTTTATGCATGTATTAAATTTTGTTCATACCAGCCATCTTACCTTTCCTTATTTCCTGCTAAAGCAAAATATGATGCTTTTAAATTAAGCTTTATAACCCAAAAGTCTGATCTGGGAACATGTTCCAGATTATCTGGGTGCAATATGTTATTTTTGAGGATAAGGTTCCTGCCGCCTTGACCGTAATCTGTTTTAGCTTCTTAGTGGATGCTTCAAAGTAGGGAGGAAAGGAAAGATGTGTATTTGGAAATGGCTTCCAGATTTAATGGAACAATTGTAACTTAGATTATAGAACATTTTATACCAAACATGAGATGGAAACCATTTATAGTTGATCTAAAGGCATGCAGGTTGAATAAAGGATGTGTTTTGCCCACAGAAATAGTACATGCATGGATGTCTCACTTCACATAATGGATGATTTCATGGTCATCTGTTGTTGTCGCCTCCGATTTTTCACCCCAGCATTGGGTTATTAACACACATAGTTGAGCTTATGAGAGATATCAGTTGCTGCTGTATGATATCTATGTCTAAGTATGTGTGCACTTTTTTGTGTGTTGGCACTGAGGTTGCTGTGTGTGTGAGTGTGGCTCTCACACAGTTCTGTAATATAAGCTGCAAGTGATGTCTCACAGAGGCTGCCTCAGATTGGAGTGTAACTAAGCGTACAGTAAAGTTTCAGAGATCAGCAGGGTACAAGGCAAAAATCGGAATGACACCCATAATTCATACCATCCTCTGTCCCTGCTGTGTCCCTTAAATTCACTCCTGGTCAGGGAGCGGTCTACAGGAAGAGGAGCCAGAACCCACCAATGCCTTCACATCTGCTTACCAAAGCCCTTTAAACTTGCAGGAATAATCCTACATGACTTTTCTATTTTTACAGAATTCAGTAATTTCCTGAGGTATAGTGTAGGTTATACGCCTAAAGAAATGAAAAGTGCTTTTTACTATTTTAAAGCTATTTTAATTGGCATTTTATTTTACACATTAAGCCTTGTACTAACCCCCACCCCCCCAACTTCACATTGATAGATGAAATTGCTGAAAACTAATTTGTTTGGCAATTACACTGATTGAAATGATATTGGTTACTGAAAGTTGCCGTATTGGCCAGTGAACATAAACTATTGTAACAAATGTAAGCGTGGTTCTAGCAGGAAGACTCTGGATCATTACGCATTCATTCAACTCAGGCTCTCATCCAGTCACAATCCAGCCTCTGCTTTATAAACTCCACACAGCTGTCGTTCATCGCTCGTGTCACTCCATTGTTTTCACCTCCCCCCACCCCATCACCACCAGTTTAGGTCCCGTCCTGCCATAGTGGTAAGCTCCTCTCCTGCTGTCATCGCTTTCTGGTAGAATTTTGTTGGTTAAGTATCTGAGCGCTGAACTGAAGGACGGTGCTTATGCCAAATTAACGAAATCTCTCTACATTTGTATTAATTCCAATCTTCCGAGTCTTTCTGATAGAACTTATTTTATGATATACTGTTAACAAAAATGTTTGAAGATGTTATAATGGTTGAAGGACCTTAGAGGCCCCTGCTCTTCACTGACTGTCGAGTTTACAGACACAGTAATAGGCCTGATCGAGCTACAGTTGGTTTTTGCATAGTCAACCCAAAGTCTCCATCTGTCTCTCCAAGTATATTGAACTATGCATAATCAAATATTTAAAGGCAAGACGTCAAATACAGCGTTTTAGATCACCTCTGTTTTTCAGGGCATGTGTGCGCACAATGTTGAGGTCAGCTTTTGTTCAATTAAAATGTATACATACTGGACAAAGCTGAGCTACAATCACATTATTTAGCAGTATGTTTACATGCACTTTAAAATTGTATTTCTGTCAGATTAAAACAATATTATTATACGTAAATGCTAGTTGGATAGACAGATGAAGACTGTTGCTCTGCTCGACTACACAAAAACCTGCTGGAGTGTGATTTTAATTGTGCATGTAAACAACCAAATGTTGCACACCCCAGTGTTCCCCCCTGATGACAGCAGTTTCGGTTAAATACATTGTGGCCTGAAACTGATGTATGAAATAAATTTGTTTATTTCTAAATATGTTGAAAGAGACAAATTTTGTTTGATTGTTGTACTTGCTTCTTTTCAGGAAAACAAGTGATCCACCCCAGCCAGATCAAGGCTGTTCAAGAGGAATTCACCCCCAGTCCGGAAAGAATCAAGTGGGCCATGGAGCTGATCGCTGCATTCGAGGATCATCAAAAGTTGGGAAAGGTGGATATTCCGGAGCTTCCAAACAGATCTATAATATTTTCCAATGTGACGTAGCATCAAGATATCCTCCTTGATGCATTCTGTTCTGTATCTTTTCAGCTTTTGTCTGAGGAAAGCAAATGAGGCGTCACATATTGTAGTTCCTAATTTAGTGCATCATTGTGTCCTGCGTTTTCTGCTCTGTAGCGCTGCACGTGTCTGAGATATGCTGGTAATTTACAATCTGCCAGTAATTCTTAGGCTAAGGATGGCCTCGGGATGCGTCAGTGATACACACCCTGTTCAGCTCTTTGCTTGCTATCCAAGATTCCAGGGCACAGTTACTTGATTTAATTGTGCTTTCCCATAGTTTTTCAGTGCCCTCTTTAATCTCCTTTTAGAATTGTTACAGAAAATGCCTGTCACCATTTTTGGACGCTATCAACATTAACAAATTGAATTACATTTATGATACAGCTTAACTGAAGATTTATATTCTTTGAATAATATGCAGATGCATACATCATTTAATTATTGTAACTCTTTCTTGATGATGGATTATGACTGGTAGGCTGATTTAAATATCTGGCTCAGTCTAGTGGCATGATGAATAGGAGCATTTTTTCACCCATGCAATAAAGGCATCTTATTTTAATAAAAGGCATTTCCCAATTCTTTACCAACTTGAATAAAACACAACTTGCTCTTAAACTGGAAGCTAACAAGAGGTTATTATTGATCCAGTGTATCACAATGGCTGGCAAATTACACATTAAAAAGCTGATTTCAGTTGCAGATGTCAGATGTTAAAGCTAAAAATAAAAAGCATTTAAATCCATCCTCTACCTTTTTTGTGACATTTGTTTTTTTTTATCACATTTTGCAGTTCACTCCCTGGAGTCTCTAAAAATCATATGTTGTGTTATATACCCAGTGCTGCAGAAAGTGCAAGGATATAAATACTTTCAGACAATATCTCAACTGGCTTTATTTTTATTCAACTGGTGTTCTGTTCTCTTCTCCTTAGGGGGCTTTCGCCTTTCACGGCAGTATGATTGACATGCCATCTCTGAAGCAAGCTCAGAACATTGTCACATTGGCTTCAGCTGTTCAGGGGAAGTGAGCTAGTCATCAAAATCTGCACCATGCTGACCACCAACCATGCCATGCACTTCACATCAACACCTAAAATTTGTAAATGTTTTACCAACAGCAGAAAAGATGTACCATACAATATGTTCTGTCTTGTTTGAAATGTAATTGAAGTTCCACTTAAGTAATTTTGGTTGTATTGATAATTTTTTTGTTTGTTTGATTTGGGCTGCTGAAATTTATTGTAGTTGCATTACCATTTTATGCATTAGTTTGTGTTTGTGTGTGTGCCAATGCCCACCCCCTGCCTCTCTTGTGTCAGGACAGACGATTGTCCATGGCAAAGGTTGTGCATGCCCACTGAAAGGGCAAACAAACAGTGCTGCCCTGCCGTTGCACTTCCATTCAGCCTGTTGTTTGCCAAAAAGCCGGCATGAATTTACTAAAACCAACAGAGAGCAAATGAGTCTATGTGTACATTCTAAATTGCAGGCCTTTGTTTCAGGGGACTCTGTTAGCCAGTCTGTCCTCTAAGAGAAGGCCTGAATGTGTCTGCTGCCTGCCGTAAACTCTAAGCTGATCTGATCAGCGGTGAGGCACACATTTGCAAGCAAACACATACACAAAGGGCTCTGCAGTTTGTCCTTTCTCCTTTATGTAAATATCAGCAGTTTTCCGTGTTTTCCTTGGCTTTTTAATCCCGGGAAGTGGGTCTCATCACTCCCTCCAATTTATAAATCACCATGAACTTACCCAAGCACTAAAAAGCCATGCTGTTGTTGTCCATTTTACCCATGTTTAAAACATGCTTTGTCAAGAATGCCTTCTTTTCAAATAAAGCTCCAGTATGTCTCTTGAGAGCGTTGTTGTTTTTTAAGTCACATTTGTTATGAATGCATCTTACAGTACACACGGTTCCCACTCATTGCTTGTCTTTGGCTCCCACGGGCTGATGAGACCTTTGGCAAAAATGACTGTTGGATTTGTCTGGGGTGGGGGATGGTTGATGGTTTCGTTAGTCACTATGTTAATAAAGGCCTTCACAAGCAGGACTTGATATGGAATTATCAATAGAGTCTGTGGTGAGCGTCTCGGTCTCAAGCTCTGTGCCAGCCAAAGGATGCAGACAGAAAGATAGAAGCTACCCCTGTGAGCAGCCCAAAGGGCCGGCAGTAAGCTGACGGCCTGGCACCCAGCCCACTCTTCTCTCTCTGTCTTCCCTCTCCCATGCTCTCTGCCATATGCACTCATTTAATTTTAATTTTCTTTGGAATCTTCTTTTTTGACTCATGTCAGACAAGCCCCTTTGCTCTCCTAAGCACTTTTTAAACACGTTTTGAAGACTCTCAATCAGAACTTGAGACAGCTGGATCAATAGGCCAATGCACATAGATGAGAGCGATTAATACAGATCTAATTAGATGCATTGTGGCATATATCTCAGCCAACTGACTTGTTAAAAAAAAATATATATATATATATATATATATATATAAATAAGAGAGAGAGAGAGAGAGATCGGAGGATGCTGACCTCTAACTTTCTAGGAAATCAGTTTGATTAGTTGTTTGTTGATTGATATGTCACTAAAGTTGACTTCTGTGTGTCTGCACCCTCCCCTGAAACGGCTACTTAAGTGGTTCTTCTGCCTTTACAAAAGCATTAAAATGTGTGCGTTTATTGTCTTTTCTGTTTGTAACTTGAGATGTGATCATTTTCCATTTTGCACCTTATTTTTTTATGCAAAGTTATATTTAATTTGCCCTGTATCTGTACACCAAAGGCAGTGTTAATTAATTATCTTGAAACTGAAATGCACAGTGAACGAATTTGGGTGTAAAGGATTTGAGGTCAGTAGAGCTCAGCAAAATGCTACTTCCTCCTAATTCTTTGTCATTTTTCATGACATTTCTATTAGGCTTCTAACTTGACATAATCTTTTCAGCTCACAAGGCAGAATTATTTAAATACATTTACTAGTATTCCCAAAGAGAGTACAATACAATTAACACGAAAAGGACCTTACCTAATCTTGACAGCACTCAATTAGGCTTGAAACACAGTCCTGATGGTTGTATGCTGAGATTGCTCTCATAAATTATCTGATATCAACCCAGCAGAGAAAATGCATGTATGCAAAGTGCTTTCAGAGGAAAATTAAAAGGAAATGTTTTACATATTTTTCATTAATCTCAATGGGACCCGTGTGGCAGGGAGGATTTTACTTGCCTAATTTCTCACCAAGGGATCTCCCAATAATTACTTTATTCTTTTACTAGACAATATATGACAAACTCATTTCAACAAAGATGATTTTTCCGCAATAAAACTAATCGTTTACCACAGGGGCATGCAGCAACCATTTTGGAAATAATGTATAATTGAAATGAAATTGAATTTATTTCCAATGAGGATAATGAGAAAAAAAATGAACTCTAATGCTTAAAAATGTCTTGTGTTTTTTTTCATGTATGGAATTTCCTAGAATGATATTCAGAGAACATTATAAAATATACTGTATATATTAACAATATACTGAATAGTAACTGAATAATTAACTTCCTAAATAATAACTGTTGATGAAACAGATGCAAAAGGAGTTTCATTCATACTTGTTCTCATGTTTAAATATAACTACGAAAAAAATAAACAATTTTCTTTTTACAAACGTTTTAAATGGCTATTCTTTTTGCACATATTAATTTATTTTATTAAAACCAAATGATTTACTCTTTCAAAGGGTAGACTGATATATTTGTATTATTTTTGTTATTATTATTATTATTATTATTATTATTATTATTATTATTATGCTTATTATTATTATTATTATGCCTTATAGAAATAATTTGATTTTGATTCATTTTTCTTAATTTTTGCTCAACGTCATGATTTTACAAGCAAGGGCTGTTCAGACAATAGCTACTTTAATGTTCTGAAATGTAGCGTATATTGTGTTGGTATATGATCCAGACACATCTCCGTTCACGCATTTATTTTCTTGTGACAACAATCAAACTTAGATTGTTGACTGTAGCGTAGTTACATGCATCTGCAAAATGTTCAACAAGGTTTTTACGGCTTTAAATACAAGAGCAATTTTTAGTATAAAGACACACCAAAAATATAGCCTTAATTCTGTAGCAAATTTAAGTTTTTGCTTTTCCTAAGCTTTAATTATTTAAATTGGTCTCTTTTTTTTCAATAAAATAAAAAAAAAATATTTATTTATTTAAAGTAATTATTACATTATGTAAACCCATTATTTGCATTTTTGTAAACGTCTTGGTGGAACACTGATGTTAGCGAAGGATATTTCTCTCTGAATAACCAGAGAGTTTGAGCTGACTCTTTTATTTTAAACGGAGACAGATCAAAGGGCAAACCCCAGTAAACCTTCTCCGGTCTTTGTCTCCGGTTGCTATGGCTTCGAGTCGAGGGGCCAAGTAAATCAGACTCGATACAGTGCGGCAAAAAGTCTGATAACTTTTTCATTTTTAGTCGGCTTGACACAATATACCCTTTTTAATGCATTTTCTTACCATGAACTTTAATGAACAGCTAATGTCCAAGATGATGTTTATTCGGCTGCTGCTGCATAATTGTTTTGTCCATAAAGGTTCACTCTCTGTCACTCTTGTTTTAATTTATTTGTTTTTCATTTAAAACCTATGAAATGCTGTCTATTGTCCTGATGATGAAGATGATGATTATTATTATTACTCTAATCTAATCTGAAATGTAGGCTGTCATTGCCTGCTAAATTAATGGCACGTTTTGACATGCATGAGTGCATTATGAAAATAGTTTGTAACTTTTTAATATTCACATTTTATTTGAATTATCTTTTTCTTGATAGTCACGTCAGGCCTGTAGAGCACTATGAGCAGATGCAATTTCCACTATACACTGTTCAGTCTTTGGAACAGTCTATGGGTGGATTCCCCAATTACAGGCCCCCCTGCAAATTGACTTTTCCTTCTGTTGTGACAAAATGGTGCAATTGTCGCGTAGCCTCCAGGATAATCAGCGCATCATGGTTTTATGTATATTACAGAGGCTGGCTCATTATCACTCAACTGCTCGTGAATTAGAGAAATTAAAACAATTCCGCGATATCTTTCATGGATGCGATAAAACAGATACGCTTTTGAGTGCTAGTGAGCTTACTGTGTGTCTTGACTGCTTGGCGCAGCTTGTACTATCTCACCCACTGGTTTTCTGATGAAAGAAGAACAGAACTTTCAGATGTGTGCCGCCGGATACTGTCAGAATTAAGGGCACGAAGAGAATGGCTGTTCATAAAGGCGATATTTATTGCTTCTTGGCTGTTAAGACTTCTGCAGTTGAAATCTCCTAGAACGGAGCTGATCCATCCATACAGCAAACGAGAGGAATATATGATCTGTCTGCTCTTATAGGTTGCTGCCTGGTCATATTTGTACCTGCCCATATAGTTCTAATGAGGGACAGGTGCACTATGTGGATTGAAGTCAATCCACATTTAATCCAATCCACTTTATCTCTAAAAGAAATCACAAAATAAAAATGTGTGTTTGTTACATAAATGCTATATTGTTGTAGTGATTGCCTTATCAAACATTTCCCTTGCAAGTCCATAATTTAATGGCATTTCTAACACGCATGTTAATTTAACGTTCATTTTGTGGAGGCCATTGCGCTTTGGCTTTATCTTGGGGTGACCGGCGAGCCACATGGGCCTATTCTTTTCCAACTCACTGATTTTACTGTCAGGTACCGAGTCTCCCTTGGACATGTAAACACAACACCAGCCTCTGGTCGATCACCTTGTCTTGACACATGTTCGCCAGACTATCATCATGCCTATCTTGTGCTTGGCATTTCACAAGCCATGCAGGAAACATACACCTTTGTGTTGACAAGTCTCACTTAAAATAAATTTTTACAATCCGGTAAAACGTCAAAATGAACAACATAGATAATACAAATTAATTAATTAATAATGTTAACAACTGTATTAGATGTGATGCTTAATGTTTATTCTAATCATGGAACTTTAACTCGTATATTTTCACTTATATACATATTTTAATGTAGGCCTACATGAACTGATCTGTTAATCGTGCAATGTTAATAATGATAGATATGCATAAATATGACAAGTTGCCGATAAGTCATGAAAATAGCCTGAAGTCACAATTGATTTGGATTTCATCACACCACAACTTTAACAAAGTTAGATTATGGACTTTGCTGCTTTTAAGTGCGTTAAAGGTGCTGAGTGCTCATTTTGGCTGGCGATTGGTCAGATGGGACATATAAATATGATCTGTGTTTAGTTTATGTAATGGTGTGCTGTCACTGAATCACTCCCTCAAAATTGAACCAATTTCCTCGTAATTGTTTAGGCTAATCAATATGTTGTCATTTTATTTTAGCTTTACCGACTAGCCTATTTGCTTCAAGTTTTTAGTCTGCCATATTTTAGAATATATTTGTTATTTTCGTTGGTTCTCGTTAAACTGCTTGAAAATGAAAATGTCTTTAGGAAAAAATAATAACTGTAATAATAATTTACACGTATACGATAAATAATTATATAGACCTTTTTTTTTTTTAAAAACAGTAGCCTATTTTTTTTTCATTTGACAATTTCAGCGTGTGCCTGTGTTTGCACAGTCAAGCTCTTAATTGTAGTTTATGACATCATCTCTGCTAATCCAATTAAACATGTTTGTCCTATAGACCCAGAACTTTGTGAAGAATGAATACCGCCGTTTAAATAAAGGGCAGCTGACCTTTATGGCTTTGAATTAAACACATTTGTTTTATTGGACTTTCGTGTGGCCTTGTTCATTACTTCTGTTGTATTATCTATTTTGGGAAAATAGTCAAATAGTCCAGCCCCCAGTCCAGGGAAAGTCTGTTACAGTCGCTTATTTTTGTAACCTGCCATAAGATATCCACTCGAAAAACAGGGTGAGGGAGAATAACCTTAGTTGGGATTATGGAAGCTCGAAATTTCTTTGTCATAATGAAAAGTATATATCAATTCCCTTTTGATGCGATTTTTGTAAAATAAAATTTAACTAAGTGGAAACTCAAACTTGAATTCGTTCAAATGATTTACTCGCTATAAAAGTTCACGATCAGGTCGAAATTTAAATGTTTGTTAATCAATATTTCGTTAGCGTTTTTTATATTTACAGACAGGGTAATTCTCTGAATAATGTTGAGCGAAGTTTGTATTTAAAACAAACAATTTATTTGAAATGTCATCAATTTATCATGGCATAGCAGAGCTTGTGTGTTATGGAAATTAAATTCGATTAGGAAAAGAAAAACACTTCGACCCAATACAATGCGTCATATGAAATAATGAATTGTTCTTTTCAAACTTTGTCTTTATGACACCCTGACTTTATTCGACATAACGGGTTTGTGTACAGCAGCATTTTAGGTCCATGTCAATTTTTATAAGACTTCGTTTGAATGCATACGTCACTTTCTTATTTTATAAACTGGCAACGCGTTCATCTGATTCATGGTGGACAGTAGCTTCTTATCTTTATTTGATCATACGGAATCTTATGATCACATGTCCATTTAAACTGTCCGTTTGACTTTCGTTGAATCCTCCTGTAAATCACACATGGTACTGTAAAGAGACACGGTTCATGAAATGCAATTATATTTTCCTTTGCGCTGTATGAAATTTGTTCCCCAATTTCAAGAAAAATGTTCTGATTTTAAGCATTAGGTCGACCTATAAATTCAAATGGTGTTGGCCCTCCTTTGTATATATATTTTTATATTGTTTTTAATTAGGCTATATTTGTAGCCTATCTAAAGTTTTTGATATCAGTTTATTGAAACAAGAAACTATTTAAATATTATGGCCAATAAAATGCTAAAGCCTACTCGTTTTTTTTTTTTTTTTTGTCTTAATAAGCCATATTCAACCGCAAATGTCCTCAGAGCTTCCTTTGCATATCAATAAAAATGTTGCCTCTTCAAAAGAGAAACCACATGGGGTGAATGAACTTTACAAACTTCACACTGCTGAAACTGCAGCTTAATTTAAGCATGCTCAAATATACTAACAATAAACATATTCCCAAATTATATACGTAATGATTAGTAAACACGTAAATAATAATAAAAGGTCAATGTGCATACTAGCAAACTTATGTCACCGACCTATAACAGGGAATGAACTGTCATTGCAGAATGGAAACAAACAGAAGCCTATATTTTATCATTTCTATGTGGAGGAAGCTGTAGTTGAGGATGAGCTGTCATATCAGTTTGGTGAAGGCGCTAATGTTGTTGGAGTGTTGAAGCAGTGATGCTCAGGTAAGGAGCCTCTCTTGTCTGAACCACAGCGCAGCTGAATGCTCCAGGAGCCAAAGTAATGAGGGTTCCGCTGGGGGCCGCCTGGTTGGAGAGGTGGCTTAACCCTGCCCGAACGAGGCAGGAGCCCGGGTTCTGCTTTATCAATTGGAGCCCCTTGCAGAGCATGCGGCCGTCTAAGAAAATTTTGACAATGCACGAGTTGATGAAAGGAAGCTTGTCCGTGTGTTTTGTTGCATGATCATTCAGAAATGCAGCTGAACTACGTTTATAAAAAATGGTGAGTTTGAAATCTAAACAAACTCGCCCATTTCACAGAGGATTAAAACCATGTACCCTAATTTATGTTTTTAGAGCTATAACATTTAAATCAAATGTAAGGCAATGCCTAAAATATTATCAAATTTAACTAAAGTGTAAAACGTCTTTGCATGTTTTGAATAGGACAAATGCATCTCAGTTTTATTTATAATAAAGACATTTTATTAAATGTATTATCTCAAGTTATAGCATTTCATTTGTCTACTCATCCAGTATTATTAATGCAATAACTGTAATGTTTAAACAACATTATTTTGATTCATGCACAAATCTCTGAGGCATGCCATTTTATGAATCAAGATTATCTTAATAATCAAATGTAATGTTTCCACTTGAGTGCATATTGTTATGTAGAAAATAGCTACAAGCAAAGGGACTTTCTAAAACCAGACAATTAATGTAATGTAAAGAGAAATCTGCAAGTGTCACTAAGATGAATTTGCTCTGTTATTTTAGCAAGATATGCTGTCATTTACCATTGAAAATGTCAAGAAAGGGGCAAATGTGGTCATCCCCTAAGAGATCTGCCTAATTATATAATTTGTCTTGTGATTGGGACAGACCACTGTAAAGTCTCCACTGGGATCACTTCTTCAGCAGCAGATTATATC
The DNA here is from genome assembly GCA_032164185.1 of Moxostoma hubbsi. Lineage (NCBI taxonomy): Eukaryota > Metazoa > Chordata > Actinopteri > Cypriniformes > Catostomidae > Moxostoma > Moxostoma hubbsi. The sequence goes on along the minus strand of JAVLUX010000011.1, from coordinate 14,110,752 downwards.
ATCTGTTTCATCAACCCTCAAATTAATTTATCTTTTTTTCATCTTCAGGAGCTAGACAAGGCATGCAGACATTCAGTGGCCTACAATATTATTTAGTACATTTAAGATTATTATATCAGATCTTCATGTAATTTACATACTGTACATTAATAGTGACCTTCAACTGATGAAAAGAATTGCAGGTTTCTGAGAGAGGCTATTTGAACCGCCAAGTTTTGAGTAGTTACATATTTGCTATTAAATGTTTAAAGTGAGCTGTGATCTCATACAGACTGTAAAACAGACCGTTTTTATTTTCGACATCAAACTTGGTGTAAATCCTACCAGAAAACTTAGATGGGTGCTTTCTGCACAATTGAAGGGTCACAGTCAAATTACTTCTGCTTGGCAACATCTTGAAAATGTATGCTGAATAGAACATGGCCTGTGTTTTATTAAATATAGTCCTAATAAAATGTTCTAACTTATGTGTTCATTGAACTTTGGCTAACATTTCTCAGAACTATGATGTTTAAACCAAATATCACAACTTTGCAGTCAGTACTGGCAAAGTTCTGAAGAGTGAAATGTGTTTTGTGTGTGTCCAGGTATTCCCTATGTTGTGGGGACCAAAAGTCCCCACATGTATAGTAAAACCTGAAATGTTTGATGTTGTGGGGACAATCAGTTGTTCCCCATGAGGAAAACAGTTCATAAATCATACTAAATTATGTTTTTTGAAAATGTAAAAATGCAGAATGATTTCTGTGAGGGTTAGGATTAGGGGATAGAATATAAAGTTTGTACAGTATAAAAACCATTATGGAGAGTCCTCATAAAACATGAAAACCCAGCATGTGTATGTGGGTGTGTGGTCAGTCATTCTGAATCAGCATTGATGCACTCATAAGCTGAATTGTCATCAAGGTTGGGCATGAGCATGTGCCACTCCTATACTTATTCTAAGATGTGCATACACAGCATTGCAAATTGCATATATGCAGCATGGATTCGCACCTGCTGAGGGGGGAAGGAAGCATTGCATTCTGGAGGTATGGTCTGCGAGCACACCTTGCGTACCTCCACAAAATGTCACAGCAGAAAGCAAGTCATTATCAACTCAGGGTCACCCTTGACACTGGTCTATGAAAGATAGTTCCAGTAGTTCAAAGCCATTTCTAATGGCCATTCCAAGGTCATCTTGAAACAGAGAAAGTGGCTTGTAATGTTTAAGAATATCTAGCTACCCTTGTGCATCCAGCAGGGGGTCTATTGTCCGGTGATGCACTAGGGGTAGTCCAGGGTATTCTATAGGAGAGTTTACAGGTTTATTAAGCAGGGATTAGTCCCTCCCTGATATACGGTGGGATTTTTTCTTTGATCTTCAATTCAATCATCAATAGAGTATAATAATGTCAAGTCAATCAAGGTACAACTGCATGGAAGTGAACTGGATTTTTTAATGGGTTTTGACTTTTTACTGTTGAGTTTCTCTTCTTTTGCTCATCTCTTTCCTACTTGAGTGTTGTGTGTTTGTACTGTCTCTCTCTCTTCTTTTCTCTCACTGAGATGTTCTAGCACTGTGGTTGTCCAGCTGTGCAGGATGACGTCCTCTCACTGAATGTTGACCTTTTCTTCTATGAAAGATGCCGTAGTCAGAGGCATAACTCTGATGTGCTGATCATGATAGTTCGTCAGATGTGGCAGGAATCATTATCTACAGAATGTACAAAGACTGTGTTGCATATTATGCATACAGCATTATTTGTACATCCAAATTAGTCAGTATGTGATTAAATTGTCAGTACAATATGTGCCATGTAATTCCATCTTTTTTTTCTTTTCTTTTTTTTTAAGATCGGTTACAGAATGCTAAAATGACAAGTAGGTAGGCTACTACTAGATGTAGGAATTTTAAAGTCCGACACATCTTTCTCATTGCTGAGATGAGTCACAATGCTTTTAGTCAGGCTTGTTTCAAAAATCTCTTCTAGAATCCTGTTTTCATGTTGCTTTATTTTATTGTTGAACAGGCCAACATTATTATTATTATTATTTTTAATAGCCTACTGTGCAGTTGGGAATAGGAGCCACTAACTTGCTTTCTCTACTGAAGAGTGTGTCTTTTGAATATTTAGAAATGAAGTCCTCACATCAATCCATCTGTTTCAAGCAAACGATATACTACACAGTTCTTTTCTTTTTGTCTATGCAGTGCATATGGAAAAACCTTGTTCTTTACTGTAAATTGTAACATCTACAGCAAAAAACAACACTGGTAACTCAACATTAACCTCTACATTAACTGGTATGTCCACAATCCACATTCAAGCAGGCCACAATGTCCATGTAATATGTTTCCTAGACCAAACAGCTTTTAAATCAAACATTTGCATCCTCTCCTAGGACAAGGCCCAGCACCACAATTGCTTCTGAACATGTGCCACATGGATAGTGTTTTTCTATTGGATGTCCAGGCTTGCATTTAGGACCATTTAAACAGGACCTGTCAAATACAAGGCAAGCAGAGTACTGGTCGCGTGGCTCTGGGTTTGGTTCATTTGCTGCACAGGCTGAACAGACCAGGTGTATAGCTCTGGCTCCTGGACATGTCCGTGGACGACCTTGCTCTCATCTCCAAGTGCCTTGGAATGCCTCCCAGTCCTGGGGAGTACCAAGTTTGCAGACCCACAGATGTTGTGGAGAGGCCAGATATTATGACAGTTTTCTCATGCAGAAAGGCATGATGATTCATATGTGTTAAAAAAAAGGGGTTCCTCTGTTGCAATGAATATATTGATAATCCACTCAAATATACTTTGAACTTTAACTTACAATTTGTTTTTTTCTTGTTTTTTTGTGATTTCTCGTTAATAAGATTTGCTCACAAAATATGTCAATAACATGGCCAAGAGTAATACTATTTCATATACTCTGTTCTTGAATTCAGGTTTGGGTTGGAAATGAATGAAAATCACAAAACATTCTTCAGTTGAACAACAGGTTTAAAATGAACAATTACTTCAAGTAATGCCATCACTAATTATCCAGGCTGTTATTTTTTATTTTTTAATGTCCAAGAATTTGAAGTGAAAATAAATATTTAGAACAATCCCTACATTTCTCAACTTTTCTTAAGCTCAGTAATTGCTTAGCACAACAAAATGATTGTGCATTACAGACATGCATAGAGATTTCTGACCACTTTTAACTAAGCTCTGAACTGTTTTGTTGGTTGACAAAAAAGAACAGAGACGCAAACTACTAACCTTTAGGCTAAAGTCACCTTATTTTTAAACTAATTTTCCCAAATTGTTAAAATATTCTACTTCATTTCATATGGATACTTTAAGATTAACAACAACAACGTCAACAACAACAACAACAACAAAAAAGCTTTAAATAAAAGAAAAACAAACTTAAAATCATGAAACACCTGCTATGAATGTCTCACCTTTTTCCCCTCTCATGAGTTTGCATCCATGAAGATGCTTCCACTGGCTGTCCACATCTTTGATAGCTTGATATCTTATAATTTTGTTCTTAAACAGTCTCTCCTACATGTTAAGTCATACCAGGCATGGCTGCATACCACACTCATTCAAAACTTTTAATATTATAAGCAATAAATCTAAATATGCCGCAAGAAATTTTTAATCTCCAACGTGAATACAGTAGGCGTATGCGCTTGACCTTATACTGAAGCAAATCATGTTCTCCATTCCAAGCCACAAGTTTCTCAGTTCTTAAAACATGCATAGTCGGTGTGGAGTTATATAGTCGTAAGCAACAACAAAAAAAGTTTCACTTTTGGATAACTTTAACATCGGATCTTTTTCTACAATCAAATATATAGAAATGACCTTTGATTCATATATTTTAATCTTGATTAATACTACATGAACTACTGCTGTAAAGCATTCTATAAAGTTTATTAATGACTTGTCCAAAGAAATGGAAGTGTTACCAATGAATCTTTTGAGAGAGAGCCTAAGTAAAAATAAATGATGATGTGCTCGTATAGTAATTGATTTAATGACGTTTCTATGAAACTATTAAAAGCGAGTGGAGGTCAGGCGAGCGGCACCCCTGAGCGCTCATTGTCAGATGTTTAACTCAAGCAATCTTTTGGGAAAGACATCGGGGCTAATAGGTGAACTCACAGCTGTCTGAGTCGGGCTTGAGCTTTCAGAGCAAATAGCAAACAACTAGTCTACTCATCCGGCCTCTAACCGAATGGGACGGCAAACTTTCTTAACAACATCATCTTATGCATGCAAGAAGCAGAAGCACGACGCCTCATCAATAACTGCACTAAACGCGAAAAGCATACAAAATCCTTTTTCTAGAGTTGAGTTCATAAACACGTACTTACGTAGCACACTGTATGAACACCCCACGAGTTTTCGCATCCATGCACCAAAAGTTTTACTCTCCGTGTTTTAATGTTAAATCTCGGAGTGCAGAGAGGAAACAAGCAGCCTTGCAGATGCAACTGGATTGTTTTCTCGCTTATTCGGGAAACTTAAGATAGTAGGCAGGTAGGGTGCTCGGAAGAGTTTGGCAGAGTGCCTGGACTGGAGAATGAATATGTGCCCAATTTTCTTGATCTTCAAAGCGTATAGCTTTGTCAAATACTCAACGGATGTTTAAAGCGCAACGCATATAGGCTATAGAAGTTGTTTTTATTTTGAAACGTGTTTTACGCATGTTAGTTCTTGTGGACTTGTGGACAATTATTTCGTGGTTGTCTTTGCAAAAGTACGGCTGACAAATCATTTGGTTTAGACTTTTATAAGATATATTTCATATAGCGTCAACATTTTGACAAGTTTAACTTCGTGCCTATTATTTTGATTAAACGATTAAACCATTTATAAATTAAGTTGTCAAATAATTCTACAAATAAAATGCTAATCACATACGATTTTAAATAATTAACATTCACCATGTAGCTTACAATATTTTTATGATTTAAACAGCAGACCTGTCGATGTAAACTAGCTACCAATAGTTTTTGTTGATGAATAAAATATTATTCATTTATAACTTAGATGATAAGTATACAAGTTTAGTAATCACGAGCTTAGAGATTGACTAAAATAAAAGCTAAATGAAAACCAACACGCATAACGCGCTTAATATGATTTTTAATTATGTTTGTGTCGTTCAATATTTAATACACGTGTTTCATAACGCCTCTCCCTCCCTAGACACCAAAACACCATGACAAATATTCCATTAGTGCCGTAATTTACCTCTGAGACTTTACACGTTCTCAAATGAAGTCTGGCAGTGTGAGTTAAACATATGTATGCTCAAACAAATAAAGTGTAACGTGCATTTTCCTAATGGAGAATATGATGATTAAACTGACGTATGTTTTCTTTTTCTTTTCTTTTCTATTTTCCCTGAGTTCTTCAAATGCTCTACTTTTGCGTCGCAAAGAAAAGGGGGATGCACAATGACTTGGGTATTTTTGAACCCTCGTCAAACAAATAACGAGAAGCTGACGGTGTGAAATCTGACTAAGTAAACGGACTCCTCTGATGTGATCATTCTGTCCAATAAAGGTAAAACGAGAGAGAAGTCGCTGCGTTTTCACACTGACTTCTGCTTTGTCTTTTGAAAAGTGGCGTCTGAGAGTCTGACTCTTAGAGTTACTGATTTGCAGGCTGCATGTTAAGGTAGACCATGTAAGTGATTTCCACGGGCATTGCACTAAAGGAGAACAAATCGCTGACAAAGGGGTAGCTTTTCGATTCAATAGCGTCGTTAGGACGACCGAAAAGTATGCCTCAGATAATAAGTTCTACTTCAAAGCGTCTCCCATTCAGCTGTGACTGCTGCAGCTTTTATGAACTCCCCCCTTTTCATTCCGAAAGGACTGTCACTTTGGTTATTATTCACCATGTTTATTTTGCACTATTCAAAAGGCACTTGTTTTGAATAAATAGAAGATCATTCTTTCTTCGGGAAAAGAATAGTTTGCGTACAAAAGGTAGTAGCGCGCCCACTTATTTACAAAGTAAACCTCAGTGCGCAGGAGGGATTTCAAAGATTTGGGAACAAAAAATATGAGCGATTCTGACGAAGTGCGAATTGACTGCTCTAACGTAGCATGAAACTAAAGGTCAGTGCGACTGTATCTTAATAGAGTGTTTCAAATTGAAGTTGCCTGTTTCCAGTGTCTGGTAAACACACACACACACACACACACACACTGTTTATGAAGTGCACTTGAACTTCGCTTTATTTATGGGGCGTTTCACTGACACAAAAAGATAGATTTAAAACATCCAAAGACGCACCAGCGTGCATGCTTTACATGCCACTGAACGGTGTAACGCAATATGAGGCGTGCATTCATGTTAGTTAGCATACATTTAAAGTTCTATTTTTTTATCTTAGGAAGCATAATATAGGCTAACTTGATGCAGTTTTCTCGCACAAAAACCGCTAAATGAAATGTTGCTATGTCACACAATATTGCGTTGGCTGATTTAAAGGGAGAATGTGGTTCATGGGAGAGGTTTCCGCTTTGGTGATTGACTCTTTAGTAATAGTTTGTATTTTTTTCTACTCTAAATATTCAAATGGGACCTATAGAAATCGCACCGTGCAGTGTTTTGTTCTGAAGTGGGTCTCTTTGAAGTGGTGCAGGACTTGCGCTGGTCAGTTCTGAGTCTTGGACAGGGGGCATGTGTTTGAATGTGTGATTGTGCGTTTTAAAGAAGGAAATTTGACGGGGGGTTTGTCTCATTTTCACCATACTATATTCTCCTTATTGTCAGGCGTCTTTGGTGTCTTATATTCCCATGAATGATTCATCTATTGGTGGATTTGTGCTATTCTTCCTTTCATAACGTGCTTTATAAACAAGTCATACGTTTTTCCATTTGAAAGAGCAGAGGGAATATTTTATTCAGCAGAAATTCAGAAAATAAATAATTGGTCATTCGTTGGGAAATAGCACATTTTTCTAGCATTGTCTGTTACGTTGTTGGTCATTTAATAATGAGTGTATAAGTCCTGCCTTTATTCAAGTTTTCCATATATTTATACACAAACATCACATGTCTTCACAACTTTAAGTAATTCCATTAATACCATCATGCACCTCAACAGAAAGAGTTACTACACGGGTCATGCGAAAGATTCTTCACATTATACAGCCTATTCAAGTAAGACCCTTTAAACAGAACACGGAAAAAAAACACTTAATTTCACCAAAATTATATTATTCTTTGGTGTATCTGTACTTTCAGACCAACATTAATACCAGCAAATAAATTACAATGTACAAAACTCGTAGAGACTCTACAACAACATTTACAAGCATCAAAACCAGATACTATTTACAAATCAGTCAGGGATAGGCCTGTCAATAATACATTATTAGGGTCTCAAAGGACATATTCGTACTCTTAAATCAGAGTTACATTGATTTTGCATAAAATATAGATTTAAATAAATATCACAAAACCGTCCTGACCACGGTTATTGGTATAAAATTTAACAAAGACTCAACCCATTTAAAACTCGTTTTTTTTTTCTTTGACACTGACAATATACAAGTAAAACTCAATTTATTATCACTGCACTCTTTCCCAAACTCTAAACAATGCCCCATAGACATTTAACGTGTAAAATGCTTTTCTATAAAAGATTTCTGTGCAACGAAGGGGTTGTAATGTAAAAAAAAGAAAAAAAGAAAAGAAACATACTATAATTAATCATTCTTTTGAGCTCAATTATTTTATGAAAAGTCAGGTACAATCTTAAAAAAATGGAAAAGTCAATAATTTCATGTTTGATTTCGAAATTTCACAATAAATTTAGCACGTAACTGCTTATGCACGTATCCTGATCATCATCATAGGGAACATAAATTGCATCAATGCTCTGAGCAAGTTTTAAGGGCAAACTGGTGGCAAAATCTCTTTCACCCTCATCCATACGAGGTCCCATGTCCCTTCAATTGGAACGCTTGAATTGTGATATTTTTTTATTTATTTATTCATTATTATTATTATTATTATTATTATTATTGAATAGGGACCATTCATCACGAATTCAAATATTCATTGCTGTTCACATCAGAGCATTGCTCTTGGATCTGTGTGTCTGAAAGTGTCTTCGTCATCAGATTCCGACGTTGGCACATCACTGGAGGGAGTGTGTAGGTTGTTTGCTCCAGCGCTCCCATGGCACACGTACCACTCATTTAGGTTGGTCACCTGAGGGGAAAGGTTTGATGAACGGTTCCTGTGAGGCTCCAGGTTTGGTGAGAAGGTATCACCGATCGTCGTGGACGAGGGATGGTAAGAAGAGCTCGTGTTGGCGGAAGGGGGCGGAGGAGACTTGCAGTGAACCTTCATGTGTTTGCGCAGAGAGCTTGGGTGTGTGTACGACTTGTCACAGCCCCTCACTTTACAGAAGTAAGGCTTATCACTCGTGTGGACGTGGGAGTGCTTCTTCCTGTCACTGCTGTTGGCAAATTTCCTGTCACAGCCATCAAACTCGCATTTGAACGGCTTCTCGCCTAAGAGATAACACAAATTGGGAGAAAATGTGGTGAAGAAATCATCAGGTGAAAGGGAAGATTTTGCTCATTAGAAAATGAGTGCTAATTTATGCTTAGTGACCAGTAGCAATAGATGGGCAACCAAAGTATTTTGCCAATGCGTCACCTTGAAAACAGCATTAATAGAATGCATTCAGTGATTGGTGGTTTCGTTTAGAGAATCAAAACACTTTGAGATGCTGCTGTAACTCCACAGTAGCTTATTATTTCCTGCAATAGCATATGGAAATATTGGATATGCTTCAGCTACGCCACACTCTGTAAACGTATGCTGCTCTCACCTTATTAATTTTTATTTTATTTATTATTTTATTATTATTTATTTATTACTGTACGTACCACTGACTCATGCAGTTCAACTACACTAAAATATTTTGGCCGTCCATATGAGGATATATCAGATTGCCTGGAGTGAAAGAAATGACATGGCTTTTCGAGCCATCCAAATAATCTCGTGTAAAAATACATTAAACGTAGTAATTTGTTCACTGTAACCTACCGGGAAAATTGGCTTATAAAAAAGAAAAATGCAATGACTGTCTTTTTACTCATATTTCACTATTTAGTCGAGATACCATAATGTGAACATAATTCTAAATCTATGTGAGTTTTACAGGCTAGCCTACATATTCAGAGGGCACGTGGTGCATGGTAAATATAAGTCCATCAAATAATATCCCAAACTATCAATGCAACTGCTTTACAGCTGGCAATAACAAAATGTCTTACACTCTCACACTTCTCTCGCATTCCAAGACACTTTATAATGGGTTCAGGTTAATTAGTAGATGTTAGTACTGTCAGGAGAGAGCGTGTATACATATATTTAAAATAACTGTCTAATTTTAAGGCTTACATGTTTTAAATAATTTTGTTAGAATACAGACATACGAGCAACACCAGAAGCAGAGGCCTTCCTTGCCCTGCAAAAATGCCAAGAGCAATGGCAACATAGTTTGGCACCATGGCTGGCAGTGGCACTTTCCATATTAACATTGGTATGGATTTATTTAATCTGTTTCTAAAACAGAGACCACTGCGTGCCAAATGCTCAAGCATAACCTCTGGACATTATTTTGCCTGTAGTCTGATGTAACTATTCGTGCTTGTTATGTTCTAAACGCAACAGCATCAAATTGTGAAACATTCGGTCATAACTGCAGCCTGATCTCTTCTATTTAAGTAAACTATTCATGCATCAAAGTAGTCAGGGTGAAACAATCAGTGTGTGCAAGCACAGATTTGTTCTAATGCGTAGTATTTGTAGAATCTACAACTGAATGCGTATGTATGAATTGCGTTGCAAAGACGCGAAGCAGAAGAATACACACAAATAACCCTCATCCCTTGGTTATGAAGAGGGGAAATGTGTGCATGGGGCGGGAGGAGAAGAAAGTGATTATTTCCCCTCATAAAGCTGGTAGCCTAAATGTCAACACAAATCGATTAGGCTACTACGTAGTAGGCTACGACACATGTTCTTCCATAGATGCATAGGCTATCAAAACGTTTTCCTGTGAGTAAAGTTTTCTTTTTCAAATACATTTTTGTGCACTTTTGACTTACCTGTGTGCGTCCTCTTGTGAATCTTGAGATTTTCCGAGCGCGCAAATACTTTGCCGCAACCGGGAAATGGACACGGGAACGGTTTCTCGCCCGTGTGCACGCGGATGTGATTGATCAGTTTGTATTTGGCTTTGAACGCCTTTCCCTCTCGCGGACACTCTTCCCAGAAACAGACGTGACTGCTTTGCTCCGGTCCTCCGACGTGCTCCAGCGTAACATGGTTCACGAGCTCGTGCATGGTGCTAAAAGTTTTGGAGCATGGCTTCTTGGAGGTCTGCTCCTGATCAATCCACTTGCAGATTAACTCTTGCTTGATGGGCTGCCGCATGTATCGCAAAAACGCCCCCGTCGCTCCGTGAGGAGCCGTGGCGAGGTTCACATTAAAGTTCATAGAGTTGTAGCTGTGGAGAGAAGAAGATCCATAGTGCTCGGGCCTGTGGCCGAAGTGCTCTGGCCTGCCGTAGATGTCCCCCGGCAGACCCAGACGCATCTGCCCGTTGAGGGCATGGTGGTGATGGGCACCTGAGGCCGCTTGCTCGTGCAGTCCAGAGAAAAGTGGATGGGCACCACCTTCCGCGTGCCCATAAGCACCTGTTGGGGAAATGAACATGCCATGGTGATGAGGGGAGGAGGCGGAACTATGCTGGTCGCCAAGTGCATGCATAGCAGAGTCTGAGAGCTCTCTCCTGAGGATGAAGTCTCTGCTGGAGGTGTAGCCTGTGTGGGGGTGAGCCACGGGGAAACCAACTGTGGTCTGAGAAGACGTGAAAGACGCCGCGGTCTGGGCTTCGGGGTGGCTTTGAAGAGGCTGAGAGGGACTAAGTTTGAGAGCATTGGTCTGTGCCATGTGCTCGGGTCCAAATGGAGTGAGAGCCACTCCGGGGTCGTTGCCCCTCTCCCCAGGGTGGAGGTGGGCATGGTGGGAGTGTGGGTGATGCCCCCCTATCCCCGGGAAGCCTGTCATATTCTGATGAGGAAAGGCTTGAGTCGATGCCAAATCCGCTAATCTTATCGCCGAATTCCTCTTGTTTAAAGGGGGCTCCATCACTACGCTGTCATGTCCGCCCTCGCTGCTATTGTTTTCCCCAACTACAGGCCTTCCAAAACCATTAAAATATATGTATATGGCCGTCTATAGAACTTCTTTTGTCCTGCCTCTAACTCTGCTTGCTCCTTTTCCCACTCTGTCCTCAAGCGATTGGCAGAACATACAACAGTTGGAGGACACAGTGGGGAATAGAGTTTAGAAATGGCACTGCGGGTATTGGACAGATTTCGGTGACTGGCAGTTAAGAGAACGAAGCGATTGGCTGTCTTTCAGCGCAGAGGCTCAGCGGGGTTCCGCCCCCTCACTCTCTTCATCACTGTTCACTCCAGAAAGTTGTGCTCACAAAGTTACAGGCAAATATGTTTACCAAGACACACACACGTGTGGATGGATGTTGTTTTTCCTTTGTACAAAATACAAGCATTACCACCACGTAAAAATAAATAAAAATTAAAAAATCTTTAAAATTAAAAATAAAATGGTGTTTGGACATCGGTACAACAGAATTCCTTTTCCCTCAAAAAAAAAAAAATTAAATAAATAAATTTTGTATATATATATATATATATATATATATATATATATATATATATTAATAATTATCTTAATAGTTGTAAAAAGCTAAATATAAGATGGAAATAATGAAAATAATATACATAAAGGTTCTTTTTAGAAATGTTTTATTATTATTATTGCAGTGTACTTTATATTTATAGGCTATATAGGCAAAACTAAATTAGAAAAAAGGCAAACTGAATAATTAGTGCTCTGGAATCATAAAACATTTTTTATTGTATTTTCTTGGCATCATTTCGTAGCCATAAACAAACTGCGAGAATACAGATTGTTCAAATTCTTTATAGCCTCGTTTGTGTAGATACATTTGTTTTAAACACCATTTTAATTCACCAACATAAACATGTGATTTTACATTCAATATAATGTGTAATAAATGCATTTTCATATTAATGTTTAAATAAAAATGCAATTCTCAACATCTCAGATTTTTGGAGGAAATATCCACTTGTCGCTGACAGACATTGATAGATTCCTGTGCTTTATATTAGGAAAAAAGTCAGTTGTTAAACTTTTCAAGCGCTCGTTGAAATTGTTCGTTGAAAACGCGTTTTCCTTGAAGTCTGTCAAATCTGACATTAATTTGATGTTTACCAAGTGTTGTTTTCAAAACAACGTTTAAGAAGCATCTCGCCCTTCTCGTAGTATTAATTCATGTTTATTTGTGTATGCTGTCCATGCCACGCCCTTTTATAGTCCATGTTGAACTCAGCAGGAAGTGTTTGCTATTGATTTAATATGTCTTAATTCAAAGACAACTTTGAAAATGCTCCAGGGCAGTTCTTACCATATTCCAAAGAATTATTGCAAAAACTAATCAAGTACACAAGAAGGTTAAACTGGGATAGGCTACATATTAATAATAAAATGTGTATTGTGTATCACATGCATTTATAAAATAACAAAATCATTTCAAAATCCTGAGAACATTTAATATCAGTTAGATAGATAGATATATGCCAACAAAATCAAAAAATCACATTAAATTGCGAATTGAAGGCTAAAATCAAAGGATTTTTTATGATTATCATTAATTGTGTATGCTACACCTGTAGTAATGGCAAGTGTTACTATTTACTGCACAAGCTAACATGCATGACAGCTTTGTTTATGGTCTTAATTGGTTAAAGAACCACTATGTATCCCGATTAATGCGCCAGCAGCGTTACAATCTATTTAAAATTATGACATCCCAACATTTGTCTCTAAATAATGGAAGAGTATGCCTTAGGGGTGTTGCTGTTGTCCTTGAAAAAAAATCCTTTAAAATAAAAAAATATGTTTAGAATTGTACTGTATAAAGGGTGGATATGGTTAAAATAATGTTGTGTGCGTACCTTTAGACTTTTTGTATGCTGTTGTTTATGAAAAAGAAATAACGGAGGGAGAAGACAGTAGTCTACTTGTCTTATTGCAACCTTTGAACAGAGAGGATTTCTTAACATAATAAGTTCAAAGTTCAAACACCTTTGAAACACCCAAGGTCACTAAATGTAACCAACAATGCGTCACCATATTGATAATGACAAACTTGAAAGAAATGCCTTTGTCTTATAGCAATATACAACAATGAAAAGCCATATGTCATGTTAACACTGTTAATGCTGTTCAGGTCTGGTGATTTAAAGGATTGTTGTGAAAAAAATCTAAGTTTAGTATAAAGGGAGTTACTTATATAAGAAAAAAAAGTTAAATATAGTTTCCCCCCACGTATATTTGTTCTTGGTTTTAGCATTTGCGAACCTTTTCCTTTCCTTGCTATATGAGAAAAGAACCGCAAAAACTGCATGGATGTGGTCCAGGCCGATTGCACTCTGTCTAATTTCTCTTTCTTCTTCCCCTTGCCCATTGAATAGGAGAAAGGTTCGGTGATTTTCTGGAGAAATAAAGAACTTCTTAGAGAGGTCGGTAGACATGACTTTGAACTTGGATCAGATCCTATGTTTCCTGTGGAGAGGGTAGACATAGTCTTGGAAGAATGGTGCACAACGTTCAAATAGCATAGCTTTGAGCAGAGGCACACAGAATTCCCAAAGTTTTATACATCCTCCTCCCTATTTACAACGTTCGGAGCGGAGGAAGACAAGAGAAAGTGTGCTTTGTGTTGAAACGGGACTTGGGACGTAAGTTCATTGCAATTGTAAGTAAACTTTCTTTAACTGAATGCTAACATTTTAATAAACGATCGTATTTGCAGAAACGAGAGTTCTGAAAAACAGTTCACGAAGTGGCTTGGCTTGCAATCCGTAAAATAGCCCACTAATAATTCCATCATGGGTTGGGATAAGAGTCGGACCATTTCGTTACTGTTATGTGTACATGGAAGGTGGTGTAAAAATAACTCGCATTTACGATTTTCCCGTAATCACAAAATAGGCCCAACAGTGCATTTGATTTTTACATTCGGATTTATTCCTTTGGGAAGACTGAACTCTTAGTCCATGACGTCACGGTTTTATTAAAGGTGTATCAGATTGTGCTTGTTTAACAAGAAAATGCATCATATCAAGCCATTATATATTAAAATGGCATTGTGTTGGGCTGTTGGCAATTTGTATGTGTGAGCTTGGCATTATTCTGAGCGAGATTATTAGGCTTAAATATGTTATGTATTGTATATTGCTAAATAAAACACACTAGCGTGCTATTGTTGGACATAGTATATAGTTTTGTGTTGTTGTAAAGGAAATACAAAATTAAAGAGTATATATAACAGGAGTTTAGTGTTAGCTAACAAACAATGCATTTTCTTATACAATAACTCTTATTGTAATGATGTTTTGGCGATAATGTAGGCTACTACACGCAATTCTCCTTCCTTGTTTTGCCCCAAAATCAATGTCATTTTAATTAATCCCTTGGTGCCACAAATCTCAATAGGTTTATATTTTGTTACATGCATTCACATTTAATAATTTTTTTTTTTAATATGTCAGTCCGCACCCAGGGAGATTCAACATTATTTACTGTTCACTTTCATTCTGATGCTGATTGACTACCACAAGCAAACAGGATGCAAACTGGTGTTTTAGTTCTACATTTGGAAATAGTCCCGTGCAGAATAGGGATGGGCACCTCGAATGAGGTTTACGAGTTAGCATTTCATTCACGTTTGCGCTGACGGTTTGTTGGATTACACTTTGCGAGAGTAATTAATTCGATTTTTGCTCCCTCACATTTTGTAACCGTTAATTATGATCAAACGGCGTTCCATTGTTTCGCCAGTTTTTACAGTTCAACTAAAGAATTATGGGTTACGCATACTTTCCTGAAGCCCTCTGGCAATTGATTTAAATTTTTTAACGGTCTGGTTAAACGCGAGTATTTTTGCTTTCCCTCTACCTATTCCACGAAAAGCCTCTCCGAAAAAGAAGGCGGTAAATGTCAGTGGAAGATGGCGATTAGCGATTAGTTGCCAAATGAATGCGTTCGATTGGAGGGGCGCCTGGGATTGATGAGGACTGTCGGCCAATGAGAGCGCGTCAAATGAATGCCCGGGCTCCAGTTAAAGGGGGCGTAAGAGGAGGTAGTGCCAGTCCACTGAGAAAGAGGGACCCTCCGTGATAAACAGACAAGCGAAAGAAATAAACATTCAAATTCGAGATGCTTCAAGAACAAGGAAGACTCAGTAAGATAATTACTCTTATATTCGTGTAATTTGAAAACAACCACATCGACTCAGTTTGAAAGGAAAAGCAGAAAGGAATCTCCTCGTTTCGTTTCATTTGGGATTTTGAGTAACAAGTTATCCACAAGAAAAATACAGACTAACTCAATGCGAAAATCTTTTTTTTTTTTTTTTTTTTTCCCCAGTGAGCGGATCGAACTTCATCGCCTCATGTCGTGTTATCAAATCTGGAAGTTAATATTCCCGTAGTGCTTTCGATTCTATTTTGTGCTTTATTGAAGCGCCTTGCGTAGACTGTCTTAAAGAGAATTGGTTTTTGTTAACGAAAGAATGTTACTGGACGCTGGGCACCAGTTCCCTGGTTTGGGAGTGGGCACCTTTGCCAGGCATCACCACTCATCCAGTGAGATGCAGGACAGAGATTTGAGTTTAGCGCAGAACAGCTTCGTCGACTCGGCTCACATGGGCGCCTTCAAACTGAACCACGATCTCTCTCCCGGACAGAGTTCTGCATTCACGAGCCAAGCGCCCGGTTACCCCGCAGCAGCTTTAGGCGCGCATGCAGCTCATGTCACATCATACGCTAGCTCGCCATTTAACTCCACGCGGGACTTTCTCTTTCGCAGCCGTGGATTCGGGGAATCATCACCGGCGGGCGGGCAGCATGCGCTTTTCGGCCCGACGACCGGCTCCCTGCATCACTCCCATACAGACAGCCAAGGCCACATCCTGTTTCCTGGCATTCACGACCAGCATGGATCTCACGGCTCCCCAAACGTGCTCAATGGGCAGATGCGACTCGGACTACCTGGGGAGGTTTTCGGGCGATCGGATCAGTACCACCAGGTCTCCAGCCCGAGGACCGACCCCTACTCAGCCGCCCAGCTGCACAACCAGTACGGCTCCATGAATATGAACATGGGGATGAATATGGCAGCGCATCACCATCACCCCGGTGCCTTCTTTCGATACATGCGGCAGCAGTGCATCAAGCAAGAGCTCATATGTAAGTGGATCGATCCGGAGCAGCTCAGCAATCCCAAGAAAAGTTGTAATAAAACTTTCAGCACCATGCACGAGCTTGTCACCCATGTATCGGTCGAGCACGTTGGAGGACCCGAACAGAGCAACCACATCTGCTTTTGGGAAGAGTGTCCCCGGGAAAGCAAACCATTTAAAGCCAAATATAAACTGGTCAATCACATTCGCGTGCATACGGGAGAAAAACCTTTCCCGTGCCCCTTCCCTGGATGTGGCAAAGTCTTCGCAAGATCGGAAAATCTGAAGATCCACAAGCGAACACACACAGGTAATTATTATATTTATTTATAGCGGTGCTCGTGACATTCATATAAATATGCACAGTATTCGGTTTTACCAATACAAAATAATACCCGACTGGTATACAAAATAGTGTGCTTAAAAAAATAAGATTATGAAAAGATGATGCCAGGTTGGTGTATTTTTAGACATTGAAAGCACATACTTAGATTGACGCTTAAAGTAGATTTAGATCTTTAAAAAAAAAAAAAAAAAAAAAAAAAAACGAATGCAGTGGATAGTCTGTGGAATTCGTTCATTAAGTAACCTGCTAACGCGGCTGGAAACGATTATGCCTGCTCTCCTATAGAATAAATGCGATGTTTTGCATCAGTGTGCTGAATTATGTAATAGACTGTCGAGGGTTTGAGTTCATAAACTTTAAACGGGTCAAAGGCGACTAGAGGGCTCATCACGTGCGCAGAAGAGCCGTAAATCTCTCCAACCGGCTTAATGTTTGCGTGGACCAATGCTTTCGCACTCGGGTGACTACGTCAGGATTTGAATTTCATTGAGTTCACATTGTGCATGTTTTTTTTTTTTTTTTTTTGTCCTGATAACTGAGTAGCCGATATTAATTTAAGTAAAATAAGAAACAATTTAGCATATATATGCATCATAATAATATTAAACTTTAATTATTAAAAGCCTTTTAAAACACACATTAGCCTACAGTGTGCTTTACAGACAGAATATAGATAGGTTACACATACGCACGTGCACATGCATTTAAAAACAAATACAAAACATTATCAAAATAAAGAGAGAGGTTTAAAAGGTTTCTTACATTTCAAATGGGCGATGTGTGGGGCCGGGCCCATTGTTATTCTTTCCATTGCATTGAACTCCATGTGTTAGACAGTCCATTACCAGGATTGCACATTTGAGCAATTTCCACTTTGGAATACACGTAGGAATTGAGCCTTCTGTTTTTCAATGTTTTAATTACATTCTGATAATTTCTAAACAAATGCCGAAGTTTTGAGTGGGACTGACAAAAGCTGATTGTTGAAAAAACAAAATATCTGTTATGACTGATTTCCTCTTGTATTTAAAATGAAAATGTTCTCGGTATTAATTGATGAAAAAGGGGAATTTTTTAATCGTCATTAACAGTAATAGGCCTACTTGATCTTTTAAAGTTATAGCCTAGTTGAAATGTAGAGGGCAGATTAATTAATTGATGTAATGTGGGATGTTGTTGTTGTCTTGCCTGATAAAGACCAATTTAAAACGTCATTAAACATGTGAATATTTTGTCTTCTCAGGGGAGAAACCATTTCAGTGTGAGTTTGAAGGATGTGATCGGCGCTTTGCGAACAGCAGTGACCGAAAGAAACATATGCACGTTCACACGTCAGACAAACCGTATCTGTGCAAAATGTGTGACAAGTCCTACACTCACCCCAGCTCTCTTCGAAAGCATATGAAGGTAATCCCTCAGACGATCAACAGTGAATATGAAATACATTATACATTGATCAATCCTTAAAATTGTTTTAAGCTACTTTGTTTATTAATAACAATAAATACAACACAGCACTCTATAATAACATTCATTGAATACTTTAACAAATATCATAAAAGTAAATAGGACAATGCACACAATTAAATGTTTACAAATGTCTTGAAACTTTGATTCACAGGCTGTATTGTCATATACCTAGTCATATAGAACTACCGATTTGTGACGATTTTTTTCGTATTCATGAACACGGTATCGAAAAGTTAATGCTCACCGTTAATAATTAATTCCGCGGATTATTCATTGTTTGATTCTTTATTTTCTTTATTTATTGTTTCAGGTTCATGAGTCGTCTCCATCTGCATCTGACTCGTCGCCAGCGGCAAGTTCTGGTTATGAATCCTCAACACCCCCTGGTCTGGTGTCCCCCTCTACTGAGACCCAAAGCAACAACAATCTGTCGCCCTCCTCAACGGTGCACAGTTCCAACAACCACAGCAGTTTATCGTCCAATTTCAGTGAATGGTATGTTTAAGACTGTCCCAGGAGGAACCATTTCAGAAAAACAGGAGATCCATACAGCTTGTACAAAACGAACGCTCCTATATTGTGCGCTTTGTCCAGCAGGATTTAATATTCCCACATCAACAGAAGAGACGTGCGCAAAAGCACTAAACAGCCTCTTTATTTTCTTTGTTTTTTTCTTTTTCTTTTGTACATACTAGTACTACGCGCGCTCATTCCCAGTGGTTGTAATAGATTATGTCGGGTTTTGGTGTATAGATGTTCCTTCAATGGTAGCTATTTCTCTAACTGGACTTTTTAGTGCACATATTCCCATAAAGTTGTATTATCATAATGAATATTGTGATCAAAAGCAAGCAAACTGATTGTAACTAAACATCTATTAACTGGAAAGAGTGCCAAAGTCAACATTTAACGAAGGCAGACACAATATTTGTTTGTGAATGTAAATCTTAGTTTGCTGGGATTAATTTGTGATGTTTTGTGCTTTGCAAGTTTGAATTGTGATATATTTGGGAGATTGTTTGGCAAATTAATGTCGTGCCGTTAAATATCTGTAACTACACCCTCTTTTTGTAAATATCGACTGCAATATTTATCCATTTGTAATTAAATTATGGTATTTACTTGCTACAGATGAAACAATATTTATAAAGAATGTTTCTTTACTATACATATGTACAATAATGTGCTGAACAAGGCCAGTTGGTTTTGTTATATGTGTTTTTGTTCAAAGTTTAAGAAGTGTTTTCTCCATTATTGTGATAAGAATTTTACTGCATACAGATATAATAAAATGTGGTGCAAGTGTACAATCTTTACAAACGTTTCGTGTTCTTTCCACGTTCTCTCCACATTATGGTATACATTGCGAACTTTTCAGGCCTGCGTAAATATACTTGTTTTGCTGCTCGAATCAGTGCTTCTATTTGAATATGCAATTTTTTCCATTTTCTTTTCACTGGAATCTGCATATAGCGAAATTTTTTAGATTTGAATTGGTCAGAAAATAAAAACCATGTGTTGCAACGAAGTCCGTGTTGAATTGTAGTCCCATAATAATAATTCGGCGTTTCAAGCACCTGAAGGTTTCCAGCACAACTGAAAGAGACATTTGGCATTTTTAAAGTTAAGAGAGACTTTTGCACCACACTAGCCTAATTGAAACATGCAGTAGCCTGCACGGATAGTAAATCAAATGGATTTTACGGCCGTAATGTTAAAACTGATTATTTAAACCTTTGCTTCAGTATTATAAAGTACTATATTGTTTCTTAAAACGCATTTATTTTATGTTTGGGTAATGTGGCCGCCGCCTCCCTCCCTTAGATGTTTGCACATAGGAGAACACTGAGTTTGAAATACAGAGGACGTGAACATGAACTTGACTCTGGCACTCTTATCAGGCATTGAAAAAAACCCATTTGTTTTGTTAAAGCATTGAGAGGTGACTCTGTCTCTTCGTTTTATTTGCTCGATCGTATATGGGCAGTGTAGAACGAAGCAGGATTTTCTATTTAATTTCTTGTGTTTTCCGCTATTTATTTTGTAAAAAAATTAAAATAAAAAATCTTCTTCGGTTGCTGGGAGCCAGAAGAGCAGACGCTTAAACACATTTAGTTGCCGAGTAAAGAGCAGAATGAAATATAATTCAAAAAAGTATTTGACAAAGATGCAGAGACAGCGAATAGGCCATTTCTAGTGCAGGATATGAGATCACTGGCAACATGAAAAGTTTTTCAGATTTTTTTGAAAAAAAGTTTTTTTTCAAACAAATTTTCAGCATGGGAAATAAACAGAAGTCGAGGGCAATCGTATCAATGTCACTATCTGTATTAGAGCTCCAAAGCAATGTGATGTAGTAGAACTGTATACTGTGAAGTATCAGTTTAATATTCATGTGCGTAAAGCCCGAGGGAAGGGATAGGCTGTTAGACGCTTTTCCTATTGTTGTTCACTGTAAAATCAACTCCCAGTGCCACGCCGTGTTTAGTGAGGCACAAATAGACAATATGTATACCCTAAATGCAACATATTTAATTCACGGGTAATATACCTGGGCGAGTAGCCTACATTGTAAGTGCCATTCCCGAGAAACCAGTTGTTCCCTTTAGAAATCACCAGAACGCTAGTTAGTAATGTGCAGTTGCCCACAGATTGCCCAGTGAAATCCATTTTTGTAGACTGTTAATCAAATCACCCACTGCTTGGCTTGTGTGTGATATCCACTAGATATAAATATTATCTGTTAAGGCATACTTTAACATAGTTGTGCGTTGGGTGTTGACCTGTTTAGGGGAAGATGTTTTGACCTGTGTGTGAGTGAAAGGTCAGCATCCTGCAGCGCTCAGATGGCGTTTCCTTCTCAGCGCATGCTGCTCTGATATTGATCTGTAGAAAATACTGTTCACGACTGTATTCCACTTGAAACGAACTATTTTTTAACACACACACACACACACACACACACACACACACACACACACACACACACACACATATGTTGGTCTACCCTATCATTATGAAAACTTTCCATTGATATAATGTTTTTTATACTGTAGATTATATCCCCTAAACCTAACCCTCACAGAAAACTTTCTGCATTCTTACATTTTCAATAAAACATTGTGTAGTATGATTTTTAAGTGATTCAAATTATGGGGACACTAGAAATGTCCTCATAAATCACATTTATAGCATAATAACCTTGTAATTACCAGTTTGTAACTTAAAATATTGTTCTCGTAAATCACACACACAAACACACACACACACACACACACACACACACACACACACACATTAGACAAGTTTGGCTCGCCACAATAAGTTTTGTAGGCTTTGAGTTAGTGATTTAAAATAATTATAATCAACAATCAACAAATATTTAATTAAAACACAAAAACATAAATTTTTCTACCTCTTCTTTTTTTAATGACAATTAGTCACAGTTGTCATTAAAAAAGAGTTGCTTTCGGCCAATTCCGTCGCACAGAATATAGCCCTATATCCAGGCTTTCTATATATATATATATATATATATATATATAGGAGAAAACAGAGTTTGCAGTCTCGGCGAGGTAAACATGAACTTGACTCTGGCACTCTTATCAGGCATTGAAAAAAAAAAAAAATTAAAGCATTGAGAGGTCACTGTCATTTTCTGCGATTTGTTTGCTCGATCGTATCTGGGCAGTGCCGAACGAAGCAGAGTTTTTTTTACTTAATTTCATGTGTTTTCCGATATTTGTTTTGTAAAAAAAAAAAAAAAAAAAAAAAAAAGTAAATAACATCTTCTTCGTTGTTGGGAGCCAGAGGAGCAGATTCTTAAAACCTTAAGTTGCCGAGTAAAGAGCAGAATGAAATATAATTCAAAAGAGTATTTGACAAAGATGTGCAGAGACAGCGAATAGGCCATTTCTGGTGCAGGATATGAGATCACTGGCAACATGAAAAGTTTTTCAGCATGGAAATTAAGAGAAGTCCAGAGCAATCGTATCAATGTAACTATCTATATGTTATTCTATACCATTACAGCTCTTTGTAATAAAATTTGAGTTAATATGCAAATAGTTTAAGCATTTATTTCTTTAAAATAATGTTGGCATCGGCATTATTTTAAAGAAATAAATGCTTAAACTATTTGCATATTAACTCAAATTTTAAACAAGAGCGGAATCGTTCTGAGATGGCGGATATAACCTTACTTCAATGATTAGAGCAATGGCTGGATGAATTTTCCTGCCGATTTCATCCACACCTGCAGATATATGCGCATATTCTCTCTCTCTCTCTCTCTCTCTCTCTCTCTCTCTCTCTCTCTCTCTCTCTCTCATACACACACACACACACACACACACAAACATGTGAACTCTCCATAGACATAATGATTTTTATACTGTACGAAATGGTCCACCCAAACCCAGATAGATAGATAGATAGATAGATAGATAGATAGATAGATAGATATAGCGTGGTTAGACTGGTTTTCTCACAAATCATGCAATAACTGTGGTAGAAATGTTTTCTCAAACCTATTTTTTTCTTTGTACCTTTATCTTGAAAATAATGTGGACACCATATGGAACATTATTTTGAAAGGTCTTCATTTTGAAATGTGTTTTGGGCGTATATTATTTGAATGCAGACAACTGTTCTTTTGTCGGAAATAAATCTTGGTAGTATTTCACACAGGGAAGAGTATATGAATTAGAATTTCATTTCATATTTTTTTTTGGGGGGGGGGGGTTGTAACAACTCAAAAATGTAGGCTATCATACCAAATGTTTTGTGCAATGTCTCAGAGACTAGCTCAATAAAAATGTTTAATGTTTAAAATGGACCTATATAGGCTATACAGACCATAACACGCACGTATGTTATTCTATAGCATGTGCTTGTGGTAACATCAGAGGAGATAAGCATAAGCAAATAAACAATAGTGTGGTAGAATGGGTTTGAAGATTTCTGACCAGTCTGCCTCCGTACGCCAACTAAACATGGCTTGCAATAAACCAGCGGGATTGTCCTTGTGATTGACATTCTAAGCATTATTTATACATTTCAAACATACATTTTTCCTTGGGTAGAAGAACCATCTGAATGTATCATGTTATTGAACTTAACGAATTAGAGAAATAAACAAACTACTTTTCTAAGGTTCATATTCAGGTGTGCA
The DNA here is from genome assembly GCA_032164185.1 of Moxostoma hubbsi. Lineage (NCBI taxonomy): Eukaryota > Metazoa > Chordata > Actinopteri > Cypriniformes > Catostomidae > Moxostoma > Moxostoma hubbsi. The sequence continues at coordinate 14,087,380 of JAVLUX010000011.1, read as the reverse complement.
AAAATCAAAAGAGAAAATATTCAGCTGAGACATTTTAATTTATTCACATGTGAGTGTAAACCAGCTGATAAACCAGCTGATATTGGACAAAGTTTCATTGAAAAACCAAACAAGCCATTTTGTTACAATAAAGGTGTGTAAAATATCTTTATTAATATCTCGGATAGCTAAATATAATACACTATGGATAAATAGATACTGCCAACAACATTACAAATTTTATTTTTTAAACACATTCTACTGATATATGATGCTTTCCGTTGTGTTTCAGTAAAGAGATTAATGAAAGTGGCCCAAAATAAATTAATGTAATGTGATTACATGCGATGTGGAATCCTTATGGACTCTGCAGTTATAAATTAGTGTAGTTGTGCTCCTTCGGTTGGAAACCTACAACGAGGGACTCGGTTGCATCAGCAGTGTTCACTACTACAGTTTACAAATGAAGACACCTTTGGTGCATTCATACATGGTTTAACATTTAACGAGTGCAGCTACTGCCATTATGCAAAATGAAATGCATCCTGGTGCAGATGTGCGTTTACATTGCACATTATGAATTTACGAGTGAACCGGGGCTTTATCTCGTCTATTTGCGAATGATTTAAAGTAACTTTGAGATGCTTTTGAGAAACGTGCAGTAGAGATTAAATGCTATTTATGCACTACTAACTTTATACTTGGTGCATAGGGAAATTATAATGGGGTTCTGTTACATTTGGATTAACTTGGAAGAAACAGTAATTTGTAGTTTTTGACAGTCATAAAAAGTGTAAAGCATGGCAAAAAACGTTTGGTAAAAAAAAAAAAAAAAAAATGCTGTTTGTAGGCAATGGTCAAGATCTTTTCTATGTATCAGTATATATTGCTGGTATTGAAATCAATATAATTTGTAGAAAATTGTATCAACATTTCCTCACCTTCATGTTTTCCAAACACAGTAGGTCTGTTTTTGAGAAGGACATTATTAGTTTTTAGACAGAATGTTAGACTAACAGCATCAGTCCCTATTCACTTTCATTTTATGGAGAAAAAAAAGAGCAGAATATTCTTCAAAATGTTTCCTTGTGTTCCAAACAAGAAAAAAAAAACTGACAGGTTTTGAACAACATAAGAGTGAGTATGTTTTTAGTAATAACACATAAACTCTGTGCAATAATTGATTGACTTTTGTTTGTGAGCATCATGCATGCTATTTACAACAGCTCAGACCATTGAGACTGACTCACTTTCTACCTTTCTCTGTCTCCCTGGATTTTTAGATCATCCCTCCCTCATAGTATGTTTATACAGTTGAGTTTCCTGTCACATAACTGAGACTTTCATGTCACAAGGGGTGGACGCAGGCACAGCCTTTCTCACGACAAATGTATAAGACTACTTTGAACAAGCAGGAATAGTTGTCACTTCTGGCCTATAGACACAAACAAAAAGCTTAATTCCTAGAGGAAACCCAAGCTGGCACCACCTATTCAGGACAAACATGACCGAGCCATTGAAAACCTCCCCTGCTAAACACTTTCCCTTTTATATAGGATCACTTTGAATGAGTGTTCACTCATGGGAGTCATTATGTTAGTGTGCGAGTCACACAAGTGGTGGTGAGTGTGAACTACAACAGAACAGTCAACACCACAAACATTGTATTATGATTTTGATATTGCAATATTTCACTTTATTTTTCAGCCATAGCAAAAGAATACTGAAAATCAATAAGGTTTTTAAAAGAGAAATTCTGAGATATTTCCTTTTGCTGGTGAATTTACTCATGGAAGTACACATTCATAAATGTGCATTATTTCAGTGTGAAATATAATAATTATTGTAAAGAATATCATTGATAGAAAATGTGCCTTTGATGGTTGTAGGTGGTTTTGGATTAACTGGTTCACAGTCACCCACAGATGGATGTCAGATTTGACAGTTTTGTTGACCATTACAGGACTGTCGCCTAGTTTTTATGCAAACCCCTCCAGTTTAGGGACATTTTCAGTTTTCCTGCACACATAAACCCATAGTCACACCTCTACAACTTTGATCTTCAAACACAACATTCCTCTGCCCTAGGGCAGCAACAGGGATAAAGATGCTCTTGGAGTTTGTTTTTATTAGGATTTGATGACTTAATGGAACGTAAACCCTCATGTTCTCCACCATTACATTGGTGGCCAAAAGTTTGGAATAATGTACAGATTTTGCTCTTATGGAAATAAATTTGTACTTTTATTTATCAGTGACATTCAACTGATCACAATATATAGTCAGGACATTAATAACATTAACCATTACTATTAAAATGTGAATTTTGTTTAGAACTTCTAAAACTACTTCATAGTGTTCTCATCAAAATATCCTCCACGTGCAGCAATGACAGATTTGCAGATCCTTGGCATTCTAGCTGTCAGTTTGTCCAGATACTCAGGTGACATTTCACCCCACGCTTCCTGTTGCACTTGCCATAGATGTGGCAGTCTTGTCGGGCATTTCTCACGCACCTTACAGTCTAGCTGATCCCACAAAAGCTCAATGGGTTTAAGATCCATAACACACTTTTCCAATTATCTGTTCTCCAATATCTATGTTTCTTTGCCCACTCTAACCTTTTCATTTTGTTTTTCTGTTTCAAAAGTGGCTTTTACTTTGCAATTCTTCCCATAAGGCCTGCTCAAATCTGAGTATTCTCTTTACTGTTGTACATGAAACTGGTGTTGCGTGGGTAGATTTCAATGAAGCTTTCAGCTGAGGATATGTGAGGCATCTATTTCTCAAACCAGACTTAACCTCTTACATATCCACACTTATCCTCTTGCTAAGATGTACATCTGGCCTTCCACATCTCTTTCTATCCTTGTTAGAGTCAGTTGTCCTTTGTCTTTTAAGAATGTAGTGTACATCTTTGTATGAAATCTTCAGTTTTTTGGCAATTTCAAGCATTATATAGCCTTCATTACTCAAAACAATGATTGACTGACGAGTTTCAAGAGAAAGCTGATTATTTTTTGCCATTTTTGACCTAATATTGACCTTAAGACATACCAGTCAATTGCATACTGTGGCAACTCAAAAACAAACACAATGTTAAGCTTAACGAATTTAACGGACCAAATAGGTTTCACCTGTTTTTGATATAATGGCAAGTGATTTTCTAGTACCAAATGAGCAATTTAGCATGATTACTCAAGGATAAGGTGTTGGAGTGATGGCTGCTGGAAATGGGACCTGTCTAGATTTGATAAAAAATTACTTTTTTCAAATAGTGATGGCTCGTTTTTTTACATCAGTAATGTCCTGACTATACTTTGTGATCAGTTGAATGCCACTTTTGTGAATTATACTAATTTCCTTCCAAAACAGCAAAATCTGACAGTCATGGAAACTGGCAAAAGACTTAGTCACCTTTCTTATTGCAGAATTTTTTTAAATGTATGTATGTATTCATTTATTTTGTTACTTGATTTAAATAGTAAGTGCACTCAATGGACTGCTTCGCCTAGCAAAAAAATGTGTATAATACAAAAATAAAGAGGGCTAGGATAACACATTTAATGTCAAGATGAATTTGTCTTAGCACCTACCTCAATCGGTTTATGGAGACAGTCCCTCAAAGTGTTGTTAAAATTTTGATAAGCTGTATCTTAGACATCCCATGTCTCACTCCTGCTGTTATTCATGCTTTTAACAATATTTAGAGCAGGGAAACACAATTCAGGAGAACTGACATGAGCTGAAAGGAATGAGTGTTGATGGCTCTTTATAAATATCAAGGAGTGCACAGATAGCCTCTATTACATCTCAAAGATAAGCTTCTTCCCAGCTGTCACTTTCTTACATTTCTCACTGAGCACCTTTGACCCAATCTTAAAAGCAAATGTGAGAAGCAAAAACCCTGGTGCTCCAACGATTCTGTTTGATATTCCTTTGCATATCTAATATCTTCCAAGTTTTTTACTTTGCTCACATCAAAAGTTTACAAGTGGCACTTCACAGGTTATGAAAACACCAAGAATGGTTGAAGATGAGCATACAAACAGTAGCAGTCTGTGCGGAATGTATTCGTACCGTAAGATGTAGAAATTACATTTTTTTTTTACTGTCTGGTCTTCACATGAGGAGGTAATGGACCCGCAGAGCTCTCTGAATATTACAAAAACATCTCTTTCTCATGCAAATATTAGTCCAATTTGATACCTTCTCTTGAAAACAATGCTCAAGGCACTGAGAAAGAAAGCATATCTTAGACTTCTCATTATTATGCTGCTCTAAGTGTTATTCTTTGGAGACTGTTCAATGGTATTATTAATTTCCACCATATTTATCAATGTATGCTTTACCCCATGAGGTGAATTTGAGATTGCTCCATCAGTGTTGTCAACTGCTAGCTATTGAGTTTGGTCAGGTTGTTCATTGCTTAGATTAGTGGATTGGAAGAAGCTAATTTGATTGACTTTAACATCAAGTTTCCATGCGGTCCAGGGTCCCCTGACAGTCTCAGTGATCATGGTCAGTGAACTCATCAGTGGCTAGTCAGGTAGCACCTGACATATGTCAATGTCAAGAACTAAAATACACGCTAGCTTAAGCTATTGCTCAAATTGATGGTGATTTGAATGAATGGAGCAGATGTAAATGTATGTGTGCAAATAGGTATTTTAATGACAGATCTGAACCTAACGGTTCCCCATGACCTCAGCTCAAACAAAACAGATGAACTTGGACATGTTATATAAAAATATAGAAATGTTCTTATAATTTATCTGAAAGACCTCTAAAAGTCAACTCATTGTTAATTGACCTCCATGACCACAAACTAAAACTAATCCTTCATGCCTCTCATTAGCAGAAATTCCAATCAACAATATCTATATTCTATAGCTATTATAGATATATTATAAATATCTATAGATATTATAAATATTATATTTGCCACCAGCTTTTGCTGACAAAAAAGATATATGGAGTAAAAACAAACCATTAACTTCTTTGCTGGCTTTAAAGAATCAAAACAAGCCAAATTCAAAAGGAACCACTCATTTGAGTTGGTTCTTATCAACGAATCAGTCAAACAGCCAAACAAAATGGTCTGAATTGTTTCACAACTCAATCCGAATCATTTGGGCAGCTCATTGACAAACTGTAACCGTGTTTTCACTCCTTTCACATGATGCTTCATAAAACAGAGAACATGCAGTGCGTTGGATGAAGTGGAATTTTTACAATACAATCCATTGAAACCAAGGGTGTCATTTACAGGTGGGACGTGTCCCACGCACGTTTTGAAATAGCTTTCGTCAGGAAAGTGTCTAATATGCAAGAAATATTTTCAGTTCTTAAACAGGTGTTTCCATGTCATTTTGTATAATATAATCAGTGACAATTCAGCACTGTAGATTGTTATAATGAGTACTAATGATGTTGACTGACAGCTGTTAATGTTCTCGTGCACTAATTGGTATACTCAACTACTCGCTCCACTGTAAAGCACCTTTCCAGTTAAATTACAAAGCAAAATGCAAACAGGGGTGTCCCCATTAAGGGCAGAGCATGTGTATGCCTCCCCTGGGCACAGGCATAGTGTTAGGGCATGGGCATTGGGCTGCTAGGATCACTGCCCAACAGCGGTGGTAGAGTGCCACCGGCAGTGAAGTACACATGAACGCAACATTTATTAAACCTATACATATTTCCATGTTGTTTTTAACAGAATGATATAATAATAAAACACCTTATACATGTCAGTAAATTAATTGACAGAACTTGTCAGTGTGGCTGGAGACATTGAAACCCCATACAGACAATGATTAAAAACACCTGACAACTGTAAAGCTTTCAGCCAAGGTTGGGCTGAACCATTTCATTATTGTTCAATATTAAATTATATTTTACAAAGGGTTTAATTTTTATTCTGTGTTCAATGATGCACTTTAAAAGGATTGAAAGACAATCAACATGTAATTTGTGCACAATTCAATCTTACACTTTACTCTGTGTATATGTGCATGGAGAATATCTTCATTTCTAAAATAATCGTACACTTTTTTGGTGAAAATAAATTGATCAGACACATTCTTTGAAAGAGTGAAGTACACTCTGGACTCTATTTTTGGGACTGCGCGAGGTGCAGCTCAACACACAACAACTTATTTCTAAAAATATAGTGGGAAATTATGTTCTAGCCTCGCAATCTCTTTTGGAGCCATTTTATGGAACAAAACATCACACTCTCACGGTGAAATCATAAGGATTCATATGACTTTTCTAAATTTGGCTAATTTGTATGAATTTGAATGACTTTCACTACAGCCAATGGCATTGCTGGACATTGATTATATCTAATACGCAAAAATTACTTGATTCTGTCACACACAACATCTTCCTATCATGTTAACACACTTTACTGATCGGATAGGTTTAGGCAAGGGGTTTGGGTAAGGGCATAATATTAATAAGCATGCCCTTAAGGCCTCATGCACAAAGCTTGCTCCTACTTCCGCATTAGACATCCAGGTAAATCGTACAAATTTATTGTACAGAATCATACGAAATAGCCAACTCGTAAAATAAGTAAACATTTTCATGAGATCGGGTTGAACAAAAATGCATGACATTTGTGTAAACTTTATAGACCATGATTTATTTTTCAGTTGAAGAGTTTAAAATGTTAGGATCTGGGTAGTTAAAATAAATATATATTTTTTACATATTGTGATTATATTTTAATTTTGTTTGAAGTGTAATTATAATTTAGACATATTTTTGCTTTAAGCTTTTCATGTTTCATTTAATTCATTTTATTTTTTAAAGCAAAATCGACTGGTAGATTGAAATGCGTGCAAACAAACAACTGACGTCAGTTGGGTTTCCTGAAACTGTTGCAACATTTTTACAGTAATTATAACTAATGTTGGCTGGGTTTCCTGAAGCTCCAAGTTGAAGGTTAGTAGCAAGTAGTACTTCATCTCTAAGGCTATGTTCAGACTGCCAATCAGATCAAATCAGATCTTTTCAGGCAGCCTATCCGCACTATTAATTGCAAGTGATCAAATCAGATTTGTGCGTTCAGACATAACCAACCTATCTGCATGGGTTGTTTGGTAATGATGTAGGTGTACCCACGTGACAATGCTGTCAAAGCAGATGTGGGAAAAATGAGGTGCATCATCTCCCCAAAAAGTACCCTGTCCAATCTCGGTGCAGAACTCCTCTGTCGCACAAAAAAAAACAATATTGTGATTTTCCATGCTGGAGTCACCGATTTTTGATGTCATCATTATGTGTCACGTTAAGAGTGATGCAAAAGACAATTTGAAATCCGATTTGAGCAGCCAGAGCGTCCGGACTGAGACGCAACTGAAAAAATCTGATTTCAATTGCATTTGAAACCACCTTGCGATGTGGTTTGAATCAGATTCTGAAAATCAGGTTTCATGTGTTTTTTTTTTGCTGTCCAGACTATCAAAAAATCTGGATATAATATGGATATGCAAAAAATCTGATTTTTTTAGAGGCAATCCGTACAAGGTCTAAGGCATGTTTCCCAAAAGCATCGTTATCTAAGTATTTCATACAAATTTTCATAAATTAATGAGAGCTTTGAACCTATCATAAGTCCATTAAGTGCAACTTAAAAGTATCTTTCTGGAATCTGGTGGATAAAATAAGCTTTGAAAAAAATCTAAATGAAATCAATAGGCAGTCTTCGCAGTCTGGGCATGACAAAAACTGATTAATTAAGAAGACATGTGTGAGTAATGTGAACAAAGTTTAAAACTTAAATAAATATGCCTGAATAAATAATTAAAATATGGTTAAAAAAAGATTAGTGTAAGAGTGTGCAATGAGAGATTTCCTCTCTCTCTTCCTCCTCCTCCTCTTCTTCCTTCCTCCAATGTCTTGTTAATATCATCTTGCATATAGTCTTATTACCAGGCAGTAACTGTAACATTGCTACTGGGGCTGGCAAAGACAAAGACGATGATGTAGGAACCCAGGTGCAGTTTATTTACAAAGTGAAATCCACACGTGCACAAAACATGAAATTGACTCGACATAAACTAGATTTGACATGGCATGAACTATCCAACAATGTTAAAATCACACACAATGTTTTACAAAGGACAATGGAAAACAAGAGGCTTTAAATACATATACATTGGAGAATATAAACCAATGAACAAACAGAACTCTAAACAAGATAATCAACCAATAAACCAATGAAAAGACACATGAACATGGAGGGAAAACAGTACATCACATGACCAGGAAACAGGAAATAAACTTTTCAAAAGAAAATATATGATAAACATGAACACTCACATTAAACATTACATATCCCCCCAATAGGGGCGGCTACTGATGCCAAAAAAAATGAACAAACACATAAAACCTGACATAAATCTTCTTGAGGTGTGGGGCATGGGTTGGCATGACAGAGTGTGGGGCATGGGACCAGGGCAGAGTCAATGGGAGGTGGGGCCCTGAGTGGCTCGAGGGGCGCAGCCGTGGAAGATGGGGCTGTGAGAGACTTGTACCTATAGAGTAGCTGAAGACTCGAAGGGACAGGGTGGAGCCGATGGTTGGGAGGACCAAGGCGGCTCTGAAGGATCGGAGGAGCATGGCAGAGCTGGGAGATCGGAAGACTGAGGCGGAGCCGATGGGAAGGAGGTCCCTGGTAGAACTGACGGATTGGATAGATGAGGCGCAGCCAGAGGATCGGAGAGCCAAGGCGGAGCCAGATGTCCGACATACCAAGGAGAAGCCGGAGGGACGAGAAACCCCAGAAAAGCGGACTGGCTGAAGGACTGTAGTGGAGCTGAGGGAATGCAGAGCCGAGGCAATGTCAAGGGACCAATATGCCAAGACGGAGTCCAGGGCTCGGAGGGTCCATGTGGGGTCGGAGGGTTGAAAGTTCCTCTTGTCAGCTCAGGAGATCTAAGGGTGTGTACAAGGGCGGGAACCATCTCCAAGTCCAACTGCTCAGATGTGGCTATGACAAGGGATGGAACAGACTTAGGTGTTGCTGTGACGTGGCACAGAGCAGACTTAGGCATGGCTGTGACGTGGCACTGAGCAGGCACAGGTGTGGCTGTGAGGTGGCATGGAGCAGGCTGAGGCGTTGCTGTGACAAGGCATGGAGCAGGCTGAGGCATTGCTGTGACATGGCATGGAGCAGACTCAGGTTCTGGAGCAAAAGATGATGTTAGCTCAGCGACCATGATGAGGAACTCTGACTTGTCGACCATGACCTGGGACTCTGGCTCATAGACCATGACGTGGGACTCCGGCTCGTCGACCATGACGTGGGACTTTGGCTTGTCGACCATGAGGTGGGACTCCGGCTCTTCGACCATGACGTGGGACTCCAGCTCGGCATCCGCCTCCCCAACAGTAAGTGTAGAGCCAGTGATCTGCAGGGCAAGGTCGATATACTGAGCGAGGCTGAGGGAACTGTGACCGCCAAGTATCGAAGCAGAGATTAGCTCATTCACACCTGCCTGGAAAATGTCCTTGAGGGCTACCTCATTAAAGTCCACCCGGCAGGCCAAAGCGCAGAAGTCCTCCACATAGTCCTCCAGGGGACGATTCCTTTGACGTAAGCGCAGGAGCTGAATTGCTGGGTTCATTGTTCGGTCAGGTATTTTTGAAATGTTGCTGCTGGTGCTGGCAATGATGTAGTAACCAAGGTGCAGTTTATTTACAAAGTGATATCGAAATAACCATAAATCCACACGTGAACAAAACACTTACATGAACTTGAATTGACATAAACTAGATAATCAACCAAAAAAACAATGAAAACTAGAAATCACATGACCAGGAAACAGGAACTAAACTTTATAAAATAACAGAAATGAAATACATGAACACACACATTAAACATTACAATAACAAATTGCATGCTGCATAATGGCAGTAAGGGTATAAGTACACAGTGCCTTGAACTCTAACCAGATGATCTGTTAATATTTAAAAATACCTATGTGTAGTTCAGTACTGATGACTGTCATTTTAATTCTATTCTATTTGCATTTGTTCAGTTTCCAGCCAAAGTAACAAAACTTAAGGTTACGTGAGAGTCCCTTATGATTCACATTGCATATATTCACATTTTGTGCATTTATTGGGTAATTTTTCAATCTCAGATTTAGCATCAGTAGCTAAATCTGAAACTCTTACTAAAGCCATCATTATTTATTTTATTAAATTCTGTAATAGTTAATATATTATGACAAGGTTACAAACAACTTCCATGAGTGTTAGTATTTCCACATATTAATGTAGAGAAGACAAACTCATGGACGTATATTGGCCAAAGTATCCAGCATCCTTGGAACCGGACAGCTCCCGTAACGAAGAAATTAAGTTCAACTTTATAATGAGTGATGTATGTGCTGGTTGGGGAAACAGGCATTATTCCATCGTAAAACAACGAGCAACGTTAGTTAAGACACTTGTAAAATCTTAAGTTGCAATGTTTTCTAAAGCCTAATATATTGGTGCTGGACTGCTTATATGCAGGTCTATACGTTTCAATTTTGTGGCGATAAAAAAACAGCGCATACAGTATATCTTATGATTCAAGTTTGCAGTTATGCTGATTTAACAGAAAACATCAGAAATATGCTTGCTCTAGCATTTGTTAAAATATTGATCAATATGAGTAATGGCGTTTGTTTGTTTAAATTGCAACAAACAATGGATCCATTTATTTATTCACTGACAGACAAAGTCTACTGACAGTGTTAAATGTAGAGTTCAATTTCTCAAATTAATAATGGAATACTTTTTATTAAAATGCTTGAATTGTTCATCAATAATTACTATTTATTAAAACATTATTTGACATTATCTGCACATAACCTAATTAATATTCTTTAAATAGTTTTGCCACTTTCTGACATTTCATGCATATTAACGTTTATCAGCAATGAAGAAGGTCGTCAATAAGCTCAACACTAACAACAGGTGCAGCTTGCAAATAACCCTGTACTGTAGGTAATGGTTTAAAATATAAATTTTAAACTCCCAAACATTCCTTTTGCAAATAGAATAGAAGAACAGGGAGCCGTGCAACAGATGGCATTGAGACCGTCTGGGATTATATGAAGAGACAGAAGCAATTAAGAGCAACAAATAGATAGAAGGACTGTGGTGAATTCTCCAAGAAGCTTTGAGCATCCTATCTGCCAACAACCAAGAAAAACTGTGTCCAGGTGTACCTTGGAGAATTGGTGTGACATTAATTGATAAATGAAAACTATTTATGGCATTGTTTTTGAAGACTTCTTCACTATGCAGTATGTTTCACAAGTGCCTAAAACTTTTGCACAGTATTGTTTCTATATATATATATATATATATATATATATATATATATATATGTTTGCTATCCTTGTTCTCCATCATCATTGGCATATATACATATACAGGTGCTGGTCATATAATTAGAATATCATCAAAAAGTTTATTTATTTCAGTAATTCCATTCAAAAAGTGAAACGTGTATAATGTATACATTCATTCCACACAGACTGATATATTTCAAGTGTTCATTCCTTTTAATTTTGATGATTATAATTGACAACTAATGAAAACCCCAAAATCAGTATCTCAGAAAATTAGAATATTGTGAATATTGAAGACACCTGGTGCCACACTCTAATCAGCTAATTAACTCAAAACATCTGCAAAGGCCTTTAAATGGTCTCTCAGTCTAGTTCTGCAGGCTACACAATCATGGGGAAGACTGCTGACTTGACAGCTGTCCAAAAGATGACCATTGACATCTTGCACAAGGAGGGCATGACACAAAAGTTCATTGCTAAAGAGGCTGGCTGTTCACAGAGCTCTGTGTCCAAGCACATTAATAGAGAGGCGAAGGGAAGAAAAAGATGTGGTAGAAAAAAGTGTACAAGCAATAGGGATAACCGCACCCTGGAGAGGATTGTGAAACAAAACCCATTCAAAAATGTGGGGGAGATTCACAAAAAGTGGACTGCAGCTGGAGTCAGTGCTTCAAGAACCACCATGCACAGACGTATGCAAGACATGGGTTTTGCTGTCGCATTCCTTGTGTTAAGCCACTCTTGAACAAGACACAGCGTCAGAAGCATCTCGCCTGGACTGCTGCTGAGTGGTCCAAAGTTATGTTCTCTGATGAAAGTAAATTTTGCATTTCCTTTGGAAATCAAGGTCCAGAGTCTGGAGGAAGAAAGGAGAGGCACAGCATCCATGTTGCTTGAAGTCCAGTGTAAAGTTTCCACAGTCAGCGATGGTTTGGGGTGCCATGTCATCTGCTGGTGTTGGTCCACTGTGTTTTCTGAGGTCCAAGGTCAACGCAGCCATCTACCAGGAAGTTTTAGAGCACTTCATGCTTCCTGCTGCTGACCAGTTTTATGGAGATGCAGATTTCATTTTCCAACAGGACTTGGCACCTGCACACAGTGCCAAAGCTACCAGTACCTGGTTTAAGGACCATGGTATCCCTGTTCTTAATTGGCCAGCAAACTCGCGTGACCTTAACCCTATAGAAAATCTATGGGGTATTGTGAAGAGGAAGATGCGATACACCAGACCCAACAATGCAGAAGAGCTGAAGGCCACTATCAGAGCAACCTGGTCTCTCATAACACCTGAGCAGTGCCACAGACTGATCGACTCCATGCCATGCCGCATTGCTGCAGTAATTCAGGAAAGAGGAGTCCCAACTAAGTATTGAGTCCTGTACATGCTCATACTTTTCATGTTCATACTTTTCAGTTGGCCAACATTTCTAAAAATCCTTTTTTTTGTATTGGTTTTAAGTAATATTCTAATTTTCTGAGATACTGATTTTGGGGTTTTCATTAGTTGTCAGTTTTAATCATCAAAATTAAAAGGAATGAACACTTGAAATATATCAGTCTGTGTGGAATGAATGTATACATTATACAAGTTTCACTTTATTAATGGAATTACTGAAATAAATCAACTTTTTGATGATATTCTAATTATATGACCAGCACCTGTATATATGATGTCTTTGCATGTTGAAGTGATGGAATTCTTCAACAGGTTCCATTGCTCTTCAACCTCATCTGGATATTCAGATGGCAGTTGTTTTTCAAGGCGTTGCTGGAATACTGCCTTTTTTTGTAATGTTTTAAAAAACAAGGCTTCCACATTGTATTTTTGTTCATCATGGAGTCGATGGTCAGTCCAGCAATCATCAGCTCCTGTGATAGCTCTTGTATGGAGAATATCTTTTCAATCCCTGGATCTGACAATTATGTAGTCAATCAGGTGCCAATGCTTTGACCATGGATGTTGCCATGAGACTTTATATCTGTTCTTCTGTTGGAACAAGGTATTAGTGATGACGAGATCATGTTCCGCAAATTTAGTTAAAATAATATTTCCATTGGAATTAACATTCCCAATGCCGTTCTTACCAATGGTTCCTTTCTAGAGGTTGTGCTCTCTTCCAACTCTTGCACTGAAGTCTCAAAGGAGGATTATTTTTTCTTCTTTTGAAATGCAGGCAAGGATTGACTCAACTTGCACATAAAAAGTTTCCTTCTTTTTGTCTTCAGCAAAGCGTGGGAGCATAGGCACTGATGACAGTCACAGTGTAATCAGGGATCTGCTGACCTCTACGGGGAGTCGGTCAGTTTCGGAAGGAGGATGTTCTTGATTGTAAATCCCTCTCCATGAATTCTTGATTGATCTGGAAGGCATCCCTTCCTAAAGAAGGTGACCTTCCTCTGCTCTCCTGGTTTTACTGGGTGCAACAATGTCTAGGTTGTATTTCCCAAGCTCACGGGTGACCAGAGCTGTTCTTCTTTTTGGTCTGTTTGAGCTGTCCATTAGTGTTCTGATGTTCCAAGTTCCAAATGTAATAGTTTGCACATTTTTCTGACCGCTAATAGGTGAACCCTCCAGACACGGTTATCCAGAGCAAAACATTCAACGCAGACTATGTTTAGTGCAACTTTTCACAATCCTGCACCCTTCGCTCGTAACCAATTGCTGCATGAATTAAGTGTGCAAATGCTCAGGTAACCACCAATATTGATTATTATTGGAAGACACCTTTGCGTGAGATGGTTTAATGTGTGAGTGATGTTGCACACCAGCAGACACACAGCCCTTGACAGTACTTCAAGCTTACTCCAATGGCAAGGAATCCAAGACAATTGGAACTTGAAGAACCTCACCTTTGACCTTACTGCTATGAGTGACCCTACTGGGAGCATATACTCGCTACTGTATGTATATATATATATTGACTTATTTTTGCCATATAGGTTGTACTATATTGTATATCAAAGTAAATGATACCATCTGATATCATCACTGTACCAAGTTACCACCAGATCAGGCTACATTTTTGGGTGAATAATTTGAAACCCAGCATTTTAGGATTCAACATTGGAAACTATTTTTTACTACATGTCTTATGCATAGTGATCAATGTATATATATTTACCCTGTTGAATGTTTTATTATACACTATGCAATTATTTTAAACTAGTAGTAATGAATCATCAATACATTATGGAATGATTAATTTTTTTAATTGTCAGAAGTTAAAATCAGCACAGGCTGATTTGAATGACTCATCTACACTCACCATACTTTATGTTGTCATTTCTGATCTTATACACAGGTTTGTCTTCTTAATACTCCCACTTTTGTTAGCCATATATTTTTCCCTCTATGCTTAATTTCTGCACCTGACATACTTAGTCCCTTGCACTTCAAAAATGCAACAGTGATAATGAGTATGTTGATTTCTTAACAAATCACAAGTGGCAACCAATGAGAAGAACTGTTTATCCCCAAACTTCTAGCAGTCATTCTGTGGTGAGAATTATATGGTCAGATTGCTCATCCTGAAAGAGGCACTCTGTTTGAGTCGGCACATCTTTTAATCACACAAGCATTTGTGAGGCTGACTACAGCTTCATAAACACGAAGAGCCAAACGAACTACTCCATAAATTGGTGTTGTGTAGTGACATCCCTCCTGTCTCTTGCCTGTCTTGTCTCTGGAATGTGGCCCTCAAAGGAGGAATTGAAAAATAAACAGCGCCTAGCTGGAGGGGAAACGAGTGCGTTTACTTCCCACCTCGTGCATAGCTTGAGTGAAAGTCTGAGAGGAGTCAGTCCCTGTTGGGCTTGCTGGCAAACTGGAGGGAAACTTGTGGGCCCCCATCCCTCTAGCACTTGACAAATAAATGGGAAACACTGTTGGCAGCTGTTCACAATGATGCAGACGAGAGGGTACTGCATTAAAAGAGTGGCACTCCTGACAGATATTGTCCTACTGTACAAAAAACAAATCAAAGGAAAGGAAAGCTATTTGAAGGTGCAGTTAGCAAAAAGCTGTGTTTCTTAATGCATGATTCTACTCTGCACCAATCCCTCCTCCCCATCCATGAAGCACTGTGGTGGAGAGCACACTCTGTGCTAGGAGTTTGATAACATGGGACTAATTGCTGCAAACCGAAGAAGCAAGGCGTATAGCTGGAGGTAGGGTCCACTCAAAGTTATTATGCGTGTGCTGGATAATTTGTATTTAACTGAAGGGCCTATGGTACACTGGGGTTAGGCCAAGGGGAATTATTAAGCTTTAACCATAGGCCTTTGGGAAAAAGGGCCCTAATCAGGAAGCTAGGGGATGAGTGGAGGCTGATGAGAATTATGATGATTATGACATGTTAGCACATGTCTGTAGGACAAGTGGACAGACGATGAGTTAATCAAGGGCTAGATTAAATAGCTCCCATGCTGTCTGGAAGCTACCCCAGCCTCCTGTGTCAGCGTCTTCTTATTAGGGTCAGCCTCTACCTTAATGGCTCATGTATGTATGGTTTTGTGGCTTGAATAATTTATCGCTTGGTGCCTCATCAGCAAAATATTTTTATCACCCAGCCCATCTATTTTAGGCAAGGAACTAACAGTTCTCCATGTGGCCTTGTGCAAGACAGTGTTGTATTTGTATAAAATACCTTGTATTTTATAGTTTTGAATGAGGGCTTTGCATAAGTACATTTGATAATGGAAGGAAAGGACATATCTTCACTTAACTTTTAAGACAATGTGTTAGGTTGTAAATAATGGTCTTAAATTGATGTTGTGTGACGCTCTTGTGTTTTGTCCCAACAAAAGTCTCCCCCTCATAGGAAAGGTAAAGACTTATGATCTTTAACTGATTTCATGACCCTTAAATTACATTTCCAGAAGTACTAACATGAATATATAATTTGCATTATGCTGTTTTGTTTTTTTGAAGTCTACTCGTTCAGTGTTCTGAATGTCCTTTCATTAGCCAGCCTCATGTGTTTCTTAGCATCAAGCTAATTGATTAGACCTCTCATATGTTAATCCTCCATTGGAAGGAACAATACCCTTTGTGCTTGAATTTACTTTTTTTTCACCCTATCACTAATAAAGCCACCCTCCCTGCTGATGGAAAATTGTCAGTTTACCTCAAGCTACAGGGGGCTTAGCAATCAGGCCTTAAAAAAGCACTGACAAGTTAACCTGCTGTGCACAGAGGTCTCCAGGGAGAGTCCTCCACTGCAGTTTTACATGCAACGCTTCTGTTTGCCAACAAGAGACTCCCCACATAATGGAGTTGTTACCAGCCACTTGAGTTTAACCATTGTAGACCCTAGGACTGACATGTTCTAAACTGCTGTAAGCTCCTTTCATTCTAACCTGTACAGAACTTTATTGACGTGAAAGAATGGTAGTGTAATTAGTTAATGCAATCATCTCTGCTTTAGCTCAAACTGAGCTTCTAAATATTATATAATTGTTGTGCTTTTAAAAAAAGACATTGAGCCAAAGACAATAATCTTCTAAAACAAAAATACTTTTGTTAAAATTATTTTCTATTAAATGTGCCAGGCTTAAACACTTCATGTGCTACCATATAATCTAGAGCCCTTTACACATTTGCTTTCAACAGAATCAATTTTGTCATTATCATGTCTTAGTAAAAAGCTTTCAGTGGGACACATTTTTTATAGCTTTTAAGGATAGTCTACAACAATAGATGGCAGATTCAAATGCTTGTTCAAGGCAAAATGACTAGAATGCAGCACTCGCACTTGGCTCTCAATTGTTCATTATCAAACAGCACATTGCTCTAAAAGAAGGCCAAAGAAAATGTAAAATGCCTTTCATAGAAATCAAAGACTTTTAAATATGTCTATTAAGCATTAAGCTCTTTAGTGACATATTGAAGCTTTATTCTGTATTTTACCCAGGTGGTGTGTATTTTCATTTGCTTTCCAAAGATCATGCTCAGTCAAGACTTTT
This sequence comes from Moxostoma hubbsi, assembly GCA_032164185.1. Classification (NCBI taxonomy): domain Eukaryota; kingdom Metazoa; phylum Chordata; class Actinopteri; order Cypriniformes; family Catostomidae; genus Moxostoma; species Moxostoma hubbsi. Next base: position 14,070,074 of record JAVLUX010000011.1, on the reverse strand, counting down.
CCTAATGGCAATAATTGAGAATTACAAATAACTAGCCATTAGAGCTAAAACAACAGAGTATACCAAACTCATCTTGTTTGACACAATGGATCTAATATGTCTCTCTAGGACCTGAGGTAGCAGCAGAATGAACTTTTATTGTTTTTTTATGGAAGGTGTGCACTTTAATCACAGTTTACAAATTTGAAAATTGTAACATTTGAAAGGCATCTGTATCTTAATGCCTTTGCCCATGTGTAGTGATAACATTTGACTAAAGTCAACACATCTTGACATTTGTCCTCTTTTCTTCTTTCATTTTATTAGATATCCCTCAGAATGGGATTTTCTTATGTCTACCACTGTATTCAGCTTTTAATTTAGTGAATACAGAGATAATTGCAATAGGTTTTTTTTGTTTTTCGTTTTTCCCAAAATTTATAAAATGTCATTTTTAAGCTTGACTGTTTCATCTGCCATATGAAAATATCCATAGGGCCTACATTTAATTTAGAAGAGCACACCTGATCACAATATGACTGGAATTTCCTCCTGGATAAATAATTAGTAGATGAGATAACGATCATTGATAAAGTAAACAAATCCAAAGAAATGCTCTTTCCAAATACAGTTATAGATAAATCAAATCACTTTATTGTCACAAATCAACAATAAAGTGATTTGATTTATCTATAACTGTATTTGGATTTCACACTGTGATAATCCACATGATGTGGGCAAAAGGCACAATGCCAGCTACTTTTTGGTTGGTGTCAATTAACCATCATATTAATCATCATTTTTATTCTTAACCCAAAGCATCAGAAATGTTATTGAGTTCCTACATGGATTGTTCCTCACGCTAGTTTGAGAAACCCCTCTATAAATGTCAGAGACTGCAGAAACAATTGGTCATTTTAACACTTTAGTCAAGGGAAAATACAAACAACTGGCTAATAAACACCTACCCTTCCCTGCCATGTTGATCCATTTGTTGTTAGCAATTCCCAGGAATTTCTCCCCTGAGTGCAACTGTCTGTCACTTAATTAGCTTAAGTTTAGCACCACATGTTCCTCGGGTGGGTGGGTGCATTTGTTCTTGTGTGCTAGCATCTTTGTAAATAGGTATTTGTACACACAACACTTGTTCATCATTAATTTCTTAACATGTGAATGTTTTTGTTTATGTGTTAATGACCAAGGAGCTTACCCATACGTTCATGTATTGTTTGATAGTGTTAGATAGATAGAAGTGTTTTTCTTTTCTTAGCTAAATTAATAACACCTTAAAGAGAATGATGTGCTCTTATCTGTTTTTATTTCTTAATGAATATATCAACAACTATTTATTATTATTATTATTATTATTATTATTATTATTATTTTGCATAAGCTGTGTTTTTTATATAGAATGCTCTTAGGCTGATTGTTGAATAAGTGTTCGCACAGATACACTCCAAACAAAAATTAACCAGAGAGAGAGAGAGAGAGAGAGAGAGAGAGAGAGAGAGAGAGAGATTTGCTACATGATGTAGATGACATGCTTACCAGAATGCATTTTTAGTTTTTCCAGTTCAAGGAAATTGACATCAAACTCTATAGATTGGATTAAAATTTTGTGCAGGCATATTCATTGCATCATTTTAGTCAATTAATTTTATTATCCCAGTCTTCCTGGGGGGCCTGCTAGAATCCCTTAATGAGCGCAGCTTCCTAAGTTTGAAATGCATAAACATTATCAGACTTGACCAAACCATATCTCCTACCCTCTCCATTCAGTCAGTTACTGGTTCTTAACATATGTACGGCAAAAAAAAAAAAAACAGACCGCCATACAAGGTAACACGTAATTGGTGGGATGCCTCTTTTCATTTCTTTTTAAATTAACATACTGATGCCGCCAATCGGTCAAGCGGAAGGGGAGGGAAAGCCTGTACCATTAATAGACTCCTATGTATTTATTAAAGTAGATTTTTTCTGTTTTGTTCTCTGTCCCTCCTTACTCTCTTTTCATCTTTGCTTTGGCTTCCCCTAGGAGCTCACTTGAAAAAATGCGGCTCATTTCATTGTATGTGAGTGTGCGTTTCCCCAGTTTCACATCTTCTCTCAGGTGGCGGTGAAAATGGCGGCCTATGGCAGGTCCTGTTTGACTGGGCTGCTGCTAACAAAGCCAGTTTAATATAGAAGAGGCCACAGAGGCCATGGGCTAGACGGGGAGCCCAAGCTGTGCCTCTGAAAGGGCCTGAGCCCGGCTGGTGTAGCAGCTTAAACATACTCCAAATTCAAACCCCCGGAAAAAGAGAGGGAGAAAAAGAGAGAATGAAGGCTAGAGAGAGAGAGAGAGAGAGAGAGAGAGAGAGAGAGAGAGAGAGAGAGAGAGAGAGAGAGAGAGAGAGAGAGAGACAAATAGCGGGTGAGAAAGAGAAGGCGACTGTTGTTTGATATCCCACATTAGCTGGTGGTTTTTGCGGCTGGTGCATGGGCGTAAATGTGGCTGGGCTGGCTGCCGCACAGATATCAAAGGGGGCCGGCGGTGTCTGGCTGCGCTGGCGGCGGCTGCTGCAGGTGGCCCCTGGATTCAACCTTCACCACAGGGAGGCAGCCCAGCCTCAGCCCAGAAAGAGATAGAGAAAAAGAGAGAGGGAGAAAGAAAGGGAGAGAGAAGGCAAACACTGCCTTTTAAAGAAAACAAGAGATTGAGAGGAGCTGTGGTCCGGAGGTTGGGCTGGGAGGTGGATGTAAGAGAATTAAATTACCGGGCTCCTCATGCCCTGATCTGGTGGACCACAAAATAACCTCTAAAATCAGGAGCCACAACTCAAATAGTAAGATTTAAAAAGCAAAAACATTATATTTTTTTTGGATTACACATACATTTGTTTTTGGACTCCATTTGTTAATAAACTGTCTAAATGTTGTTTGTCATGATGGGGTGGATAAAGTTCTGGCACTGTTAGTACTATGTATGGTGAGCTATAGATTATGGGAGGAATGGTGGGGAAGAATTAATTATTTAACAAAACTAGAAACAGCAAAACCACAGCAGGGGGTAATGCAGTGCTCCAGAGAAAGGCCGTTCTTATGTTAAGTAAGATTATTCTGCCTTGCTGAATTATGGTATGAAAATACCATATGAATATGGCTGATGCCACCAGATGCTGGGTGAATGCTGAATGCATTGAAATAAGATGTTTATGATATGCCTTTATAATAGACACAGGAAAGACTAAGAAGTGGTGTGATTAAAACAATTATTTTGTGGTTAAAGTCTGAGCGAAGGATTCGTCTTGACAGATTTTGCTTATTGCAATAATTGCAGCCTTTTACAATGCAGTTTATATTTGAACTTATTCCTTATTTCATGAATTAAAAATGTTGGTGGCTTTAAATTTACTAGTGTGAAACATTAACCATTCTATTGAAAGTACTATGCTTAATTGGCTTCCCTGGATTTTAAATTTAACAGGGCATGAATGGGGAATAGTTTATTGTTTTGTTTGTTTTTATGGCTGCATTTCTGTCTTAGAAAATGGTTAATTAGGGTAATTTATGTTACTTGTGTGTTAGAACCTGATGTCATTCCAATCTCCACGAAAGGCTGAATAACAGAAAATGTAAAATTTCCCCCTGAAAATATTTATAAAGTCTCATATCACAGCTTAGCATTTGGGCAGAGACATATTTTCCTAATATATCCAAATATTTCCACAGCGCACAACATTAAGTATATTGATTTGTGGCATGGTGGAATTTAAAAATGCAAGGCCACATTGTTGGCAACATTTCCACATCTTCATTCCTCAGTAACACACTCTGAATTTGTCTCTGATTCTCTCTTTGCTTAGTCTGAAAATCATAATCCTTATAAAGGTTATTCTTAAGGTGACTATTGTTCTTTCTATAGCACAAAATACTATCATGCAGATGACGTGTTTATATGTGCAGAAAAACTGATCTATTCCCAATCATTCTCATTAGAAAACTGGCATATTAAAGAATGCCCTTGAATGTCTGTTTCACCATTGTGGCAATTTTCTGACTTATCTTACTGTTTCATTTGACAAATACTCAAACACCTTCAGCTGAATTCTTACCCTTCACCCCCTTACCCTTCCATCACCCGCTAATATACACTCAAATAGAGTTTTATGGTTGCACACTCACTGCAAGCAGTAATACCTGGCTCTCTGCATTAACCTTTTACAGTGATATTTAATTAAAGGTTTAAAGGGCACCCAACACCTGCACCATGCTCTGAATGCAGCGTCCGCCGCTAAGTGATGGCTCGGTGGAGGAGTGTGTCAATTAGCATGACCTTAAAACCGGCATGGTTGCTGTCTATTGCCCATGCTGTGTTGAGCCTTGCCTGCCCCATGGCATGCTGGATCGATCGAGATGGCCCCCAAGCTGACACGCACCCCTGCAGCAGTGAGTGGAACCAGCCTGAGGGTCTCTAGGGCAGCTTAGGTCCTCTGGGTGGAGGCAGGAGGGCCCTGTGCCCTAACTTAAAATTAACACCACTTGAATGCCCCAATGAGGTTGATCTGGCAATAAGGTTAATGTGAGTTTGAGGGTAGAGTAGGTCTATCTAAGTTGATTAATGTTGTTTAAAAATGGCAATGACTGTGGTGGACAAAGGCCTAAGTACTGTATGCTTTGGTTTTCAGCATGCCGCTACGTCTCGCGTACAGTGCTGTGCACTCAAGGGATGGCATGTGGAAAAAAAAAAGCAAGCCCTATCTTAAATGCTGCCTTTAAGTGCACCTGGGAAGCTCCTACTTCTGAGCGGGCATTCGTTATTGTGACATGTCATGCATTCTAGTACAAAACAAAATACGTAAAAAGCCAAACTAAAGTAAATCCACAATGAACAATGGTAAACACTCGTTTTCAGTTGTTCAACTGAATAAGCGTAAGGAAATACATCTGCAGCATTTTTGCTTAACCTACATGGTATATTTATTCCTGGTATCTTTTAATTTGCATGAAACAAACCACGAAGGGTGAGTCATTAGCTTTACATAAGTTGACTATAAGATCTGGCATAACAAATTAACAATATTAAAATAAGGCACTGAAATTGAAAAACATTTGCAAAATCATTGCTTTCATGATGACACACCCTTTTCAACATCAGAAATCAGCAATTAGGGTATCATAAATTTCCAAGTTTACCACTTTTAAATATGACTTTATTTAATCATTTGTGTGTTTCAAACTCATAATTATGATATCTCCACTTGGCCACATTATTATTATTCTGAGATTGCTATAGGCTGGTTTGTTGTTAGCTAAGATGCTGGGCTCAGCTTCATTTCAGAGCATGAGTTTAATTCAGGAGAATGTGAATTCAATTCACAGCTTGGCAAAGTCTACCAAGAAATGTATGTTGCAAATTTGACATTCATGAATTGAGTCTTAGTGCGTAATTGAAGTGAAATGTACTGCTACTACTGGTTTTATGTTCGCAACACTCTCGTGCAAAAGCACACCAACCCCCCACCCTCACACATACACAAACCGACACAACTGACCCCACCCTCCCCTGCAACCCCCTGCCAGGTCAGGAGCTCTGGTATACCCTGGGCCTGCCCAGCCAGGGGATCATGCTGTGCTAATATTTCTGTTAGCTTGAATGGCTCGCTGACATGTTGTTTATTTGGATTAGCAAGTTGTTTTCATCAAAATCAATACATGGCGCAGGAATGGGCAAGCAAATATTGAAATCCAGGGCTTAGCATCAAGTTAATGTACCAATCTGTCTTGACATGAAGAGGAAGTGTTGACATTGGTGTGGTGGAGCAGATGAGACTTAGAGCAGGTGAGGGCAGAGAGAGAGAGAGGAGAAGACAGTATGCTGCTCTTTCAAGTGTATCTCGCGTCTGCAAAAGATAGATGTCTCTATTGGCACACAGCGAATGTGTCAGTGTAGTGCAACATTCTCTGTATTTTCAACCTGATCTGATGAAAAATTGTTATAATAAGGAATGTCCTAATATAATTTTTTTTAAGAATGAGTCTAAGTACCAATTCTTCCTTTCGGTACTTGCTTATATTCCCTATCAATATAGGATATTTAAATTTTAGTCATCAAATTGGTTTATAAATTAGAATTATTATCAAATTAAGTTCTTTTATTGTGATGGGTGTCTGAGGCTGGAATCAAACCCTGGTATTCAAGTCAACTGAGCTGCTTCTTTACCACTGAGCTATTGTGGATAACAAACAGCAGATGGACCCAAGGGCAGAAGAACAACTTGAATACTTGAACAAAAGGTGTCTTTACTGACAAGTCCAAGTTAAAAAAAGAACAAAAAGGAAGCCAAGCTTCCAGAGAATAAATCAAAGAAACAAATGTAAGGCAAATGCAACATACTTAGCTTTCAGGGCAGGGAAAAATACAGGCATGGTAGGCTCAAGACTGAACACAACTGTGAGAAAGCAGCATGCTTAAATAGGCCAATACAAACAAGCTAATGAACCCCACAGGTGGGATAAATCAAATCCTAATGAGGGGCAACAATGAATTTTACAGAAGCTGGGGCCACCTAGTGGCTGGGAGAATCATTACAGCTCAACACCAACTAGAGGCAGGGAGAGTCATTACAAGCTGAAGCCTTACAGGAGCCCCTCCTCCAGGAACGGCTCCCGACGTTCTCCTAGCTGCGTTGTTTATGGCGGTGGAACTCCCTGATGAGATTTGGGTCTAGAATATCTCGAGCTGGCACCCAAGACCGCTCCTCCGTGCCATAACCCTCCCAATCCACAAGATACTGGGTCTTCCCACGGACCTGGCGAGAGTCCAGCAGTTGGTGCACTGTGTAGGCTGGCTGACCAATGATGCAAGGTACTAGGGGAGGTTTCCTGGCTGGGGACAAAGGAGGATAGACGACAGGTTTTAAACAGGAGATGTGAAATGAATACGCATGGACCAGGGTAGAAAACGGTAGGACAATGGGTTGATCCTTTTGAGGACTTTGAAGGGCCCGATGAAGCGAGGTGCTAGTTTCCATGTTTCAACGTGCAGAGGGAGATCCCTAGTAGACAACCACACTCTCTGTCCTGGTCTAAGTGATGGCCCAATTCTGCGGTGCTGGTTTGCATACCTCTGCTGTTGTTGAGTGGCTCTTAGCAGGGCTGCTCGTGCTCTCCGCCATGACTGTCGACACCTCTGGACAAGTTGAGCAGCAGCTGGTACACAGGCCTCAGGATCCTGTGCAAGGAACAGAGGGGGAGGAAAACCAAACTGGCACTCAAAAGGGGACATACCTAAAGATGAGTGGTGTAGAGTGTTGTGCAAATTCAGCCCAGATCAAATGGGAGCTCCAAGCAGTCTGATTGTTAGATACCAGGCATCTGAGAGTCTTTTCAATCTCCTGGTTGACACTCGGTCTGTCCATTTGATTGGGGGTGAAATCCAGAGGACAGGCTGATGGATGCCCCAATTAGGTGTCCAAAAGACTTCCAGAACCGGGAGGTGAACCGTGATCCCCAGTCGAAAACCACATCTTGGGGGAAGCCATGGATTCGGAAGACATGTTGCATCAATAGGTCCGCTGTCTGACCTGCTGTGGAAATCTTGGGTAATGGTATAAGATGACATGCTTTAGAAAACCTGTCTACCACCACCAGAATTACTGTGTTACCTTGAGATTTTGGTAGGCCCGTAACAAAGTCCAATGATATGTGGGACCAGGGGCATGTAGGGATAGGTAGTGAGTGCAGTAGGCCGTGAGGGTGGGTCTTGGATTCCTTGTTCTGGGCACACACAGCACAGGCAGCAACAAAAGCCTGAACGTCTCATTGCATGTTGGGCCACCAAAATCTTCTCTGGATGAGTTTCAATGTTCTTGTGCTCCCAGGATGGCCCGAAAGAAGGGAAGCATGGCCCCACTGTAACACATCAGAACGCATGGAGTTAGGCACAAAAAGGCAATCCAGAGGACCGTTACCTGGATCAGGATGTTGTTGGGCCCTCTTCACCACTGTTTCAATTCCCCACTGGACTGAAGCCACCACTTTGGAGCTGGGTAGGATTGGTTCAGTCTTGCTGTGATGGGTGTCTGAGGCTGGAATCAAACCCTGGTCTTCAAGTCAACGGAGCTGCTTCTTTACCACTGAGCTATTGTGGATAACAAACAGCAGATGGACCCAAGGGCAGAAGAACAACTTGAATACTTAAATGATTGAACAAAAGGTGTCTTTACTGAAGAGTCCAAGTTAAAAAAGTACAACAAAAAGGAAGCCGAGCTTCCAGAGAATAAATCAAAGAAACATAATGTAAGGCAAATGCAACAGACTTAGCTTTCAGGGCAGGGAAAAATACACACTCTCTCTACCCTCATCTCAGCCAGCTGTGCAGTAGGACAGGCTTATCTTGAGAGAGACCTCTGTGTAGCCAAAGGCTCCTGGCCTGCCCTGATTTAAGAGTGCTTCTTTTTTAACCATGCTGTTGCTAGATCAATGCAGAGATGCTTTGTGCCTGCCTATATGAATTTCAATATTTCCATATCTTAGTTCTCGCCTTGTTGCACTGTTAGATCATTATTAGGGAAGCTGGCCCTACTCAAGCTGTGTGCCATTAAGCAAATGAAGCCGGCCTGGTGAGGATGAGTGGCATCTCTTTCTCTTTTCTTTCTAAAAAGGGCAATAAATCCTCACCAGTGCTTCTTTCTTCAGGTAGCAAAGGAGCATATTTCGATGCTTTTACATGATTCATTCTGTTTTAATGTTTTGCTGCTGCTTTGCCAAAAAAAAAACTACTCAATCTAGACTTGATTTTTTTTCAGTGTTGTTCTGGAATTTCATTGTAAATTGACACTTCGCTAAGCTCCGGTTGCTTACGGTTGCTCGCTCTGACAAGCTCTGCAGAACTTCCTCTGCAGGATAATATTTGTACATGTTAATGGGGCAGCTGTGGTCAGGTGGTAGAGTGGGTTGTCCACTAATCGCAGGGTTGGTGGTTTGATTCCCTGCCCGCACGGCTCCACATGACGAAGTGTCCGAAGACACTGAACCCCAAGTTGCTTGCAATGCCTTGCATGGCAGCTCTGAAGTCATTGGTGTGTGAATGTATGGGTGAATGTGATGCAGTGTTTACCATATGTTAATTTGGGAATGAGGGCGGACACATTTTAAGGAACATCAAAATGAAGGAACACCATAACATGCTCTTTTCCAGATTTATTTAAAGATTTATATATATATATAAAAAAAAAATCTTTTTTTTGTATTTTTGTATTTTGTATTTTGTATTTTATTAGTTTTTTTTGTATTATTGTATTTATATATATATATATATATATATATATATATATATATATATATATATATATATAAAAAGAAAAACTCTGAGTGTATCCTCTCTTGGTAACTCATGTCACTATTTCAAATAACCAGGCAACAACATGTTTTAATTTTTTTGGATTATTTTGATAAAATCCTGCTTAAAAGTACTCAAACACACATTGCTTCCATAGTCTGTCATTGGCAGAAAATAGCAAATACATGTCAGAGTAATGGCGCCAGGGCAACATTTGCTAAGACAGGATTGGTCAGAAGCACTTTTAAGGCAGGGCTTAGTTAAGGATCGATAAAGCCCTTTTTTAACCAAGTGACAGAATGTAAAATTGCCCAGCATTGTCGAAATCAGCAATACTTATACATTGAAAAGCACTTCTCAATTCTTGTGCTTATGAAGTCATTGGCTTGACCTAACACCTGTTATAAAACAGTGATAATTGCAATGGCAATGGAGTCAAATATAAATTTCCTTGCATGTTAACATTGAGAAGTCATAAAAATATCCTTGATATAGTAAACAGTTTGCCACTAGGACAGTGTTGTGAACAGTTGTGGGTGTGGAGTTAAATGCTTCCCAAGGATTATTTTCAATTAATGGGTGATTTTGCTAACAATTTTGGGAACAATAAAGTAGTGAATTAGACCTTATATGAACTGATGGCAAGGCTTCTAACTGGAGTACGTTAATGGGTAAGAGAGAGAGAGAGAGAGAGAGAGAGAGAGAGAGAGAGCCGAATCAGTTCTCCAGTTCAGCAGAATCAGTTCAGAAGAAACAGATCAAATGCAGGTGTTACTGGGGGAGGACAATCATGCATCAACTGCAGCTAAATTAATTTTTGAGATGCACACCCTCAGAAACCAATCACTGCCTTAATGTACTTCACAGTACTTTTATTTTCTTATGTTCATTATGTCATGTTAAATGCTTATTTTATTTTATATTGTATAGTGTATACTGTTTTTATAGTTTTTTTTTATTTTATTCATTACCTGGCACCTTATATTAATTATATTTTTATTGTTATTTGTTACTATTTTATTATTATTATTTGACTTGTCATTATCTGTTAATAATAAACTATTATTAATTGAGTATTAATGCTTTGGCAATATTGTATATAAACACAATCATGCCAATAAAGTACTTTAAAATTGAAATTGAAATTGAGAGAGAGAGAGAGAGAGAGAGAGAGAGAGAGAGGGGAAGACGGTGATAGCCATTCTATCAATTTAGAATAGCACGAGCCATGTAGGCCAGGGCTCTTCAAATATTTTCATGTGGGGGCCAGATTATCCAGGTGAAAACTTGGCAGGGACCAAAAGTTTTTCCGTATTCATTTTAGTTACCACTATTTTTACAAGTAACATATTACTTAGAAACACCCTATATACTGTGCATTTATTAATATTAAAACAGTCAAAGGGTATAGTGTATATTGCCCTCTCACTATATCAACCCACATATGAAAACAATGGTCATGTAGAAATGTTCATGTTTACTTAAGAATTAATTAAAATGTTATTGTATTTTTTGAAAAAAATGTGCAGATAATCATAGGGAAAAGAAGAACAAACTGAAATGATTCTGTTTGTGACTGAGAGGGCTGACTCACAGCTGTATATAGAGCCAAATATAATCAGGATATTTGGAGATGCAGGGGACATTTACACTAAACAGTTTTCAACTAAAAACAGAAAACTTTTTATGCATTTGGCTGTTTGTTCACAAGAAAACTGGGTTTTGGGGCCTGAAAACGCAAACTTCTAAAACGATGCCGTTAACATCTCAGTGTAAATATAAACATAAACAGATTTGTATGCTAATTTGTAAAAACGATGACGTCATGTGCATGCGTATTGCATATTCATTATATAGGCATTTGTGTGAGACATTCAAAACTGCAATGGCGGACTACAGGACTGTGTTTGTGCTGCTCAAGATTTTGAGTTTATTGATGCTTCTCTAGCAAAGCAATTGTAGTAATAAAGCAACCTCATTGTCCGTCCAAACAAAATTGCTCAATGCTTTTGCCATCTTCAATATTTGTATTCACAGCTCTGTGGAAGAATGCTTATGTGTGCAGGCACATGGTGTTTCTTTACAAAGTGGCATCGCCAACTATTGGACTGGCATGCATAATACAGCATTTTTAGTCCTTCTATTGGATCCGTGTGAACATTGTCATCTGTACGTGATACTTTTCAACAATGTAAAGGAAAAACTTTTCATTTTTTAGTACATCATTGTCATGTAAATGTACCCTCAGTTTCACGTCGTCACTTTTTATGAGCCCTACAGACCCTGAAAAGATAAGAAAAGTGAATAAATGTAAACATTTCAGTGCATTTTCTTTGAACGTTTGGTTTTCATAATTGATTTCTCTTTTGTTGCATAGGATGTGCAAATATGCTGTCAACATTTCTGTAACAAATGCAGTGATAATCTGTTGATTGACCACACTCCACACAACTAAGCAATTTATATAAATACATTTGATTTATATATTAATGCAATCAAATGCTCACCTAAATTGTGCGATCCATGTTTACCAAAGCAGTGTAACTAAACTATCGCCAGTAAAGCTTAAACACGTGCTCAAGTGGACAATTGATGATGGCTGAATGATTTTGCATGTGCCATTGATCGATGTCAAACCAGAGCCATTCTAAAGGGTAGCCTACAAGCTTAGGTTAAAACAGCACAACACCATGCTCCCATAGACATTCTGTGGTGTTACACTGGTGAGGAGACAAGAGGCTGTTATTTTGAGTTGATGTTTATGGAGGAGATGCTTCAGTAAGCTGAATAAACTGCTTTTGTGAGGAAACAGCTCATCACTTTATGAATTGATCACCTGTCTGCTAATCCTCAACATGTTTTACATTAAACAATGCTTTTGGAATTAACTATTTGTGGAGTTTATTATGATAAATGGACATTTTATAAGAGAAGTCACCAATGATTTTGCGACAGGTATGTGTCACATTATGCCCCCCCCCCCCCCATTCATTAAAATGGTATTAGCAAATGGTGACTTACTGTCGTAACACGCTAGTTGACTATTACGCTCTCTCTTATGATAGACCACGGAGGTTGTTATCTCAATAAATACATCTCTGTTTAAAGTCACCACTGATTGCTGAGGCTCACGCTTATAAAGGCTGATTTCTGCATAGAGAGCACACTGGTATTTCAGATGGCGAGGCACTTTTAGAAAAAACAGTCAGAGGGCCAGACAAAGATGATTGCCAGGCTGCATTTGGCCAGCTGATTAGCCCTGATGTAGGCATTCACACTGTTTGTGGAATGTTCTCAGTTCAGAGAACATTGATAATATGGCATATTCCTTTTAGGCCTAATAATCACTGTGCTCTAATTTTGTTCCCCATTGTACAAGTCTGATTTCAGAATTGTAGTTAACGTTGTACAAATATAAGGCAAGCACAGGTTTTAAAAGTGGATTTGTCAAACTGTGAATGCTGTGGAAAGTATTCAATATGGAAAGTCACTGGCTTAAAAAAATTATAATTTAATTAAAAGAATTTTCCCAAATGAATAGTGTCAGATTTGTCTGCCAACACACCATGTATTTGAGCCTGATCCACATGTGTGTATTTGTGCACTCTTTTAAACTAATGCATTAGTATTTGTGGGCATAAGCAATCATGTGAGTCTGTCTGTAGTGAAACCTAATTGACAGACTGATTTTATAGTCATTATAGCCTTAAAAGTACAAGAACACTAAGATACCTAAGATACATATTCATGTTTTTCTTCAAAATATACATTTTATTTTCAGTTTTAAAGCTTGTAAAACAAAAATGAAAATAAAATTGAATAAGAAATAAGAACATTTGCATTAAGGTCAGCTGCCTTCTCAGAAAAATGCAGCCATGTTACTTTTGCATACAGATTGAGAGTTGATGGCAGAGTTTTTACACAAAGTCCTCAGTATTTCCAACTGCATGAAGACATGCATGTCTGTAGTTGCAGACTTTGGCCAATGACCAGCCTCAAGGTTAATTTGGACTGATTTCCTACAGCTTAAACCAAGTGTGACATCCAGCCTCCTAGTTTTCTAAAGGCAGCGTGGGAGCCCTCAAGAGTTTATCGGGTTCCCACAGTTATGGAAAACATTGAAATAGCAGGGAATTTTAAAATGTATTTCCAGGCCTGAAAATGTCATGGATAAGTAGAAAATCAAAAATTATTTAAATGGTTTTCTACTGCATATATACAATCTTATAGTTTTGCTCTGCTCTAAAATAAGCAATTGTCTAATCAATCTGTCCATTGAAAGTCTAATTATACAGTAAGTATATATTATCTATAAACATTAAAATTGTGTTTAAATTCCAAAGATTTTTACCTGTCAAATGATCGTAAAAAAAAACTGTTATCCAGTAATCATGAACAACAGCAATGGTCATTGAAATTGAGTGTGGAAACCTTTGAGTTTAGCAGTGGAAATCCTCACTGCTGCTCTTGACATGTTAAAAAGGCAATTTTCATCCATTGTCCAAAGAAAGGCAGGAGGAAAGGACTCTCTGTAGCTGTAAATAACTGTAAACATCCAGGTAATAGAGTCTTCATTGTGTTTCTTGGCCATAGTTCTTCTTCAGCTTTTATGTTAATAATCAGACACTCACCATCTATGCCACCTGCATGGGCTACCATTTTGTACGCTATTTTGTCGAGCTTGTTGTAAAAATGGGCAAATCTAAAGAAATAAAATATAAAGGTGGGGGGGGGGGGGGGGTATCTTGGCCCCTGTTACCTGAGGGGATTTTACCCCATCCTTCCAATTTTCACCTACCTTTGTTTACTCGCAGTCCTCTCTGTATGTCACAACATTTACATGTCTGTCCTTTTGCTTCAATTTGTATGTGTTAGATTCTAAAAAAATAGAGGGATGAAAAAAATCCCTAATAGAAGAGCAGTCCCCCTTCAAACGTGAAACCGCCCCCCCTCCGCTGGCTAGCCAATGGCCATTCACAGCAGAACAAACAAAAATCAAATTCGAACTATGCTTTTAGCTTTTAATTCTAGCCTCAAAAGTTTCCAGCTGCTTGCATAATTATTGCCTTTTAAAGAGTAGGAAAATGGCGGGTTAATTTACACGCCGGCTTTCTCTCTCTCTTTGTCTCTTTCTCCCTTACTCCCTGCCTCATTCTCTCCTTCCAGCAATCTCCACCCCAAACCACAACAGGTAAGCTCTGCTGTTAAATGAGCTCTGCTGTTTTTTGTTTTTTTTTTTTTGTTTTTTTTTGGTAATTTAGTTTGAAACCCTCTGGCCTGCCCAGATTACTCTCAGTTAGGTCTCTGTTTCCTGTCTGTATGAAGGAGCTTCATCTTGTGCACAGGGAGAGAAACAATGTGGCCTTGTCCCAGGTTCCTCTGACCCCCTGTGCTGCCTGTCAGCCTGCAATTGTCATGCAAGGCCTCCTTGAGAAACAAAAGGGCACGATGGGCTTTGTTGCCCACCAGGACCCTGGCATTGTTATTGGGTCCCCAAGGAGTATTTGCTCTTGATTCTGTTTCTCAACCTGTAATACCTTGATGCTGATGGATATGTTAATCTGAGGTATACTGCTTTATTAAGTAAGCTGGTTTGTGTTGCATATCCAAATTGGGTTGATTTAAATCAAATAGATTTTAGATCAAATAGTAAGAATATGTTCAATTATGCATTGATGAAGGTGGCTTATAATTCTGCTGGATGGTTTGTACCTATAATTGTTTGTATTGTTGACACACATTTGTATATTCGAGTGTATTCATCTGTGCATTTAAGTTTGTGTGTGCAGGGGTTAGGGGTTGGACAGATTTGTAACCGTTTGTGTGTGGTGTGTATGCATGTGCATGGGGAGTTATGGCCCAATCTTATTATTAAAGCTTTGGTGATGGATGTCTATGGTTGCACATGCCCCCAGACCCTGCTGGAGAGGACATGGAGCAACTTGACTTCATATTGTCCTTGTTCTGTGTGACAATGGGCCACTTGTGGGTCTGACACTCATCACGTGTTAGTCAGCCTCATTCGTATGAAAATACCACCCTGTCACAGTTCCAGCGCTGTAGGAGCTTTTCCCTCCAGACCTGTATGTTTATTTAGACAATTATTTTCACTGTTTATTATAAATACTGTGTTTTTAGAATTTAACTGTGTACACTATGAAAACAATCCTGTAAAAAAACTACTAATGGCAGCTGTGATTCCCAGCATTATACTGTAAAAA
The DNA here is from genome assembly GCA_032164185.1 of Moxostoma hubbsi. Classification (NCBI taxonomy): domain Eukaryota; kingdom Metazoa; phylum Chordata; class Actinopteri; order Cypriniformes; family Catostomidae; genus Moxostoma; species Moxostoma hubbsi. The sequence continues at coordinate 14,054,552 of JAVLUX010000011.1, read as the reverse complement.
TATGGTTTGTTACCGTTCTTGAAATTAACAGCAAGATACTGTTTTTGAAAGTATACAATGGCAATTTAGCAGCATACTGTTGTTAAATTACTTATTATCTACTGTTGTTGAAATTAACAGCTAATTCTTCATGCACTGCGGCATGAAGAATTGACTTTTTTTTGTACTATTTGCTGGTTTATTTTGACGTTGTTTTGTTGCAGTCTAAGTTACTTGTATTTTAATGTTCAGCTTTTATTTTTTATGTAAAAGTATGTTTGTTAATTGTCACCATTGTTGCGTTTTATATGCCGAGAGTAGATATCTGTGTGTGTCTTGATAGCAAATTCTGTTATTCTGTAAGTTCATCAAAAACATCAAACACTCAGTTTGCTGATATAGTTTTGCTGAAATATCCTTTACTGTTTTTGCTTTATTTTTTTTATATATAATGCATCAGTATTGACATATTTAGTGCCATTAGCAAGGTAGGATCAGGTATTCAGTCTGACCTTAGGTTTTGTCTTCCAACTAACACAGAGCATCAACTTGTGTTTTTCTTAAACACAATTTGACTCACCGGAAGCACATAATATAATAATAAAGAAGGTCTAAGGTGCCAGCTCAAGAGAACACTAATTACCATAGTGGTGACATCAAACAAAACACAACTATTGATAACAAAACAACAACACTAATTAAACTAAGATTTCTATTAAGTCTGAATAAAAACTTTTTACATGTTTTTTTGTTTGGTTTTTGTTTTTAATTGTTATAACCCCAATGCATTTCCAAAGCATACATACTTATTCAAGCCCAAAGGCTTATGGGTATGTCACCATTATAACCCACAATGCAGTGCTATACTGTTATTTTACTGTGTACATGTTGTTGTTTTTTTTCATAAAAACTACACTGTTCAATCCTGGCAAATCTGTACATTTAATAACAAGTGAGGGCTGATGTGAGATATATATATATATATATATATATATATTCAAAATGTCACTATAGCTTTCACCAAGATGATATCACATAGAGAAAGCCTTGCATAGAGCAGCTATTTACCGTAACACTAGTAACTTCACAGTGAGCCTGCTCTTGATCTCCCAGAATGCAACATTTTTACCAGCAAACTACTGTATTTAAGAATCACAGTAGATTGCTGTAGGAATGGCCATACATTTTTTTTTTGTAGGTACAGTTAAGATGAAATACATGTTTTTGATAACTTGTGTTCTTTATCTTCTGGTCTCTTGATAAACTTATTGTGTTTAAACTGTCGTGTTTTTTGTTTTTTGGTGCTAAGAAAAAATGGGTATTAATTTCCACAAACACCATAATCATAGGCTATTGTTTTCCCCAAAAGGCAGCTACATTTTTACCAAATGTTATTTAAAGTGGTTATTCATGTTAGCTGTCTGAAAAGTATCTGCTTACTATAATAATGTGTCATTTAAATCTGAAGTTTTTAGTGTAATTTCTGTCACACTAACGCTGCCAAATGGAATTGAAATAATAAAAGTTGTTTTCCAACAGATTTTTCTAAAACACCCTCAGTCATCCATTGGTCAAAAAAAAAAACAAATAGTCCCTCCCCAAAATCACACCAGTGATTGAGCCAATGTTGCTGTGTCAGGTTGGCCAGGCCACTCAAACAGACACATTAATATTTGAAAGCAGTGCAATGGCACACTGTTCCACTTTTCTGAGAAATCAACCTAAAAATGGTTTACTTATATTTGTCTCTGCATATTTGTAACGAACGGGGAGGCAGTCAAGGCAAGGATGAAGGCGAGGAGTAGGACCCAAGTGCAGCTTTATTGAAGATAGTGGTAAAACAGGAACAAGACAGGAACTTGGAACAAAGACAGGCTATGGCTTGGACTAGAGAACATCAGGGTAACATCAGGCAGGGATAAGGGTTACAACAATACTTGACAAAGGTACAAGGGAAATAAGAGGACTTAAATACATGAACAGGGGAAACAACAGCCAATTGATAAACAGGACCTAAACAGGATAATAAGGTGATAAACTAAAGCCAATGACAAAACTAGAACTGATAAACAAGCAATCAAACAATGAACCAATGAAAAACAGACACATGAACAAGGAGGGGAAACAGGACATGACAAGACTGGTTAACAGGAACATAAGAATGGTTTCAAAATAAGAGTGCAATATGGAATTAGACAAGTGCCAAAAACTTAGACAATATGGAGTGAGACAGATGCCAGAAACTTAAGAGTGAAGGAACAAAAACAAGAGACCACATGGAACGTTACAATATTAAGCTAAGACAGGGGAAAGTATTTTATTATTAAAAAAAATATTATTTATTTATATACTATTAGAAAGAAGATATTCAAACAAAACATGTTATGCATTATCATGTCTTTATTTTTTGTAATTAAGTTTTTTTAATATATGTTTTATATACTATAGTTTTTTTTACTTATGGTAACATTTTTGTAAGTATTTTATCTGTGTTTATATATGCAGTAAAGCACAGTTTGATGTTTAGTAGTATCTCTCAGGTCCAAGCCCTTGTGTCTTGCAGTCTGATGCTCTTGCATGCAGCTTTCATAAAAGGAAACATCTGTTTGTAATGGTGGTCCTGTTACAGTGAGGCTGAGGGGAGTTAGACTAGCGGGGAAGACTGACAACTTCACTTGTCCTGTTGTGCCTGGCAGATGTGGAGGTGTCACACTGGTGATGAATTGTTTACACTCACCTGTCTGCCATGTCCTTCAGCGTTGAAGGGATAGGACCAGACGATGTGGAAGGGGTGGTGGCACTGCCACAGGGTCAACAATATCCTCAGCAGTGTGTATGAACAACTGCGGCAAGGTTGTCAAACATGGATGCTCACCCACAAACATTTGCAGGTGTGGGGATTTTCAGTAAAGGGCAGGTGTTTGCCATGTTGTGTGTACAGTATATGTTTGGTGCATAGCTGTTTCTCCTCCTCATTGCCTGTGGGCAAAGAATAGCTTGTGTCCTACTGCATAATTAAGTTATTTTGTAAGGATGCAAGTTTTTTTTGCAAATGGAGTGTGTTTAGTCCAACTTTTCATATTCCTGATGAGAAAATTAGCATTTTAATGAGCGTGTTGTTTACCCAAAAATGGGAGATCATTTTTATCTTATTTCACTCTGCTCGTATAATCATAAAAAAGATGATGGAGAAAGAGAGAATAAAATATCCAACTATGATTCCATGAATTCAGCTAGTGAGAAAGATTTTGGATGCACTCAATCCACAACATGTTTGTTTGTCACTAAACTAAGCAGTTACAGTGTCCTGTATAAACATCCATGAGTAATGCAGTAATGTACCAAGACATAAAAAGATAAAAAACAATACAACTGTATTCAGTTTGACTGACAACTCAATTAAGATGACGTCTGCTTGATTATTGTGTCTTCTAAACCCATGAATACTAAATTCTGTTGTGTCATGTCATGATGGCCTGATTGTACCCCAAACGATGACAATCATCACGTTTTAATCCGCTGCATCACTCCAGAGTCATACGCTATTCCATTTTAACTGCTTCTGCCTGGGTTATTCTCCCCATTGTTGATTTATTCATTATTAACAACCATTCCCCCCTTTCAGATCAATGTTGCAAAGCGGCCCCCTGAAAATGTGGGCGGGAGCTCTCTTCAAAGTGGCAATGCTCGAGTATTCAGCCATTTGTGCTCAGACGCACAGCAGTATCTGCATTAAATAGCCCCCTTAGTAACAAGCCACAGAGAAGCTATCTGCTCTGTGATACATTCAAACCTCATTGACTGTGAAGGGAGATGCATCAAAACTATTTTGTGTTGCTATGGCAATGGAGACCCCAATAAGTTAATCTGTGCCATGTTTTTTTTTTTTTTTGTGCCAGACTCAATGGTAGTCAAATATGTGTGTGTACGTTTGTGTATTTGTGTATGCGCGTGTCAGGTTTTGAAAACAATGTGGGGACATTTGGGATAGTATAACCTAAAAATATCTTATAATGTGGAGTCCAGCCAGCAATCCCATGAAGAAAACAGCTTAATAACTAAATAATGTCTATAATAATGAAATTATAAAGGTTTCTGTGAGGGTTTGGTTTAGGGGTACGGTTAAGGGATAGATAAAAAAAAAATTATTTGCTAAGAATAAATATAACAGAAGTCAATGGAAAGTTTCTAACATGTTAGAGAAACAAACGTGTGTTTGCACTAACCAAAGGGTTTGGGGGAAGAGGGGATTGGAAAAAGAGGAATAATCATAGTGGAATAGTGCTACACTCACTGAATAACTGGCTGGCTACATGGGGTTTAGAATTTAGAAACTGGTCAAAATAATTAGCTGTCAACGATAAACTGGAAAATGTCACTAATTCTAATTTTAATTAATTTTAAATAAATGTAATATATTTTAAATCAGTCCTACAACTACGCTGCTTTTCTTTAGTCCCAAAGTAACAGTCCATTGTGCGTTACAGTGCCTGTTTCTAAGTTAATACAGCCATCATCGTGCTGTAAATAGCACCTTTTAGCAGAATGCTACATGCACACACACACTGAGAGAATACAAATGCGGCCATGAGCAAGAGAAGTATGGGAGAGTTTAATCAGATGTGCTTCGAGGAAATTCTCATTTGATTTTAATGCTACATGGGTGAACAGAGTGAAGCAGTGAATGGACGCACTCGTCGGGACTGTCAATGCAGTGCTTGTCATCTAAGCCTACTACAGCATATTAGCACAGTTAGCCAGGTGGCATCTTGCCGGGGGAGGCACAGGGCAATTTCCAGGGGTGGGATAGACCCCCCCTTCAACAACCAACACCCCCCCCCAGGGCATCATACAAGCTAGAACTGTCACTGTGTTAAAGCAAGTGCTAATCCATGACAGCTCAGACAAAGATGGCGAAAAAAGGCATAAGCCTTACATTTCACATCTCCCATTCGAAATCCCCACCTTTAGTTTTAAATGCTGTCTGACTACTGACAGTGATGAGGCTATGATTTTCAATATAAAAACATGCTAACGTGCAGCTTGTGAAAGCTGTGATTTATTTCTTTTCTAATCATTCAAGTGTTGTGAGCTGTCGTGATGTGTTGCGGCCTCTGTCTAACAGAGCTGCGCTAATGTAATTCTGCTGAGATGAAAGGGACTGACTGGGTAGTGTGGTTTACTGTTGCTGTCAAACATGGACAGAACGCAGCCAATTAGATCTGCTAAAGTGACATGATCAAGCAGAAATACCGTGTGTGGCTTTTTAATGGCTGAAGTCAGTTCTGATGCTGGATCACTTTAATGGTTGCCATATGCCATTTTTGGTTTGGCTGGTTTCCCGCAAGATGTTGTGCTTGTGTTTTGTGGCTTTTAGGATTATCAGAATTTCTCTCACGTCTAGTTTCATGTTTCACAATGCTGTTTGTGATTGTTGACAGATACCTCACATGCATTATTGACATGTATAGTGGGAAATACACTAGGGATGAGCATTTTCAAGTAATTTTGTAGTCGAGTACTCTAATGAATAAAAACAAGTACTCGATTACTCGTAATTTAAAATGCTTGTTAAAAATAACACTTATGACACATACGTGAATCTTATATTTTGTTTTATTTCCAAACATTACCAAGAACAGCCTCAAAATAAGATAACTTTAACGAAATATGCTTTTCTTTTTGGAAAAAAAATTTATTGAACAATATGCATTAATAAAAATGGAATACAAAAAGTATTCAAAATATGCACTCACAGAACTTACACAGAAACAAACACTGAACATAGTGCACATACATAAACTCCTTGAAAAAGTTATTACATTTTAATTATTTCACCTGAAAAAAAGTGGAGAAAGTTGGCTTTTTATAAAATGTGTTGTCAGTGTTCAGAGATTTAACACACATACAGTACACACATACTGGTCTGATAAACTTCAGAGTTCGCTTCGCATTTTCTTTCCACCAGAAAAGCTGATCTTCAGGTTGAGATTTTTAAAAGGTTGAGATTTAATCAAATAAATATTCAGTCTGCATGTGCTAATGTCAAAAATGTCATTGATTTTTCTTACACCATCCAAACGTTATTGTCATGCTGTTCTCACCTCAGTTGGGTTGATTCCCTCAAAGGCTCAGCAGTTTTCAGATTTATCATTTGTATACAATTGCTCTATGTTTCTTAAAACTTTTTAAAATAAATGTATATTATATTGTCATATAGATATTTTAGATCCTCTTGTAACAAACGATAGTGAGACAAACAGACCAGACCAAACAGAGAAGAGGAACAGTTCAATGTATTTATTAACAGTAATAATGAGCAGTCACTGGGTTGAAGAATGTAGAAAATCCTGACACAGGCTGCAACAGTGTGAAACGATCTCCAATGGCGTTTGTGTCATAGTCACGCAAGGGGCAATACGTGAAGAGCATGTTCGTAGGATAAGTGTGTGCATTATGGAAGTCAGGAACAGATTAGTTGAATGCTCCATTGAATCTTAGTGAAATGCAGAACAACAGCCAGCAAAGAATAGCGAACTTAACTCTGACACGCTGGCAGTGACGAGGTATCCTCCATGGCAGAACATACGATCAGCAATACTAGAAGGCAACCACACACCCAACACACGGGCACCCAACAGATACATGAGACAGGACCAACTAGGCAGAGAGAGTGAGGTTAGTACACAACATCAAACAACAATCTAGCATAGATACTGAGAACACTATGGGCTTAAGAACGGAGTGAATTAGGAGAGAAAAAGTGCTGCTTGGCACTAATAAGTAGCATGATCAGCGTTCCCCCACAAACAATCAGTGTTCCCAGGAAATGCAAATGATGCATGCTGGCCGCACCTGCAAGACATGAGGGGTAGAAAATGACAGAACATACAAAACAAACTCTCCAGAGTCCTGACATCTCTAACCCAACCCCTTTAATAAACTTTCATGACACACAATAACCAATGATAATTGACATCATCGACGTCAAAGTTGTCGTAACGGTTTTTACCGCATGCGCATTCTCAAATTTATTTAAGATACCTTAAAGATACCCCTCTCTAAAAGGTTATTGGCTCTTTTACCTGCAAAGCAGGACTTAATTTTCTACATTCATTTTAATACCAGTGGTCCATCTTTGGCTAAACCTTCTTGACTGTTACGGCAGATGGGAATGCTGATTGTTATATATTGTAATGACCCGGCAGTCGGCGCTAGCAGCTGGGTGCATTATAGGTAATTGCTTGTTGCGAATTGATTTATGTGTTATTAACGTAAGACGGTTGGGTTTGTGTGTTAGTAAAGTTATGTGTATTCATGTTCAAAGTAGGCTGGGTGTTCTTAGTTCCTTTACAGCCTTGTTATGCAAAAAGGTGTCTCTCACCATCACGGAGAAGGGGGCTGTGAGGGAGGGACTTGGGGATGGGGTTCTTGCCTGTATTGTTCTTGTTCTATGTTCAGAATAAATAAGGGAGTGGACGAAAGTGCTGCCTCCTGTTGGTTTATTCTATTCTTGAGACACTCATAGTCGTGCGGTGTATGGGACACGGGTGCTCGTATCGTACCGTCGCGATTCGTTTAGCTACTACAGCATCAGAGTGAAGTGTAGTTCCGGTTATCTCCATTCGCTTTCTTCTGAAAAAGCTGGCCATTATTACAACATATATACATATTCATCTTTATATTTATTTATAGAATTAACTCACATTCCATTGGAGTTTATTAAGCATATTAAACCTTATAGTGAACTTCATATCCGGAGGTGTGAAGTTGTTTTCAAAAACAAAGAAAGCGGTTTCACTCGATTTTTCGCCAAAATAAAAGCTCTATTAAACTAGATGTGTGTAATTTAAGACATTACGACAGAAATATCTGACTTCTGTAAGGAAGGCACAAGGCCACATAAGGGTCAGAGTGGCCCTAGTCCACCCAATCAAAACTGCAGGAATAAAAGGAGTTTGCCAATAAAAAGAAACTGAATTTTGTCGCAGACAATATAGCTCACATGCAAGATAATTATCATATTCCTGTTATAAATATAGTTATAAAAATATGTTTTTATTTCAAATAAAAAGATTTACATGATTATAGTGAACTGAAATGGGTTGCAGAGCACTTCTTACCGAGACGCTGATTTTCTCTGCACTGCGCAACTCTCTACAGTCATCCTGAAACAGATCTGCTTACTGCGCTTAGCACCAAGATAATTTATCCATGATTTGTCTCACTTAATTTATTATTATATTAATATTTTATGTGGGAGTGTGGTAGATGTTTCTGTAGATGACATGGCAGGGTATGGAATTAGCGGGAAATTCAGCACATTGGTTGCTTGCTATAAAGTAGAAATTAAGTATTCCTTTACGGGAGCTGTCTGGTCCAAAGGTGCTGATCACTTTGGCAAATATGTCCAGGTGTTTGTCTTCTCAAAATTAAAATGATTTGGAAATACTAAAAAACATGGAAGTTGTTTGTATCCTTGTCAAGGTGACAAAATGTATTAACTATTACAGAATTCAATTAATTAAATAATTGCGGCTTTGGTAAGACAGGGTTTCATTTGTTTGCTCAGCTTATAGAGATTAAGAAAAGTGATGCAAGTAGTGCATGTAATGTGAATGTACCTAATGAGAATCACATCATTATAAGGGGATCTCAAGTAGCCTGTGTAGTTTCTTTGGCTGGAAACTGAACAGATGCACAAATAACAGGATTAAAATGACAGACATCAGTACAGAACTACTCATAGACCTTTCTAAACAGAATGAAGGTAATCTCTCATTGCACTCTCACTCTAACCTCCTTAGCGGGCAGTTGTGGCTCAGGTGGTAGAGCGGGTTGTCCACTAACCGCAGGGTTGGTGGTTCGAATCCTGGCCCTCATGCCTCCACATGCTGAAGTGTCCTTGGGCAAGACACTGAAACCCAAGTTGCTCCCAATTTCAGGCTAGCGCCTTGCATGGCAGCTATGCTGTGTGGTATATGTTGGTGTGTGAGTGAATGGGTGAATGAGATGCAGTGTAAAGCACTTTGAATACCACTAAGGTTAAAAAGGCACTATATAAGTGCAGACCATTTACCATTTTGATAAACGTATTTATTTATGCCTATTTATTTAAGTTTTAAACTGCATCACTTTACTCAAATATGTCTAAAGAAATCTGTTCAATAAGATAATCTATCTATTGCTATCATAGTTATGTTTATCAAATAAGGCCCATTAAACATTATACTCTATTATGTGTTATGTAAATTTAGAATTATCTTTATACCTAATTTAGACCTATCATGTTGCATGCGCAGGCTGTGGATACTGCCAGTTGATTTAAATGCGATTTTTTTTTATCATCTAAAACAGTGTGCAATGGCTTTCCAATGATCAAAATATATTAATATAATTTATTTAATGTCCCTTTGTCTCTGATAAACTGTGAAAGATGCAAGAAAGATACTCTAATGGACTTAAGAGTGGTCTCTGTAATTTACAAACATTTTTACGTAGATAACGATGCTTTTGGGAAATGCACCATAGAGATTAAGTACTACTTAAGTTGTACTAATGTTCTTCTTAGTGTTTCGGGAAACCCAGCCAACACCTGTGAAAAGCAAGAGGGCTGAAAAGGGTCTAATAATAATGTTTATTGCAATATCCCTTATTTTAATTTATTGTATATATTTTTATGGCCATTTAATATTTCATTGTTTAACAGGGTCAGAAAGGTGCTTCCACTTGCTTTACTTAATTTTGTTTATTACCCTTTAATTATATTTAAGCTGCACTCTCCACCCACTGGCTGGTGCTGTGTAGCGAACTGATTCTGGTTGGGTCATTTAGATTTATGCCAGCTGAGAGAGTTGTTATGGTAGGTGAGTGCTCCCCAGAATTTTATCTTATTTTTTGTGGTTTAACATCATAATGAATTTTGTTTTGTCAGGTATGAAAGTGTATTTGATGCTCTCTTCCCAAGCTACCATGTTTTATGTGTAGTAATGTTTGTTTTAATTTTCATCCTCAGTATACAAAAAGCGTGAGCATGATTATTGGGACTGACCACCACTTTTCAATGTGTTTAAACAGGTACAGACTTTATATTTTAAATAATATGTTTAATTATTGTATAACTGTCCTATATTGTTCATACATAAATATTTTGATTTGTGCCAGCCGAGAGAGTAATTGTGGTGGAACATGCGTGAGCATCATTATTGGGACTGACCACCACTTTACAATGAGTTTAAACAGAATAAAATCCACCATGAGATGCTGTCAGACGAGTTCTTTATTCAACACAACACAGAGACAACCCCATTAAAATTGCATCAATATTTTTTGGTACAAAAACGTAATAATTGTTAAAACATTTTTACAAATCCAAATAACTTTACAGATCTTTATTGTAAAGGGTTTAAACAAAGTTTTCCATGATTGTTCAATGAACCATAAACAATTAATGAACATGCACCTGTGGAACGGTCGTTAAGACACTAACAGCTTACAGATGTAGGTAATTAACCTTTATATCCTGAGGTAACCTTTATATGATGCCCATGCTCCCTGCTCATCTGCATGAACATGCCTTAGGCATGCTGCATGGAGGTATGAGGACTGCAGATGTGGCCAGGGCAATAAACTGCAATGTCTGTACTGTGAGATGCCTAAGACAGCGCTACAGGGACACATAATGGACAGCTGATCGTCCTCACAGTGGCATACCATGTGTAACAACAACTGCACAAGATAAATACATCCGAATATCACACCTGCGGGACAGGTAAAGGATGGCACCAACAACTAAGTTACACCAGGAATGCATAATCCCGCCATCAGTGCTCAGACTGTCCACAATAGGCTGAGAGAGGCTGGACTGAGGGCTTGTAGGCCTGTTGTAAGGCAGGTCCTTACCAGACATCAACAGCAACAACATCACCTATGAGCACAAACCCACCTTCGACAGACCAGACAGAACTGGCAAAAAGTGATCTTCACTGAGTCAAGGTTTTGTCTCACCAGGGGTGATTTATCGTCGAAGGAATGAGCGTTACACTGAGGCCTGTACTCTGGAGCGGGATCAGTTTGGAGTTGGAGGGTCTGTCATGGTTTGGGGCAGTGTGTCACAGCATCATTGGACTGAGCTTGTTGTCATTGCAGGCAATCTCAATGCTGTGCGTTACAGGGAAGACATCCTCCTCCCTCATGTGGTACCCTTCAAGCAGGCTCATCCTGACATGACCCTCCAGCATGACAATGCCACAGCCATACTGCTCGCTCTTTGCATGATTTCCTGCAAGACATGAATGTCAGTGTTCTGCCATGGCCAGTGAAGAGCCCTTATCTCAATTTTGTTGAGCATGTCTGGGACCTGTTGTATTGGAGGGTGAGTGCTAGGGCCATTACCCCCAGCAATGTCCGGGAACTTGCAAGTGCCTTGGTGGAAGAGTGGGGTAACATCTCACAGCAAGAACTGGCAAATCTGGTGCAGTCCATGAGGAGGAGATGCACTGCAGTACTTAATGCAGCTGGTAGCCATACTAGATAATGACTGTTACTTTCTTGTTCATAATCTTTTAATGCTCATACAAATATTTTAACGTTAAGTTATAATAAAAGCAGTTGAAAGTGAGAAGACGTTTCTTTTTTTTTTTTTGCTAAGTTTATGTATATTTTTATTGTGCATGTAAATATGCAACTAAGTAATAGGTAAATGAGCAAATATTTACTCATAAAGGATGTGGGTAGGGGTGGGCTTCATTATATTCATGATGAAATTAGGCACAGAGAAGAGTTCCACCCTGCTTCATCAGCCCCCACCTGCCCCATTGTACCTTATTTAAAAGGGTTTGTCATGCATGTGAGAGAGCTTCTTTTCCCCTACTGCTCTCCCCTGGAAATGGAGATGTAATGACATTTGCAGCTAAAAGGAACTCATTCACAGTTTCTACAGTTTAAGAATTCAAATGAAGTGTTTTCTAGTGCTGTATTGCCTGAAGGAACAGGCGAGAGAGGGAAGCAGATTTCTGAGGATGGATTAGTCCTCCAGGTTCCCATTATTATGCTAAGAGTGTGTAGTAAATGGTGATGGAGGGAAAAGTGAGGTAAAGTAAAGGTTGTGTGTCGGGGAGGGGGCATGCATCTTTCTCCACAGGGCCTCAATGGCACGATAAAAGAGTGATACTGGACAGTTTACACACACATTTACACACAAATGTCAGGGCATGCTGCAATGAGGTTGTTCATGGCTATTAGTTGTGGAACACCTGTTTTCAGCTGAAGAACAGCCCCTGTCACCCCCTCCAGCCCCTCTCTATGGTTTGCTTTTGGTAAATAGAGACCTGTGAAGGGAAAGTGAGTGACATTTGGGAGAGCTCGAACTTTTAATTGTGTTTAATTTGTTAATGTCACAACAGAGCTCACTGTTGGCTTAAGTCTGTGCTGTTATCCTGGGAAGCAGAAGAGATTGTGATTTTTTTCTCTCATTAATATATATATATATATATATATATTAGGACTCCCCGTGACCCTGTACACAGGATAAGCGGTTGACGATGGATGGATGGATGGATGGATATATTATGACTGTCAATCGTAAAAATGTTTAATCGAATTAATTACATGGTGTCCCGATTAATTAATCGCGATTAATTGCATATACAAATATTTGCTGAGAAAGCCCCTCATATAACAATAAATCAATATATAATGATTATACATATTTATATCTATATATATATATATATATATATATATATATATATATATATATATATATATATATATATATTCGGATTATTCAAATGCTTTACATTCATGTAGCAGAAGAGCTAATCATTGATAAGGCCATTGATAAAGCAACTTTAGAATACAATGTATTGTTTACTACCATAACAAGTGAACTTGTCAATCAGTTGGAGATTTATTATGAGGGCATGTTTAAGGGCCAGTCAATTTACACCTACGTCAGACGTCTTGGGTGTCTTGCGTCATAAACATAAAATGTTTAGGTCACGGTGTCAAGTTAAATATAGTTTAATACTCAATCCTTAAACACATCTTGAGATCCCTTAGATCGCATTTGCGCTCCTTCATGTGTTTTGAATGCAAGTACCTGATGCATGTTTCTGAATCAAGTAGTGACACTGCCTACTGAAATGTTTTGTTCACTGTATAAACTGCGCATTGCTCATACAGCTGAAATGTCACTTACTGCCCTCTGGAGTAAACAGGTGGTACAACAAACTTGCATTTCTCAGGAATCTTCCTTATTATTGTCCGAAGGCATGCGATTTATTTCGTAAATTTTTTGAATGTGTTATTTTTTTTTTTTTAAATCGACAGCCCTAATATATATATATATATATATATATATATATATATATATATATATATATATATATATATATATAATTTTTTTTTTTTTTTTCAATAATTGTAAAAATGTTTACAGCTGTTATTGTTTGAAGAAATCTTTAGTGCCTAGTAGACTCTTTTTAATGTGTGGCATAACATAAATATGCAAACAATAGAGCACAGTGCCTGCCCACTTTTCAGCTGTCTTGGTTCAGCTGTCTTCAGGGCTGGACTGGTAATCTGGAATACCGGGCATTTTCCTGGTGGGCCGAAGCACTTTGGGGCCGTTCAGGGGCAGACTGGCCATCAGGAGAACCAAAACGCAAAACGATAAGCTGAATTGAGCCGTCGCATTATGCAAAACGGACCACAATACGGCACCGCGATATGCAGAAAAGGACAGCAAACACCCTCAAACCCCCCAACTGTTGAGCCAGTTGCTATGTAAAATTCACATTCACATACACAGTGTATATAATTAACCACTTCTCTATGTATATATAGTGTGGTCGAGTGGACAGTCCCTACAGGCCTTGTTTGATCTTTATCCGTGATTCGCTGATTTGAGAATTTTTGCAATCAGGATAATAGTATAGTCATCTACCAGGAATTATGCAATTAAAGTTGAAATAGCAAGGAATAATGGCTTTAATAGAAGCATGTACCATCGATTTACAACCTCGAAGCTCACGATAGGTTTATAAACTGTTTTTAAAAATATATTATTTAATGGACAAAATTAATGGGATTTTAATTACAATCCAAAATAAATTAGACTGTTGCACTGTAATATATAGAGTATTAATTTCTTACTGTTGGTAGTTGTTTCTGTAGAGTAATTTCTGATACTTGTCCAAGTATTTGTCTTTGCATATTAGATATGTACATCTACAGTATAACTTCCCTTCAGTCCAAATGGATTTTTAGCAAAATGCACTAGGAATGTGAGAGTGTTGGGTGAATCGTGCATAAATGTCTTCCCTCTCAACCCCAGGTCTCCTTGAGGTGTCAGGCTGTAATTAACCATACCCTTAGCTACCACGATCTTACCTGAGGAGTTCTCAGAGCTAAGAGGGCCCAGAGGTCTGCTGTGTTGCCCACCACACTGTTTCCGTTGCACTCCAGTGAATACGTCTACATGTCCAGCAAATAAAGCTTTGCTTACATAATGATGAGTTTCACTGCTCAGAAAATGGGTGGGAATATATATAGCTTTATTTTTGCCCACCTACCCCTTTTCACTCACACGGTTATTTACACGAGAGTGAACATAATCGGCTTCTGCCTGATAGGCTTGAGCTGTACCGGTAAAGCCTTTATTATCTTGGCAGGCAGCAGAAGCTGTCACCTTCTTCGGTCCTGACACACATGCTACTCAAACCATGGGAGACAAGATCAGGGGAAAATTAATCGCCAAGATGCCAAGGTCAGTGCCGTGGCCCCATGTGCGTGGGCTGGTCAAGGTAAGGATAGTTGCACAGGCACACACAAGTGCATATGTTCTTTCAGGCATGCACCCGAAATGACTCACATCTGTCAAACTATGACGAGGGCATCAGGAGTGATGCGTATGTTTATTAAGAAGAGGTGTTGTCAGTCAAATCTCAGGTCTGGAAATAACAGATTAGATTTTTGATACGATGTTAATGTTACAAATACCTCCCATGGAATGAAATCCAGGAACTTGCTCTTGTGAATGTGTGTGCGTGTGTGGTGGAAGTGCTGTTGCTAATGAGGGATGTTTTGAAAACATTTAAAGCCCTAATGATGCTGCTGCAAAGGTAAAGCCTCTTCCGGCAGCCATGGTTTAAGATGGTTGGAGGCTGTGGAAAAATTGTTTCACCCAATTTAAGTCCCACATTCCTGTTGTAAACATATTAGGGTTAGAGGCTAATGCAAAGACAAGGAGGTGAACAACCTAAGCTGTAGTCTATGTGTGTGTGTGTGTGTGTGTGTGTGTGTGTGTGTTTGTGTGTTTCTGAAAGTAGGAAGAATTATATATTCTTCAAATAAGCACAGTGAGTTCTCAAGTTTTTCCATTTTGTCTTGAGAGCACTTACACTGGCGGCCAAAAGTTTGGAATAATGTACAGAGTTTGCTATTTCGGAAGGAAATTGATACTTTAATTCTCCAAAGTGGCATTCAACTGATCACAAAGTATAGCCAGGAAATTGCGGATGTAAAAAACAGTGCCATTACTATTTGAAAAAAGTATTTTTTGTCAAATCTAGACAGGCTCCATTTCCAACAGCCAACACTCCAAAACCTTATCCTTGAGTAGTCATGCTAAATTGCTAATTTGGTACTAGAAAAACACTTTCCATTATATTAAACACTGCTGAAATCTATATGGTTCTTTAAATGAAGCTTATCATTGTCTTGGTGTTTGTTTTTGAGTTGCCACAGTATGCAATAGACTGACATGTCTTAAAGTCAATAGTAGGTCAAAAATTGGCAAAAAAAAGAAAGAAACAGCTTTCTCTAGAATCTTGTAAGTCAATCACTGTTTTGAGGAATGAAGGCTATATAATGCTTGAAATTGCAAAAAAAATAAAAAATAAAAAAAAAAATAATACAAAGGTGTACACTACAGTCTTCAAAGACAAAGGACAGCTGGCTCTAACAAGGACTGAAAGAGATGTGGAAGGCCAGATGTACAACTAAAAAAGATAAGTACATCAGAGTTTCTAGTTTGAGAAATAGATGCCTCACATGTCCTCAGCTGACAGCTTCATTGAATTCTACCCACACAACACCAATTTCATGTACAAATCCCTTTTTTCTTAGGTGCAGTTTGGAGCAACATAGCAGACAGTGATGAGACGAATACCAGTGTACAATAAACATCCAATTTACACAACACAATTTACATAACTAATATACACATAATTACACACAACACAATATACAAATAACAATATATAATGTACAGTATAGAATACACATACACACAATATAGAATACAGAGTATACAATAAAAATATTTGTGGCAGCGGGGGCATGGTCAAGCATCCATCGGGAGAGAGAGAGAGCAGTAAGGGTGCATATACCTGAACCAAATTATGACTAAAATCTGTCTCTAATTGTAGTGAGATTGGGGAGAGCCGCATAAAAGGACCACGCCAGCACCAGATCGAGAGAGAGAGACTGGGTCGAGAGGCTTACTGTGAAGCTGACGTGTTATTTTAAAGCCTATGTGTTTTTGTGAAGCTGATGAGTTATTGTGAAACTGTAAACCAGAGAAGTGGTTAATTAAAAGTTCCCTACCTGTGTTTGAAGAATCCAGCTCCCGGTGTCCTTCTTTGTTACACTGGTTCCAAGACCCAGGCCCTGATTTGAAGACTGCATGCCCCATTGAGTCTTTCCCACTGTACGACATCATCAAGTCCCTCGCTGACCTACTTCACTCCCACCAACAAGCTCTGCTTGAGCTCTGTCAGGACCAGAATCTGCACTTTTTTGAGATTCTCAGGGCGCAAGCACAGGACCAGCGGGCAATCCGAATCTTCCTCAGCCAGGAGAAAGCCCTGGCTGTGACCCCGAACAACACTAGTCCCTTGCACCTGCCCTCACTCATGAAGATGGGTGCGGACGATGACCCGAAGCCTTCCTTGACCTGTTCGAGTGGACAGCTGATATCTGGCATTGGCTGCGTGCTCAGTGGGCATCCCCGGCTTATCCCTATGTTCTCCAGGGAGGCCCAGCTTGCAGCTCAAAACTGTTGGTGGATAGTCACCTGGCCTACGACATCTTGAAAAAAACATCCTGCTGAGGGTTGGTCGGAGCCAGAACAATACCGCCAGAACTGTCCGTAGAAAGAGTTGGAGAGGACCGGCCGCCCGTTTGCCTTCTCTCAATGTCTCTGTAACACCTGCCGGAAATGGCTACTGGCGGGGGACTGCGATGTCGAGGAAGTTGTCGACCAAGTGGTGCTGGAACATCTGATCCCCCGGCTTCCAGAAGGAGGAGCCCTCTCTCTTTCTCTCCCCTCCCCCTGTGTTTTCTCCCATCTCTTCCCACTCCCCTCTCCCTTCTCACTCTGTCCTCTCTCCAGGCCCTGTTCCTGCACTCCGAAGGCGTGGAAATCCGCCACCGAATCACTTCACTTGTGCCGGTTTATCCCTTTCCCGGGTTTCGGTACCAGTGTAACAATGAAGGACACCAGGAGCTGGATTCTTCAAACACAGGTAGGGAACTTTTAATTAACCACTTCTCTTGTTTACAGTTTCACAATAACTCATCAGCTTCACAATAACCCATCAGCTTCACAATAAAACATCAGCTTCACAGAAAGGCTCTCGACCCAGTCTCTCTCTCTCGATCTGGTGATGACGTGGTCCTTTTAAGCCACTCTCCCCAATCTCACTACAATTAGAGACAGATGTTAGTCATCATTTGGCTCAGGTGTATGCACCCTTACCACTCTCTCTCTCTCTCAATGGACACTTGACCATAACCCCACTGCCACAATAGTATATCTAAAATAAACAGTAGGTTGTATTGTGCTGTATTAACATTCAGGCTGTCGGTTTATTGTCAGTTGCCAGGGTGTTGTTAAGAGAGAGTATAATTTATGACAGTCCAGTGTAAGATTAATAAAGTGCAGTGCTGATGTATATTGATGGTGAAATATCAAGAGTTCAAAAGTCTGATTGCTTGGGGGAAGAAGCTGACATGAAATCAGCTGGTGCGAGCACTTATGCTGCAATATCGCTTGCCTGATGGTAGCAGTGAGAGCAGCACATGGCTTGTTTGACTGGAGTCTCTGATGATCCTCTGAGTGTTTTTCATAAACCACCTGGTATATATGTCCTGGAGTGTGTCTGGCAGTTTGCAGCACCCTTTGCAGGGATTTGCGGTTGAGGGCAGTGATGTTGCCGTACCAGGCAGTGATGCAGCCAGTCAGGATGTTATCTACAGTGCTTGTATAGAACCGTTTGAGGATGTGGTGGTTCATTCCAAACTTCATCAGCTATCTCAGGAAGAAGAGGTGCTGGTGAGCCTTCTTCACAATGGCCTCAGTGTGGACGGTCCATGTGAGCTGCTGACTCTTTCCACCGGTGCTCCATTGATGGTGATGGGGCTGTGTTCTCTGTCTTTTCTCCTGAAGTCCACCAAAAGCTTCTTGGTCTTACTGATGTTGAGGGAGAGGTTGTACTTCTGACACCAGTGTTTCAGAATGTGCACCTCCTCTCTGTAGGATGTTTCATCATTGTCAGTGATCAGACCTACCACCATCGTATCATCAGCAAAATTAATGATAGCATTGGTGTCATGTGTGCCGCACAGTCATGTGTGTACAAGGAACACAGCAGTGGGCTGAGAACACAGCTCTGCGGGGCTCCAGTGTTGAAGAGATGTTGTTGCCCATTCTAACCATCTGTCGTCTGCTTGATAGGAAGTCCAGGATCCAGCTGCACAGCGAGCTGTTTAAGACCAGAGCCCAGGATTTCACATCAAGCTTGGAGGGCACTATGGTGTTGAATGCTGAGCTGTAGTCTATAAACAACATCTCATATATGTGTTCTTTTTCTCCAGGTGGGGGAGAGCATTGTGTAGTGAAGATGCAATGGCATCAACAGTGGACCAGTTGTTGCTGTATGCAAACTGCAGTGAGTCCAGTGAGGCAGGCTGCACAAAGCAGATGTTATCTCCGATTAGTCTATCAAACCATTTGCTGATAATGGGGGTTTAGAACAACAGGACGCCAGATAATTAAGCAAGTGATTTTTGATTGCTTTGGTACAGGCACATTGGTGGACGTTTTAAAGCATGTGGGGACCACAGACAAGGAGAGGGAAAGGTAAAGAGAAGACTCAGGCCTTATGGGAAGAATTGCAAAGACAAAGCCACTTTGGAAACAGAAAAACAAAAAGAAAAGGTTAGAGTGGGCAATGAAACACAGATATTGACCAAAAGAAAATTGGAAAAGAGTGTTATGGATCTTAACCCATTGAGCTTTAGTGGGATCAGCTAGACTGTAAGGTTGCGTGAGAAATGCCCGACAAGACAGCCCCATCTATGGCAAGTGCTACAGGATGCGTGGGGTGAAATTTTACCTGAGTATCTGGACAAACTGATAGCTAGAATGCCAAGGATCTGCAAGCTGTCATTGCTGCATGTGGATAATTTTGATGAGAACTCTTTGAAGTAGTTTAAGAAGCTATGAACATGTTCTTCAAATTATAATAGTAATGTTTCACGTTATTAATGTCCTGACTTTACATTGTGATCAGCTGAATGTTATTTTGATGAATACAACTTTTTCTTTACATAAGAGAAAAATCTGTATTTATTCCAAACTTTGGCCGCTAGTGTAATTGTCTGCATTTGGCACCTTTGCAGTTTAACACTTCCTGAATTGAGTGGCCTCACTCGAATGTCCTTGCATAACTAAAAAAGAATGGCAACAAAAGAAAGTCCACCCCCCACACACACACACGCAAACTATAGAACAAACACACACATATTCTAAGTCTATAGTGACAGAGAGCATGCCAAGACATGTAACTTCTCCCACCGATAAATTTTGGGATTTTAGCTGTGCCTAGTTCTGTCTGCCAGCCAATTTTCCATCAGGAATCGCTCATTAGCAGATGTTTTTGGCCACAACACACACACACCTCAGTGTGATCTGGTGAACTCTAAATTTAACAAGCACTTACCAGAGCAGACGAGTTAATGAAAGGAAATTACCATTTCTGCCAATTTCCTCCTTCCATTCAGCCATTTCTGTGTGAGTGTGTATGTGTGTGTGTGTGTGTGTGTGTGTGTGTGTGTGTGTGTGTGTGCATTTATTTTACTTTGCAATTTAAAAATGCTAATATTTGCTTTTATTTTTATTATCAAGTAAACTGATAAAATTGTTCTAATGTATGTTTCATTATTTTAGGAAAGAATCAGGTTTTAACTGTGAGTTATTGCTCTGTTGACATGCTCTTTGAGACACATCACAGACTTTAAAGAGTCTCAGGTTTCAGTTTAATATCTTTGACACTCTGACTGGTATTTCACAGACTGTACCTCATTTAACATTCACAAAACTTAGATTTTATATTTCGCTTTAATGCACATCAATGTTAGTCTTTACAGTCTGAATTACTGTTCTCGGGCCAGGTATACATTCTTGACTCAAATTGTAACCTTTTAAGAATAAGATTCAACTTTATTGTCATTGTGCAGAGTACAGGTACAGAGCCAATGAAATGCAGTTTTTTTGCATATCCCAAATAAGCTGGGGTCAGAGTGCAGGGTCAGCCATGAAACAGTGCCCCTGGAGCAGATAGGGTCAAGGGCCTTGCTCAAGGGCCCAACAGTGGTATCTTGACGCTGGGGCTTGAACCCCGAACTTTCGGTCAGTAACCCAGAGCCTTAACTGCTGAGCTAACAATGGCCCTTGTTCTCCTGGTAGAGCCATTTTAGAAAGTGGCGAGAGTGGGTGAAGTTTATTTACAACACCACATCAGTTCCCTGCATAACAACAAAGCCAATGATTTCCACATCAGAGCAGTGGGGAGACAGAGTCAGAAAGGAGGATAGGGAAGATGGCCTCTCCAGTGCCAGTTGAAGTGAAGCCATAATTGGATATGTTGTTCCTCTCACCCAGCCACCCCACAGCAGGGCTGAAGCCTCCTCTATCACTGACTCCAATCAATAGAAGAGCTGCTCCCCCTGCTGACTGTCTCATGCTATAAATTCCTCTTACCTCACCACTTCCAGGAGAACAAGCCACCATCTACATTTAAACACTGTATGTGTGTGTTGTTTCAAACTTGTATGATTTTCTTTAGTGCACACTAAAGGAGATGTTAAGCAGAATGTTACACTCAGTCTCCATTCACTTACATTGCACCCTTTTCATACAATAAATGTGAATGATGACTGAGGCTGTCTTCTAACTTTTCAAACAATATTATGGCGATTAAATGATGGTCGAATTTTAATTTTGGGTGAAATATGTATCCTGATAATACTCATTTTACAGTGGCTAAAATGGGAGAGTCCAGAGGTCTATACATCAGGCCTGTAAAGGCTCATGGCGAGACAGAGAAGTGATCTGGGTTTTTACCACACGGCTCCATATCAGGGGAACATGGTACATATGCAGGAGGCTTGTTCCTGCATTTATGCTGTGTTCAGGCTCTGTATCTCTTTGTTTGCATTTTTACTTAACACATATTGATGCTTGCTTAATTTAATTTAATATTAGAAAGGTTTCAGCATGCCAACATAATAACTGTAATCACCTTGTCATCAAGTAGCCTGGAACTCAATCACATGCCTCTGAAATGCATGATTCCCTTGCATGTCTGCCAACCTATATAGTCTTCATATTACTGATCATGTTTGAGGGCTTTGAATTTTTTTTTTTTTTAGGTCTCTTTACTGTGGTAGTATGTATAGCACATGATTCTAAACATGGGCTGTGATCAAACCTAATACCACATGATCAATGCTTGAACTTAAATTGTTCTCTGCTGTCAGGTTTGGCTTTTGGTACATAGTGTTGTGTGGTGATATTTAATGTGTGTGTCTTTTAAATATAAAGTCACTTCTTTATTTTGTTGTTATGTTGTTTATAGTACATTTATATAGCTGTTATAAATGCACATTAACATTGTTAGTCTTGCTATTACAGATGAGATTTTACATCTTTCCCTATGCATGTTTGTATTTTGTCACATTGATGTTTGTGACCACACGGTGCCCCTGTGTTTACTCTAGGTTGTTGGTTCTTCTCCTGATGATCTCTCTCTGTTTCACTCTAACACATGTTTGGGTCACTGCTGTATAATGGAACTATGGCTCCTACATTCTTTCCAGACTCTATTAATTAATTGGCCATTTATTTAGGGTACAGTGTCCACTCTCAAGAGGATCATCATATTTGGGCCTGGTTGCAGCGTGTGGGTGGGTAAGAGAGCACAGGGAGGTCTTGTTGGGCAGAGAGGGCAGCTAACTGGAGTAAACAGGACTCAGCAGGCCTAGTGTTTGTGTTTACTCTGCTGGAGAGGAGGCCATCAGACAAACAACCAGCGTTTCTTCACATGTTGCTGAAAATCACCCCAACCTTCATTCACTCCTGTTTGGCACTACTAACACCCAGCCAGTGTGCCCAGATGGCCCTGCTTTCCAGATCTCTCACTGTTTCTGCCCTTTCTCTCCCTCCCTCTCTGCACAGTGGAATCATTAAAAGTGTCTGTGAGCGGGAGGTGTAAAAACCGGGTTCCGAGAGGGGGAGCAGAAAACAATTAAGTGGCATTTATACTGTAAATAAATCCTCCCATTATTTACATGGGCTATCTAATCCAATCTAAGCTATGTCCGGATTTTTAATTTGCACATTCAAACAAGCTTCAGAGATGAACCTAGCCTTAATTAGTTTAGTTATCTTTGCTCATGAATGGATAAAGTTCTCACACTGCTGCCATTTCAGAAGAAGCCTAATTGGATTTCTAGGCTAAAAACAAAAGGGAAAATATAAAAACTAGTGTTAAATAACAGAGGGAACAATTTAATTGCAAAGAGTAAAAGGGGAGTGAACTATAGTCAATTCTGGGCATGAGAGAGTGAGAGAAAGGGCACTGTCAATATCAAGATTTGCATTTTCCATGATGTCAAAACAAACAGAGGAACCAATGGGATTGCTGATGCAGATGAAGAGATGGAACTGTGAATCACTTCTGCAGTTTTATTTGAAGTTCATTAGTGCATTAACTTTGGATGTTTCATATATTTAAAACTGCTTTCCAAAAAAATATTTTTAGGAAAGAAAAGATTATTAAATATAGCTGCAAGCAGTGATGACAGGCCCAAGCACCATGGGTTAATTTCCACCTTGTGGCTTTCAGAACAATGCAAGGTGGACACATGCATTTGGTATTTGACATTATTCTAAAAAAAAATTAAGCAATTTGGGTAAATATAAGAGTACTAATTTAAAGTCTGTTGTAAGATCCACACTTCCTGCGGCCAGGTGGTTGCGCTATGGCTGTGACCCAAAATAGTCACATCCATGTGATTAGCCCTAAGACTAAATATACATCTTGATTTTTATCTAAAGCACACATTGCACACAGAAGATACCATATGACACTTCCTGTTTCACATTTTATGCCATTAATTTAATGCCTCGCCATGGCAACACCATTTGATATATAAAAAATATTATCACAATTTAGCATTTGCAATGTCTTGGCATAATGTCATCTAAATGGGGTGACAGTCTCATGAATCTACCTAATGACTATAATTATGAAAGTTCACCAGCTTGATGAGAACTATATATGTTCCAACTTTGGTGACTGTAGTTAAAAATGGGGTGCTACAGAGGCCGTCTTACATGCCCATTTTAAAGCTCTTAACTGTTTCTGGCCAACAGGTCAGCCGTTTTTTGAGTGTGGCTAAAAAACAAATGCTTTGTTTTAAATCAACAATTTCATCAGTGCTCACATACTTGGTATCAAATTAGTTTAAAATCAGTCTAAAATCAGCAGTCTATTTTCCAATTAGAACATTACAGGGAAATCATATTTTAAATTGTTAAAAGCGGGCATTTTTAAAACATGTGACACGTGAGGGACAGTAGGCTACTTATGTTTCACATTCTCTTCTTATGATCCAATCAAATGACTGAAGAAAAAACAGCATGCAGCGTGCACAACCAATCACCGGTGATCACCGAAAGGTACATGCCACTTAGAAATCTGTCTGACTTGCTGAGATATCATGACCACGTATGTCAAAAATACTCCAGTAAGAGCGACACTTTCAAGAGTGCTAGAGAAGACTATTTATATTTTCTGTTGATTTCATCAATTTGGGTGTATGAGATAGATCTGGAAGTTTATTAGTGAAACTATCTTTAGTGGTCGAACGAATAGTTCTACCGGAAAAATAGCGTGGTGTAGATTGAGTAACATTAGCTGATCGCAGCATACAAGAGACGAGGTAATGATCTGAGATGTCATCGCTCTACTTAATAATTTTAATAGTAGTAACATCAACTCCATATGACAGAATTAAATCTAGCGTATGATTATGTCGATGAGTTGGTCCTGTCATATTTTGTCTGACTCCAAGAGAGTTGAGAATATTGATAAATGCTAAT
This sequence comes from Moxostoma hubbsi, assembly GCA_032164185.1. Lineage (NCBI taxonomy): Eukaryota > Metazoa > Chordata > Actinopteri > Cypriniformes > Catostomidae > Moxostoma > Moxostoma hubbsi. The sequence continues at coordinate 14,030,119 of JAVLUX010000011.1, read as the reverse complement.
CCCAATGTGTCATGAATGTTGAAGTCACCAACAATCAAGCTTTATCTACAGTAACTACAAGACCTGATAAAAATGTGCAAACTCACCAAAATGTATTCACATGACCCAAACGCCCTGCTGCAGGGGCTCTAGAGCCGGAACCAAAGTGTGTGTGTTGCTTGTTGTACTACCCACATCCGAAACAGTATCTACCAGCTTCTCTTTCTCACTGACCTCCACTAGTGTTTGGATAAGTGTCTCTAACTCATTAACTTTCTCCGTCAGCCTGACTAATTTCTTACATCTATCACATATGAATCCCTCACTGCTGACGGAAGAAGCTATAGTAAACATATGACATGCAATGCAGGATGAAATAATTTGAGCGGATGCCATGACCTACCACAATTGTTTGTTGTTGGTTGTTCCTGAACAGTGAGGGTTTGAGATCGACGTGAATCTCTCACGCAATTGTTTGTTGTTATGGTTGTTCATGATAAGTTGTGCTTTGAGATCAATACAATAATCTGTGTAACACAGAGGAGAAAAACGGGTGTGTGCTATAAAATGCATGTAGTTTAATCACAATAAAAATAGAACATGGATGCACACAGTTGAATCGCAATAAGAAAATAATGAGGGGGGAAAATACGATGCACGCTGACAAACGGCAGATGTTAAGGATTAAAAGCTGAAACCAGATAGATAAGCAATGCTAACTCAAGCTAGGTGCCAGCAGCAATGGTTAAAATACACACAGATGAAACAGTAGAAAACCCAAAACACGTGGTAAAATGACAAAGGATAAAAAGATGAATGTATGAGAATATAAATAAGCAATGCCAAGCAGGCAAGCAGGCTACAAACACTTGCTACAGTCACCAATCACCTACAGTAATTAAATAACTATAGTATTTAGGAACCCTGTGAGCAAGCCGCTCACAGGGTTCCTAAATACAATAATTATTTAATTACTTATTTTTATACACACTTCATAATCATATTTAATCAAACTACATAATGATGACTCCAAGACTTTATAGATATAATTTTCTTTTAATGTATGATTTTCTGTAAAGCATCTTTGAAACGATGTTTGTTATGCAAGGCACTAAACTAGGGCTGTCAATCAATTAAAATTTTTTATCAAATTAATTACATGATGTCCCGATTAGTTAATCGTGATTAATCGCGTTTAATCGCATATGCAAATATTTGCTGAGAAAGCCCCTCATATAACAATAATGCAGTATATAATGATGAAATAATTATACATAGTTATCTTTAAATATATATATATATATATATATATATATATATATATATATATATATATATATTCAGATAATTAAAATGCATTACATTCTTGTGGCAGAAGAGTTAATCATTGATAAGACAATTAAAAAAACGGCTTTAGAATACAATGTGTTGTTTACTACCATATTACTGAACATAAGCCAATCACTGGCATACAGTTCACAGCAATCGATTTCGCAAGTGAATTTGTCAATCAGTTTGAGATTTATTATGAGGGCTTGTTTAAGGATCTGTCAGTTTCAACAAGCGTCAGACATGCTTGTGTAACATCTCTGGTGTGTTGCGTCATAAACATAAACTTTTTAGGTCACTGTGTCAAGTTAAATATAGTTTAATACTTTGAACACATCTTGAGATCCCTTAGTTTGAATTTGTGCTCCATCAAATGTTTTGAACGCAAGAACGTAACGAATGTTTGTTTTGTGCTGTCTGCTGGATGGTTGGTTTCCTCACTGTATAAACTGCACGTTGCCCCACAGCTTTAAAAATTAAATTGCGTAATTTTTTTAGCGCATTATTTTTAATAAAACTAACTGAATAAAATCACTGAATTAATGTGTTAAATCGACAGCCCTACACTAAACAAATAAAAATTACTTGACACTCATGCAGCTTGCCATCAGCAACAGGAATAGGAAGTCCAGCCGATGTTGTGCAGGTGCAGAATAACAGTTCATTGGTGATATTGTGTTAGCGCATACGTGTCAAACAATCATGACTTAACCAAAATCCACTCTGGCGGATGCGAGCTACAACATCCAGTACATATTGGATCAAATTCTGTACGTAATCATGCTACAGGCTGCAATGAGGACCTTTTGGAGCTTGACTGTCCTCTGACCAATGGAGCTTGGCTGTTCTCTACTGGAAATTTCTGGAAGTGCGTCTGAGCACTTTGCCACTCGATCTAAAATTTCTAAGATCTAAAACTTTGATTTTCTAGTATTTCAACATTTCATTTCATTTTTGATATTTTTATTATATTTTATTAATATAAAAAATAAAAAGTGTGTGCAAAAAATTTTCATTACAATAAACTTTTATAGCTTTTTTATTTAAATTTAAAAACTTCTTTCATTTGCACAATAAATTGCAATGGAAACAGTATTTAAGATATCAAATATAATTTACAGTTTTACATCGACAGTGGCTTGACATTATTCTAAAGTATTTTGAAGCAATCATGTAAACACAAGAGGTCTATTTCATAGTCTGATAAAATTGCCTTACTTCCTGGTTCCAATTGGTGGCACTATGACCTTGACCCAAAATGTGATCAGCCCCCATTACCAAACATAGAGCTGGATTTTCATAAAAATCATAAAATGCACACTTTCTGTTTAACATTTTTACCCTTAACGTATTGTGTCACCATGGAAACATTGTTAAATATATCAAAACTTGTTTCACAATTTAACATCTTAAATATCTTGGAATAATAATGCCTTAGTTTGGTGCCAGTCATATGAATACCCTAGGAGGAGTATTCAATAGTTCAGGGCATGCAGTTTTCACAAATGCACATTCAATCCAAAATGGCCGACTTCTTGTTGGTTGCAGCTAATGACTGTAATTTTGAAAGTTGTCTGGCTTGTTTAGGAAAATACATGTAGCAAGTTTGGTGACCGTAGATTAAACTGATCCACCACTTTTGTCAAAAGGTGGTGCTACAGAGCTCCCCATCCACACCCATGTGTTAACATCTTATGGAGTTTTGTGTTCCTTGCCACAGTCACCTTCAGCTTGCTCATTGGGGTTATTAATACAGTTATTATTTATTTACTTATTTTTAAACAATTAACAATCGTATTTTATCTAATTACACAATGATTCAGCGACATTATAGACATTACAGTTTTATCTTCTGTTAATTCCTGATCTTCTGTAAAGCTGCTTTGAAATGATGTGTGTTGTGAAAGGCACTATACAAATAAAATTGACTTGAATTGACTTAACTTTTGCCCAGGCCTAATGAACAACAACTAAAAATCATGTGAATATACATAAAAAGGAATAATGACATTTAATGCATTGCCATAGCAACAGTATTTAAGATATCAAGAATTCCTTCAGAATTTTAAATATACACTGTCTTGACATTATTCTAAAAATATTTGAAGCAATTCTGGTAAAATAAGGGATATTTCAAAGTCTGTTAAACATGCCATTCTTCTTTCTGCCAGGTGGTGTCACTATGAATGTGATCCACAATACCCACTTCAATGTGATCGGCCCAAGGCCAAATATATGGCTAAATTTTCACACAATCACACAATGCACACAGAAGATATGAGACACTTCCTTTTTAAAATTTTTGACATTAATTTATCGTGTCACCATGGCGACACCATTCGAAATGTCAGAAATCCATTCGTAATTTAGTATCGTTCATGTCTTGTGGAGTGGTGGTAGTGTAGTGGTCTAAAGCACATAACTGGTAATCTGGTAATCAGAAGGTCGCTGGTTCGATCCCCACAGCCACCACCATTGTGTCCTTGAGCAAGGCACTTATCTCCAGGTTGCTCCGGGGGGATTGTCCCTGTAATAAGGGCTCTGTAAGTCGCTTTGGATAAAAGTGTCTGCCAAATGCATAAATGTAAATGTCTTGACATGATGTCACCCACATTTTGTACCTGTAATATGAAATCTCTAAGAGGAGTATTTCAAATTCCAGACATGCATTTCTCAAACCATTAAAAATGGCAGACATAATGTTGGATGGAGCTTATTACTGTCAGTACAAATGTTTTTGGGATACTAAACACATTCTAAGTACCCCAAAAGTACAAAAAACCTTGAAGAACAATAGTGGAACATAGAAGAACAATAGTGTCTCTGCACTTTCAGTGCTTGGGCCCTAATAATTCTTAGAAGAACAATAGGGCCTCTGCACTTTCAGTGCAGAGGCCCTAAATAATAATAATACTACTACTACTAATAATAATAATCCTTAGAAGAACAATAGGGTCTCCACGCTTTCAGTGCATAGGCCCTAAATAATAATAATAATAATAATAATCCTTAGAAGAACAATAGGGTCTCCACATTTTCAGTGCTTAGACCCTAATAATAAATGAAAATAACAGTTAACTTAAAAAATATACAAATACAATATAATAGTACAAAAGAAAGATATTACATTAATACTACTCAGAGAGCAGAACATTGCTTGGTTTCTATGGATGTGCAGTTAAAAAATAAATTTGGCTATGACAGATGTATGCCTGCCTTTCCCCATTAACACACCTATATATAACTGAAACATTTTTCATTTTAATAGTGGCACAAAATTTAGAACACCCCCTCAAGTCTCATCAGGGGCTTTCCATGCAATTTGCCAAAAACTGCACTTTTGAATACTGTATAAAATCCAGGCTTCAGGAAAAGTAATCCCACATTCCATTTTTAATCTAAACCAGTTTAATTAAAAAGCTTGTTTAAAATCAGCATTAATTTAAAGCCTTGCTTTTAAACTCTCTGTTCAAGAGGCAGGCAACTGAGTCTGAGTGAATCAATAATTTAAGTAAATATTACCCTTCATTTCAGTATCTGACACAAACAAGGTCTGGGCAATTATTAATAACCTTCTGTTTCCTTTCACAGACAAGTTTACAAATTAGCACTTCTCACAGGCCTGGGACCTGCTTTACAGAGCTGTGTTTTCTGAGCAGTGAAAGTGGAAAAGTGTTCCAGAGGGCAAAGCATTTGGAGAAGTCTAGATAATTCAATTATTTTGTTAATGCTATTGAACTTGATTCAATTAGTGGAAAAAGGCCTGTGTTTGTGACTTGTGTGCACAGTATACAGTGTGTTGCTCTGTGTAATTTACTTTGTAAGCCCTCAAGGAATCATTAACAAACTTCAGCGGTTTCAAACATTCATTCAGAACATTGCACATGTTAAACACGAACGGACTACTTTTTCTGACTTTTTTCCTTAGCCAAGCTGGTTTGGGGCTGATTGTGTGTGTGCTTGTGTGATGTATAGATTCATTAAATAAGCATATTGATTCCTGTTCTGGCAACACAGAGTGCTGGGTTTTAATTAGCCCACACTTGAGTGTGTTAAAATTCCTGTCTTGTCTGTGTGGAACCAAGTGGAACTGAATGCCTCTGAGGAAAGAGCTGCTGATCATCTCAAAATCTCCAATATCCTTTTTTTCTCCTGTTTGCTTTTCTTTGTCTTTAGTCTGACCCAAACTCAACATTGTCATATGTGTTAATACATTGCAAATGCATACATTCTTTGTTTTATCATGATGCATTAAAAGGATATTCCATGTTAAATAAAAGTTAAGCTCAATCAACATAATTTTTGGCATAATATTGATTACCATAAAATACATTTTTAATAAATCTATATTACAGTAAGCCATTAAGAGAATGGGGGCAATCCAAAAACATAAAAATACCCACAGTTTCAGAATTGTAGCCACCTGATGTAAACAATATGTGTTAGCATGATTTTAGTGTGAAAAATCAAAAACACTAACAAACCAATTCTGTGTAAAGATATAGGCAGTTATAGCCAATTTTACAACTTGATGATTTACACATGATGATGTAATGTAAGCAAACCCTAAAATGACTGTACAAATTACGGTTTAAAAACTGTACCCCTCCAATAATACACAAGTTTAAACAAAATGAATCTAAGTGCTTTTATGAAATTATAAGCTTCACATTTCAGCTTTTAAGCCCTCTAACAGTTGGCCATTCACTTCCATTGTAAGTGCCTCACTTTAAACTCGAACATTATGCAACAAATGTTATCCATTGATCTTAACTTTTATTGAACCCTGGACTAATCCTGTAATTAGCATAATGACACTGAGCTGTACTTTAGCTGTTAGACAGTTTGCATTATAAAATGTTGTGCCTTTAAATTCATCCCCATTTATCCCTCTGAATTCTTTTGGACATCTTTGGCATCATGGCCAGTGCTGTTTTGTGAGCATCTTGCCTCATGACTGTTTAGTTTTTGAAGAACACATATAAAGTTAAAACTAGTTTATTGAAATTTCATCTCAAGAACTATGCATTCTATTCTTTTGTGCACTATCCAACTGTGTGCGGTTCCAGCATAATTATTCAGGGCTTTCTTAAGACTGATTGGTCAACTAGTCATTCAAGCAACACACCAACTAATCGATGGAAATATGTAGTTGGGCACATACCTACTGTATTTTAAAGCACAACAAAGAAGCCTCTGCAGCCCTCTGCCCTTCCCACCAACACCTCAATCTGGTCTCACTCAGCAATCTTGTGTACCCTTTACCATGCTGTGATCAAAGCTCCCCTCAGGATTTGTGTTCCGCGGTAATGGCCAAGCATGTAACACACACACACACGCACACACACACACACACACACACACGCACACACACACACACACACACACACACACACACACACACACACACACAAAATGATTCAATCCAACCTAGACAGTAATCGTAACTTCTCAATAATAGCCCGTCTTATATGTGGCCTGTAGTGTTGACATGACTGGTGTCTGTGGTCTGTTAACATGATTGATTAAGTTTATTTTGACGGGATCTGGCACAGGAAGGTGTAGAAATGTATGGTACAGTAGGCATGTCAGTGGGTGTCCCACATTCCTATGCTGTGCACTTGTCTCAATAGCTGGGCCATGCAACTGTAGAGCTGAGCACTGTCAAAAAAACACAAATCTGCTTATTTGCAGTTCAGCAGAGGGAAGAATTTGAGCTCAAGATACATTCTTCACATCCTCCACTTGTGACCAGTAGCTAATAAAGGATTAACTGGAGACACTTAATCACAATGAGGCTTAGAATGAGTAAGAATTATATTTTTTAGCGATTTGTAACAGATCACAACAATGAATATTTTTTTTACTGGCCATTAAAAGACCATTGATAGAAAATACACAGCAAAAATAAAAAAAATTAAATTCTGCACTTCCACAACTATCTGACGTAAGACAGATACATCTGAAGACATGGTCATCCACATTTACACTTCAATGACATCTATTCTGTGTTCAGAAAATTGTCATACCCAGTCACAGTGATGTAACAAGTAAGTCAATTCTATTTTTCCTAAAAATCAGAAGACATAGTAATAGGAGTACAATGAGGCAGTCTGTCAAACCTTGTTCTGTTCCTGGCTGTGTGTGGCACTTTCTGCTCTGCATAAGCTTTTGAAGACTCTCAATGTTAGAAGGATGGGCTGAAGTTTATTTGTAACAAGGTCTCTGATCCGAACAGTTTGTGCGGTACATTTCAGCGTCGACTGTTTTGTGAACCTATCACAATGCAATGCAGATTTAGCCAAAAAACAAAAGCTGTTATTAATGGATGGGGCAGATACAAACTACAGTATAGTAGTAGTGTCTCATTTCACATACAAAGGGGGTGTTTACATAGAGTCACAAAGACACAGCATCACAAAAAAAAAGAAGAAAGGAAAGGAAAGGAAAGGAAAGGAAAGGAAAGGAAAGGAAAAAGAAAACAAAATAGCCAGTTTTATTCTAAGAGTCAGGCAGAGGATGGAAATTGGCAGAAAACATAATGATAACTAAATGACTGTTTCTCACAAAACAAACTTTAAAACCAACTTTGAAAGTAAAAGATAATGGATTATAAACAGTTTGTGAAAGAAAAAAAAGAAAAACATAACCAAGCATACAACGTAAATGAAAAGTAATTCTTGGGATGTATGGCGAACGTAGTAGCATTGCATTGCTTACTCTCTAGTGGCTTATTGTTTATATAAAACAGTAATATGATAAAATATACCAATCTTTGTTTTATCATAAATAATAAACAAATACATTTATGAATAATAACTTTCTGAAAATGTATCTTCCAAAAACTGGAACTTATTTGCACATTAATACTGAATTGAATTGATCTTTGGTCACCGGTGTGCCTGAATGAGCTATTTTACAATAGCTTTGAACATGGCTTATCCAATAAGATTTTAGAGCCATAACTATTTGTTTTATTAAATGCAGTTAATTCTTTTTCTCAACATAATGTTTTAGGGAGAGGGAGTTTCTCTCTCTCTGTGTGCGAGATCTGTGTGGTCCAACTTTTCTTTTTTTAAGGAATGAACAGTGACTCAAGTAGTCTTGCCCTGGTTGCCCGCCTCCCATCGATTTTCCTAGCTGTTGACTGCTGAAGACCACCTCACCAGGGCTTTGCTGCCTTTCATGTTCTTTAAGTCCTGAGCTGTGTAGCATAATGCTAATTCACTGTTTGTTTGGTCTCCATAGCCACTCAGGAGGTCTTTGTAAGGTAGAGAGAAGCCTTTCCTCCCTTCCACCTATGCTTATTTGTGCACGGAGCACTGCATGCACGATAGAATAAAAGTGAAACTGAATTGCCAGTTCTTCATCAGCAGACAAAAGACTAATGTTGATCCTTGTGTGGATGAGAAAAGCTTTATTCTTACAAAAATGTACCATGGGTGTCGTATCACTCTAAATATATATCTAATGGAAATACTATACAATTCAAGTTGTCCAGGGTTATATTTGTACATAAAGTATAGGCCACACATTCATTTTTACATTAGACACTGAAATGTACAAAACCAATATATTGGCAGCATCAAAATCATGAACACTTTGTGTGCACAACTTCAAAGATGTTGAAAAGTTTTTGAATCATCTGAAGACTGGTCTGAACTTGAGACTCAATTTCAGTGTCCAAACATACATAAATGTATTTCAATAAACATTTTGCATTGAGCATAATATCTAAACAGTTCCAGTGACAAGTATCTCCACTTGTCCACACATGGAGAAACCAAGGTAATATCACGTTTTTTGGAGAATATTATGATTAACCATTATGAAGTACCATTTAATACCATGGCACATAAATATATGAATTAAATGTGGCAGTAATAATATGGTATTGAATTAAAAGACCATGTTTGTACCATCTGATACCATGGTACTTCTTTAGTAGCTAATTTTTTTTGGAATTGTTATTTTCTAATATTATTTCCTTTATCTCATTCACTCTATATCATTTAACCTTGTATTGCAAAATATTAATTAGCAGCCTACCTTACGTTACATCAGTTCACAACACTTTGCATAAAGCCGAACACAACAAAGGAAGTGCAATTTTAACTTCAAATCCTGCAATTGTAAAACAAACGAAAACCACCTTTTCATACACATTTTAGCCATTGATAGCCAAGGCCTACCTAGATGGATGTGTTAATGCATCCAAGAGGTTCTTGTGGTCAGTGTTTAATTGCATTATTTGAAAGCTTCCACCACCCACTTCTACTACACAGACACAATGGCCACTCTGTCATGTCTGCTACTCCAACACACACTCATCTAGTGTGCATCAAGTGCATTAGAGTTCCCTGAAAATAGGAACCCCATCCATTCATTTATGCCCATTGTCTCTTGACTTGGTTCAGACTCACTGCTATGCTCCTCTGTGGTTGAGTGAACAGGAACAGTTTCTTCTCCCAGAAAATCCCCCAAAAAGCTTTTTAATTGCAACAAGCAGTCCATACATCCTGAAGAAGCAATCACAATGTCTTCACATCAGAACATCCCTATAATGACCAGGGTGACATGTCTTTCTTCTTTTCTTTCTTATTTTATCTCCACAGTGGCTTTTTGTTTTGTCATTTGAATAGCCTGTGCCAAGGTCTCACTCATTAGAGAGTTTGGTGGAGTGTGGCATGCTTCATTCAACTCGTCCAGCTGCAGAGTCTTTCACCTTCTCCCTGAGAAGAATTTAAGATTGCTATGTTGGTCAGAGACCTCTTCACATTCTCCCCATGCCTCCAATCCCAGTCACACCTGTTTGCCGTGCTAGTGTCCAAGCGAAAAGCCAAACTCATTAAAGCCGGAGGCCATTGTGGGCCATCTTTTAGGAGTAGGTGAAGTGGAAAAGGTTCAGACCACTCTGGGTAGCAGGAACTTAAACCACAATTCTGTGAATGCACAGAGGAGTAGGGGAGACCCAGTGCCAGAACAGTTATTATCCGCTGCCACAACCTGGGCTAATTACTGTGTTTTTTACTGCACCGTTTATTTCTGCACTTTTGTGGTGAAATCAAGGTTTTGTGAGTGAATGACTGATGCAGCTGTGAATGAAAGCCTGACTTGTTTCAGTTTTGATTCTTGGAGATGTGACAAGTACATGGATACTATTGAGTATGTACTTGCTATAGTACAAATTAAGCTTATTTGCAGTTTGTATTAGTTTGGGATTGTTGGCAATAATTGGATCAAGCCTTGTTGTCTCGTCTATGCTGTAGCTAAGGAGGTTATGCTTCATGAGTGGCATTATGGGTGTGGTGGGTGTCATTCTGGGTTGCTTTCACACTCTCCCCGACCCCCTGAACTCCCTTCTGGGACATATCCCCAAGGAAACTGACTCTTTTTGGTCGGCACTGGCCAGGTGGCTCCTGACAAGTGCTGACAAAAACAGGAAGCATGCCTCTGGACACGGCAAGCTCCAATGGGGCTGTTTGATTGGTGGCTGACTCAGCACTGCTGCCCAGGAAGTCCTGACCCAGGAAGTGTCCAGGGACTCAGACAAGATGGCTGAATAAATAATGTGTGTGGATGCAGCTTCTGAGGCATGCCTTTGATCACCCTATACTTAAGCCCAAAGTACACTTTGTTCAGACACGAACGCTAGGCATTTGTGTACATGACACATGACACAAATGTAATCACTGGCAGAGTGCTTGATCACTGAACACTTGTGGCATGTACTCTGAATGCATGGAAAGTGCACCTGCCTGGAATTATTTGCACTAAATAATGTGTCCACAAGGTGGCAAAACTCGAAATTGAGCTTTTGCTGTCACAAAGTAATACTAGAAGAGGATGTAATCACCTCTAAACATTAGGAGAAACAACAACATTTGGTGTTGAATGTCAAGAGTGCATGTGTGAGGAGGTCAGGAGATGCAATTGTATATCTTGAGTCTGAAGGAATAAAAAGACCCATAAAAAGGGCTGCTGTTGCTCAGTTGGTAGAGCGGGTCGGCCACTAATGGCAGGATTGATGGTTCGAATCCTGGCCCACACGACTCCACATGCCGAAGTGTCCTTGGGCAAGACACTGAACCCCAAGTTGCTCCCCATGGCAGGCTAGAGCCTTGCATGGCAGCTCTACTGCCATTGGTGTATGAATGGGTGAAGGTATCACAGTGTAAATCGCTTTGAAAGCTGGTATAGCTGTGCAGTATGTGTAATCCTCACTCACCTCAAAAGGTGCACTAGTGACTGACAATAGAGGCTGTAGCCTTTAGCCTCCTCATTAGCATGCATTCCTCCCAAGATGGCTGAGGCCAGTCGAATTCCACTCAGAGTGGGTGGAGCAGGACCAGTTAAAGTGGTGCCGTGACTGGGATTTGAGTGAGGTTTAGGGGGGTGCGTGTAATGGGAGCCAGCTGATAAGTGATAGCAATATGGTTCCCAATTCCCTCAATTGAGGCGCACTAGAGACAGACGCTAGAGGCTGTAGCCTTTAGCCTCCTTGTTAGCGCACCCACTTCCCATGCTGGCTGACTGAGAAGGATCGGTTTCACGCAATAAGAGTTTGCATCAAAACAGAATTATACTTCGGGCTTTACACAGATAATTTGAATTGTCCCCCAGTTTGGTAAAACTTCAAGTAATGCAGTTACAAGAGATCCGTGCATGTATTATGCAAACGTTACTGGCTTTACATAGTCATGATAAGAGTTAACTTTTAAATGTTTAAGTCCTGTGTGTATACTTTCAAACAGTATTTAACGTTTATCCCTGTGCAATGCCTTGCCCCATAGATGTATGGTAACATCATTACTGCAAATGTGATATTTGTTGTATAAATTGATTGAAATAAGTCGAAGTCTAAGTTATTTTCAGTGGTAATATAGCTAATCGATCTTGTATAACACCTGAAGCATTCCTTCAATAAATATATTGCATCTATGAATGTACAGTATACTGTACTTATATAGTGATTACAGTGTATATGAATATACCATAACTCTGACATCATTATAAGGACATACAGTATTACTTTTGCCTCTTAAGACTGATAAGGTCAACTATCACTAATAATGATAGTGCCTCATCTGTTCACTTGATTAAAAAAAAAAAAAAAAAAATTTTCAACACTATACTTCAGCTGAAAGTCATGATGTTATTAAGCTATAATATATATATATATATATATATATATATATATATATATATATATATATATATATATATGTGTGTGTGTGTGTGTGTGTGTGTGTGTGTGTGTGTGTGAATGTATTTATTTACCAGCGTGAATGTGTAGCTAGAGCCACTCAGAAAGTGAACCAATACCTCCTGTGGAGTAGTGGGTGTTTTTTCTTTTTTTCTTTCTGCACGTATGTGTGTCCTGTGGTCAGGACTGTGGTTTGAAGTGGATTTTGCAGATTTGGCAGATGAAATGACTACAGAAGGCAGGCACTGCAGTGTGAGATGGTAAGGCCGAGGGTTGTGAACAGATGACCCAGTGCTTCTCTGAGGGAGACAGAACACAGTTCAGAGGGGCAAAGGTTGTTCTTTTCCACCTCTCATTCCACTCCCACCCCCAAAACCTCTCTCATATCTTCTACAACCTTCTTCTTCTCTCTCTTCTTCTTTCACAGAAATGAAACCTGCTGAGCATCTTGGGCCACATTGTACAAATTTATGTTGATGTCAGCAATGAAAACCACACCACATATCAAAATATTTGTCGAACAGCGGTCTGTCCATTTTCTCTCTCTGTTCTACTACTCTCTCTTTCTCACTTTCTCATTCTCTACCCTCTCTTCCTCCTTTATTTAGTTTTTTAATTTTTTTATTTTTCCAAAGCCCCAGCCTGGGATGATGAGGCTTTCACACATGATGTGAAAGGTTGTTTCTGCAAAGATTATTAACACAGTTTGTTTTGCTGGGTGGGATTTGAGGTGCTGGGTGGGATAAAATTGTATGTTTTATGTCTGTTTATACCTAACGTACTGGACTTAGTAATGTGGGTGAAAAAAATATATACAAGCTAGGTTTGAACATGTGAAAGCACAGTTTTCACTCTTGCAGTATAAGTACATCAGACAATATTTTTTAACAATGATAAAAAAAAGGTTTTTAAGCAGTAGCAGATTGACTGAGGACAGATATCCTTACATCATATTTTAACTGTCTCCTCTTATTTTACAATCATTACATTTAAAATTTAATGATTTATTTGTATACACAATTTACAATCATATTTAATCAAACTGCACAATGATGACTCTAAGTCTTAATAATAGATATTACAGTTTAATTTTCTGTTAATGCATGATTTTGCTTCCAGGAACTGAGTTGGGAACCACTGCATTAGAGGAAAGGTGCGTAGGTTAGGTTGGAATGAGAGGTAGTTTTATGGTATTAGAGGGAAAGCCATGATGGTATGCATCGTAGATTCCACACCTCCAGCACACTCCCCCCGGGCTCACACTTAAGCAGTGTAGGGTTTGGAACAGCGTCATGCCTTCAGGGTTGTTATGGCTGGCTTCTCCCCAGACCTCTGCCTCTTTTTTTCTCTGGCTCCAGCAACGGGATGTCCAGCTCAGTACAGGTCCATAGAAAGAGAATATGCAGAGCTATCAGTTGCATCTGGTTTACAAAGCTCAATTTAACAATGTGCATTCTGTATTCACATTATGGACTAAATATTTAGTGTTGGGGAATGTGCAAAAAGGTCACTGAAGTAAGAGAATGTGTGATGGCTGTCGTGCTAACCATGGCTGGGACTGTTATCATGGAAGCACGTAGCGTGTGAGTTCAGAAGTGGCGCTATTCACTAGGAAGAGAAGAACATACTGCATAAGCCACTGCAATAGATCAGTTTGTGCCTGAGATGTTATTAAAGTTATGATCAGCCTCGGTTTGGACGTATCTTGTGTTCATGTGTGTCTTATTTGAATTAATACGATTAATCCTACAATGTACACTGAGTTATGTTTGTTGTTATCAGTAATTATAAAGTTATCGGCTGTGTAATGTTACGTGATATTTCATTAATCCGTGCTAGCTCTGCTAATTTATCTGCCGATCTACAATGTTAAGAACTATAAGGTTCATAATGTTGTTGTAGTTCATGTTGGTAAATAATGATGGTAAATGCAATGAAAGATGTCATAACAAGTGTTCATGCATCATTATGTTATTGTGTAAAGGGAGCAGCCTATAGTTTGTATGTGGATGTCTGGTGCTGTGTAATGGTGATTGCTGTTATTAAAGCTTTGCTCTTCGTCTGTTGAAGAGGAACCACTCTCAAACACACTCATACAGATCCAAACCTACCCAAGCTGATATACAACCCAGCCCGCTTATGCATCAAACCCCTGTTGGTTAAGTCAAGGCTCATCTAATGCAGTGGGTCTAGTGAGGGGCGCAGCTGGGTCTTAATGTGCCTCATGACGAGCCTCTCGAAGCACTTCATGATGATGGGTGTATCGACAACTTTAGGTGATGGGTGTATCGACAACATGGGTGTAGCGACAACTTTAGGAGGAGGAGAGTATACGGATGAAAAATCCCCCTTTTCATCTGTAAGGACCCCCGTGGAGTTCTCTCGGCTAAAATTAGCTCTTGCAAACCTGCTACCCGCTGATACCACAGAGCTCTTCAAATATCAAATTCTTGTGGATCATCTGAGACTAGAGGAGGCCTGTCTCATCGCCGACTCATACATAAACTCACCAAGGCCTTACTCAGACATCATGGCAGCCCTGAATGAGAAGTTTGGCCAACCGCACCATGTAGCATTAAAAAGGATTGCTGCAGTAATGGACTCTCCTGAAGTCCGAAGAGGAGATATAGCTGCCTTTGAAAGATTCTCTCTGCACGTTTAGTCACTCATGGGGATGCTTCAAACTCTGGGCCCAGAGGGTGAAGTTGAGCTGAGATACGGCTCACATGTAGCCCGACTACTCACCAAGCTTCCAATTGAAATGAGGTCAAACTTTAGGCGTCAGATGCTCCAACGCCCTGGACATACTCATGTGCTGCTTGACATGGCGGAATGGCTCCGGTACGAGTCCTGGTGTCAAGGTTACGATGATTCCTCAGACATTCGTGCCTAAGGGCCATCGGGTCACAGAGTCAAGAAGCGACGCAGTAAGCCAGCAGCTATGGTGCTACATGGAGCCGAGAGTGGTACGCCAAACCGAGTGGCCAAGCAAGTGGGTCAGAGCTCATCCAAGCCAAAATGGAAGGGCAAGGCGAAACCCTACTGTCCGTATTGCGAGGGTACAGAGCACTTCTTCAATAAGTGTCACGATATTCGAAAACTCACTAGAGAGGAAGTAATAGAGTGGATCAGGGCTAATAAGAGATGCGGGAGAGCACATCAAGCAGCGCATTGTGACCTCAAGGGGCTCTGCGAAGAGTGTCAAGGGAAGCATCTGAGAGTATTGCATCATACGCTCACCCCAAGGTAGAGCAGCCGAGGACAGAGAGCTGTCTGGTGAGCACCAGTACAGAAGTTCTCTATCTGGACAGACCATCTGTGTCCTCGCAGGTCCTGCTGAAAGTTGTTAGAGTGTTCCTGTGCAACAGAGACGGGACACTGGATACGTACGCCATTCTGGATGACAGGTCGGAGCGTACAATGCTCCTCCCAGAGGCTGCCAACAAACTAGGCCTTCACAAGAAACCAGAGGACCTTGCTCTCCACACGATTCGGCAAGAAGTTCAGATTCTATAGGGATCCTCCATCTCATTTAGCATCTCATCCCCTACAATCCCAGGAGAACCTTCCAGATAGTGGAGGCATTCACCTCACAATGCCTCTGCTTAGCAGAACACTCATACCCTATCACCAGCCTGAAGAGGAAATATGAGCACTTTCTGGATCTTCCCCTTGAGACATTTGATCATGTCAAACCACTCGTGCTGATCGGAGCCGATTACCCCCATTTGCTGACCCCAACTGATCCGGTTAGACTGGGCCCTCCTGGAGGACCGGCAGCCATTCGCACGAGACTGGGATGGACACTCCAAGGACCCGCACACCTTGTCCATGGGGCGGCGTGCACCAGACAGTGTCTATTCACCAGTGTCTCACCTCAGACAATGGAATTGATGCAGAACGTGGAGAAGCTCTGGAGGATGGATACCCTACCGTACCAGAACAAGAGGCTGGTGATGAGATCAAAGCAGGATAAGGAGGCAGTGGACCTTCTGGAGACCAAGACGAGGCGAATAGAAGTCACAGGGGTCCTCAGGTATGCCACTCCACTGTTACGGAAACAAGGCACTCTCCCATTCAGAGCATCTAAGGAGGCTGTCCTACCAAGCCTCAGAAGTCTGGAGAGACGCTTGGATAAGGACCCTCAATGGGCTGAAGAATACTGTGCTGTGATTCGCAAGCTGGTGGAATCAGGAGCAGTCAAGAAGACTGACCCAAGGGAAGCCTCAGCCACAGAGGAGTCATGGTACATACCCCACCACTTGGTGATCCACAACAGAAAGACTCGCCTGGTCTTCAACTGCTCTTACCAATACCACAGTCAAAGCCTGAACGACGCTCTCCTTCCCGGACCAACATTGGGAGCCTCTCTTCTGGGAGTCCTACTGCGCTTCAGGCAACACGCAGTAGCAGTCAGTGGTGACATCAGAAGCATGTTCCACCAAGTTTGGCTCTTACCAGAAGACCGACCACTCCTCAGGTTTATCTGGAGGAACATGAAGCGAGACATACCCCCCGATATCTTCGAGTGGCAGGTCCTGCCATTTGGCACTACATGCTCACCTTGCTGCGCCATCTTTGCTCTCGAACTGCATGTGAGAGATCACAGCAGGTCAGGAGATGGAGTCAGACATTCAGTGGAACAATGTTTCTATGTGGATAACTGCCTTCATAGTGTGAACACAGCCACTGAAGCCAAGAAGCTGGTGGACCAGATCCGGGAAGTCATTGTTTCTGGAGGGTCCGAGGTCCGCCAGTGGGCTTGCAACCTACCCAATGTCCTCAGGCACCTACCCATGGAGGCGAGGTCTGACAGCATGGAGCGATGGCTCTCGCATGATGAACCCGGCCTGTCAGAACCGACTCTTGGACTTAGCTGGCACTGGGAGTCTGACACCTTAGGGTACAGAAGCCGACCTCTGGAATATGGCGCATTGATGATGAGAAACATATACAAAGTGCTGGCTCGACAATATGATCCCTTGGGATTCATCTTACCCTGTACGACCCGTGCCAAGTTGATCGTCCAGAGCATGTGGGACAAGCCACGTGACTGGGATGACCCACTTTCCCTCAATACCTGCAGATTGCATGGAAGAAGTGGGAGTCTGAGTTACACTTGTTGTCCAGCATCTCAGTACCCAGACCTTATGCTCCAGCCCATCCTGATCAGATGGTCACTTCTAGGCAAATCCATGTATTCAGTGATGCCTCTGAAAGGGCCTACGGAGCAGTCTCCTACCTGAGAATGGAGGATACCCTGGGACGAGTCTTCCTGGCATTTCTTGCGGCTAGATCTAGGGTAGCACCCCAGCGGCAGCATTCAATTCTCCACCCAGAGCTGAGTGGTGCTTTGACAGCAGCCCAACTGCCAAAGACGATCGAAAGAGAACTGACCATAAAGACAGAACAGACAATCTTCTGGAGTGACTCGACAACGGTTTTAACCTGGTTGCAGTCAGAGTCATGCCACTTCAAAGTCTTCGTGGGCCCTGTGTGGCTGAGAATCAGGAGCTCACTAGGGAGAGTGTCTGGCGATACGTAGACTCTGCTCAGAATCCGGCGGATGATGTCACACGAGGGAAGACCTTAGCAGAGTTGGCAGTGCATAACCGCTGGAGCCAAGGGCCATCTTTCCTCCTCAAAAGGACCTGCTGAATTGCCATCCTCGCCAAGAGAGTTCTCTGACCAGGATAACACAGAGTACAAGAAGCTGACTTCATGCAGAGTGATAGCTAAAGCCGGTGTAAAAGGGACCTCACAGGGTCAAACGTACCCATCTTGGAAAAGTATGGTCGAGGCTGTAGCACAGGAGTCACATTGCACGGCAAACCGAGAGGGACCTCTGACAGCAGCGGATTACAGGCAGGCTGAGATGACGATCTTTCAGAAGGTACAGTCTGAGTGCTTCCCAGAGGAGTTGCATCACCTCAAGTTAGGGTAAACAGTACTCCGAAGTAGCCGTATACTAACTTTATCCCCAGAGCTGGACCCAGACGAGGGAATCATACAAGTCGGAGGGAGGCTCAGATGGGCCAAATGGTTAGATCCTGCTTTCAAGCACCCTATCGTCCTGAATCCCTTGCATCCAGCCACGAAACTCCTTATTCAGGATTACAATGCTCATCTCTGTCACCCAGGCCTCGAGCGAGTATTCTCTGAGATTCGCCGAACCTTCTGGATCCTTCGTGGAAGGGAGCCTATTCGGAGGGTGCAATACCAATGTGAGGAGTGCCCAAGATGGAAATCCAAGCCGTCAGTCCCGAAGATGGCTGACCTAGCTGTGGCCCGTCTGCACCTATATAAGCCGGCGTTCTACTCCACAGGTGTCGTTTGCTTCGGGCCTTTCCAAGTCAAACTAGGACGGTGACCAGAGAAAAGATGGAGCATCATCTATAAATGTCTTACCACCATGGCGGTGCATCTGGACCTTCTGCATGGTATGGATTCGGACTCCTTCCTAATGAGCCTCAAGCGGTTCATTGCACGCCGAGGAACTCCAGCTGAGCTCTATTCGGATCAGGGTACAAACTTTAAAGCAGGTGAGAAGGAGCTTCGAGAGTCCTTCAACAGCATGGCCAGTCCTTCAACAGCATGTCCACTGACCTCCAATTACTCCTCGCTAAACAGAAAATTGATTTTCACTGCAACCTGCCTGCAGCTCCTCACTTTGGGGGAATGTGGGAAAGGGAGATCAAGTCCGTCAAGTCTGCACTGGAGTGTCATAGGAGTTCAACCTGTCTCAGAGGAAGTACTTCGTACCGTCTTATTGGAGGTTGAGGCCATACTAAATACGGAGCCTCTGGGCTATACCTCATCCAGTGTTGCTGATTTGGATGCTGCGACCCCAAATATCCTTCTGATGGGGTGCCTCGATGGAGCGCTACCACCAGTGGTGTACAATAGAGCGAAGGATTAAGCAAGTGGAGATGGCGTCACTGCCAAGTTATAGCTGACCATTTCTGGGCCAGATTCATCAGGTACTACCTGCCAGCCCTTCAATATAAACAGAAGTGGCATGGCACCCCAACTGGATTCAGTTGTCTTGGTGATGGACCCTCAGTTCCCCAGAGCACTCTGGCCAGTCGGTAGAGTGATCAAAGTGCATCAAAATGTAGTTCGTCATGTGCGATCCGCAGATGTGCAAGTCAAAGACAAAGTATACACCAGGCCAGTAGCCCGACTTATTACTCTTCCAGCCATCCCAGACCCCAAGGAGGATGTAGTATGCCCTCCGGAACCTTCAGATTGAGGGATGAACCTTTTACAGGAGCAAATTGCACACATTTGGGGGCGGCTGTGCAAAAGGTCACTGAAGTAAGAGAATGTATGAGCGCTGTCACGCTAACCATGGCTGGGACTGTTATTATGGAAGCACGTAGCGTGTGAGTTCAGAAGTGGCGCTATTCACTAGAAAGAGAAGAACATACTGCATCAGCATGTAAAGGGAGCAGCCAATAGTTTGTGTGGTGCTGTGTAATGGTGATTGCTGTTATTAGAGCTTTGCTCTTCGTCTGTTGCACAGGAACCACTCTCAAAGACACTCATACAGATCCAAACCTACGCAAGCTGATATACAACCCAGCCCGCTTATGCATCAAACCCCTGTTGGTTAAGTCAAGGCTCATCTAATGAAGGACTTTCTTACATGTTCCTCCTCTAATTGTGCTTAACCTCCTCTACATCTTATCATTCCCACCAGTCCTAGCATGCTCATCTGAAACCATTCCGAAGGATCATACTAATCTAAGGAAACCCATTGCCCTGGATACCGCAAAGGGCCCCTGTTGACTCTAATCCTCAAACCCTCTAGAGTTCACTGCAGTCCTCAAGCTCATATCACTTGTTAAGCAGACACTGACTAATGTGGATGTAAAGGCTGACTTCTCCCTCTGATGCTGTTACTTGCATACTTGTGACAATAAATAATAATAAGTTGATACTCCCTCTGTAGTGTTCATATATATATATATATGGACGATGGACCATTAAACAATTGAAAAATTTAAAACACCCTGAGGAGGTAATGCAGCCTTGATGCACAGCGGAGTACTAATTAAACCTTGGGTGTGCATAATTTTTTCAGTAATTCACGGCACTTGAATCAATTATTACGCTCATACCATGGTTACCACAATTTAGGATATTGTTCAGGGATGATATCAAGACATTTTCTGGATTTCATCCCTAAAATACTCTTGCTAGTGGAACTACTTTCCTCTGCCACAGATTCAGCATCTAGCTTTGATTCAGCCCAAGCCTTCATTGCTAGTTTGAAAACGTCACTGTAGAACCAGCAACAGAGAATGCACTGCTTTTCAGCATTGGAATAACAAAAAGAAGGTAGTGTGTGTTTGTGTGTGTGTGTGTGTGTGTGTGTGTGTGTGTGTGTGTGTGTGTGTGTGTCTGTGTGTGTGTGTGTGTGTGTGTGTGTGTGTGTGTGCGTGTGTGTGAGCGAGAAATAAATAAAACAGAGATTGCATGTGGAATGCCTGTGCTTGATGCTACTCAGCAATAACATCGCTTCAAATTGCCAAGATGTAAGTTTCAGAATATTTCTCAACAGCAGCGAGTGTCCACTGCTTTTTACAACCCCACTGAGTCACAGGGGTGCACTGACGTTGCTCCCGAGTATGTGTATGTCCGTGTGTGAGAGTTTGTGTGGGAGTGAAAGAGAGGGGAAGGGTGCTTTCCAATATGGGTGAAATACATTCAAACAATTGCACATATTAAAAGTTATTTAGAATAATATAGAAACTGTTGTATTGACTGTTGTAACTGGAATGCGGCTCTGTTTGTTGGTCACAAATCGAGTCTCTCTCTGTGTGTGTGTGTGTGTGTGTGTGTGTGTGTGTGTGTGAGTGTGTACTGTATGTGTGTCAGAGCGTGTGAGTGTGGGTGAGACCAAAGCGAAAGAGAGGGACTACAAGGGCACTTTTCAACCAAAATTGTAATAAATGTAGGATGTTATAGACATTGTTTGTCATTCTTATCCAATGTATTTGCCAGTGTCTTTGTTTTATTGGGTTATTTAGTTGTGGTAGCCTGTACTGCTCTAAGAAATAACAGAATAAATTTAGCGATGTGATATGGAACCGTTATGCGGTCAAGACTTGACTTCATAGCCGTGCGTTTACTACACCTTAGAACACCTGTCAGCTAATCAGAATCAAGCATACAACAGACCCATGATATATATAGATACATGTATTTTTATTTGTATAGCACTTTTCACAACACACGCCGTTTCAAAGCAGCTTTACAGAAAATCATGCATTAGCAAAACATTTAACTGTAATATCTATAAAGTCTTAGAGTGATCGTTGTATAGTTTGATTAAATGCAAACCTCGTGTCTTTTGTGACGCAGGATCTCATTCCACCCCCTGTATCTCATACATGTGTTATGCCCACACATCTTTGATATCTGTCAACCTTTGTCTACTGAATAATGTACAAAATTAAAATAAAATAAAAAAATTACAAAAGTGCAAAACATATTTTTTTATGAACTGCTTAATCACCAAAAGTATATAGGGTCATTAAAGACCCAAGTTATGTAAACGTGTTGCTTTTTTGTCCTTTCAGAAATCATATTTTGATGATTATTTCATATCTTTATTATGATCACAGGATGTATCCTGTATATTTCTTTTTTTATTAAAAGATAGGTGAGTACTATACAAATATCCATACAAATATCCATTTAAATGACTCTATATAACATTGATTTTCTGTGTTCCATGGGGAATTATCAGTATTCCATATGTGTGTACGCATACATCTTATCCATGCTAATTCTTACTCAAGGTGGCGCTTTTGTTTCAGTAATTGACTTGATTTACATTTGGCATTGCTATTTGACGAAGAAGCAAAGAGAAGTAAACTATAGCAAGTGTAACACATGAACAGTATGTTCCCTTTACAAAAAGCTTCACTATGATGCTGCGCTTTGCTAAGCGCTATGGGGAAATATCTTAGTCGTGAACGAGCTGTGAATATGTGTGTAACACGTCAATGAACATTGACCGGAATTTATAGCCTCGGCTGATGTAGTCATTAGACGCACCTGTGGCCAGGCTATAAATGGATGCGTCACCAGGTGTCGTCAGATCCTCTTTTTTCAGAGCAATTCTGTGTGTGTGTGTTACACAAACCCTGTCAAAACTTTCTTTCCTCTGCTAGGAATTAGAATTTGTGAGGCAGTGTGAAGTGAACCTTTTCTCCTTTCTCTTCTGTCTAGAAAATATATATATTTTTAAAAGAAAGAGAGAATGACTGAAAGCCATAAACGATGCGCATCAGTTTTGCTCTGTTTGTTTGGGGGAAGAGCACGCTGCTCTCGCGTTGCAGCAGTGGAGGTGCGAGCACTGTGATTTGCTTTCAGGCAAAGTGATTCACGCTCGCCTCCCTTACTTCCGGGAGTCACCACATTTCATTCGTGGGGCTCTCGCATAGATCTGGCTGAGGAGCGAGAGATGGGTTCGTCCCTTTCCCTCGCTCTCTCCCCAGACCCAGCTGGTCCTTCCCGTGATCTCGAAGCGCGCTTCGGCGCCTCTTCGGTTCACGAGAGGGGCGGAGCGCTGAACCTCTGTTCATTTCACGAACAATGATAAAGCGGCTGAGAAATTACTTGAGGTGATTACGCAGGCTGTGGCCAGACAAAAGCTAGACTGGCCACGCGAACAAGAGACCCTCCCCCAAACGCTCCAAACTAGAAGACAAATTTCTGTCTGGTGGCCAAAATAATTAAATAAATACAAGAGGGAATGGAACTCTATATCAGTCCCTTCCTTTCTTCTATGACCTCCATAACAAGTATTTTCTGTATGGAGGAAATTTCTACTTCCCGTGTCTTCATGCCCTCGACGTTGGTGTATTCAACTTTCGTGGATGCTGAAGCTCGGGGGTATTCGGTGATGCCGCCGGTAGAAGAGACACCTTCAGGTTTTCTCTCGCCTGGCTCGGCATCATCGCTAATGAGACCTACTCTCCCCACAAAGCTGTGCAGGACCACCTCCACGCTTGTGGGGAAAGCTTATCAGGCAGCAGGTCAGGCTGGTGTTGCCCTGCGCACTATGGCAGTGTTACATGCACACTAGGCTAAATCTGTTGAAGGACCTGAGTGTGGGCACCTCACTCAGGGGGAGGGGCCGTCGGCCACCCAGCCCCACCCCGGTCCTTCTAGACGGGAGGCTCTAAAACAAAATGTGGCGAATCGTGCTCCAACTCGTAAAGACTGGGATCCAGTTTGTCACCCTCAGCAGTCCCCAATACAAGACCTCATGGGCGTGATTTCTAAGAAAAAGAAACCCTGACGGTCTTGTACCCAGCCTTGTGGGGGTAGTTCCCCTCGGGATGGGGCGCGTGTATCATCCACTTTGGCCCTCCCGATACCCTCACGAAACCTCTTCACTTTGGTGTTTCAGGTGATAGGGGCTTCCAACAAAGAGTTGGGTGTACCGTCGCTTCCTGCCTTGATCCAGGACGCGGAACACTCGTCATCCCCTCAACAGGAAGTGTCTTTCTATGTGGGTTCTAGAATCAGTAGAAAGAGGCTACAGAACTAAATTTGCTCGCCGTCCTCCCCGTTTCACCGTGAAACCAGGACAGGCATGTCTACTGTGGAAATAACTGCAAAATCTCTTGGTTAAAGGGGCCATAGAACATGTTCCCCTTCCAGAGAAAGAGTCAGGCTATAACAGCAGATACTTCCTGGTCCCCAAGAAGGGTGGGGGGTTGCGTCTGATTCTAGATCTTCGAGGCTTGAACCGCTCGGTGTTCAAGTCCTAGATGCTGACTATCAAGACGTTTGTGTCACAAGCCCAACATCACGTTTGGCTGGTCACCATCGATCTCATGGATGCATATCTTCATATAGAGCCACAGCACAGGATGTTCCTGAGGTTCGCTTTCGGGGGCGAAGCCTTCCAGTATCGGGTTCTTCCATTTGACCTAGCCCTATTAACCCGCACATTCAGGAAATGCATGGATGCAGCACTGGCTCCTCTGCGACTCCAGGGCATCCGCATTCTGAATTTTATAGATGACTGGCTGATCCTAGCGCAGTTCCAAGGACTGGCAGTTCAGCACAGGGATATCGTCTTGACACATCTGGGGGTTATATGGAATTCGATCTTGATGCAGGCACAATCGTCTCCTGCATGAATTGTTTCCATTCAGAACACCCTGAGCAAGGTCAGGCTAGGTCAAGGTTGCACTGCTTGTCAGTATCATTGAATACTAAGTCTCATGGCGTTGGTGTCCGCGGTGATCCCTTCGGACCTTCTGCACATGAGACCGCTTCAGCTGTGGCTGGAAGCCAGGGGGTTTTATCCGAGGGCCGGTCCCCTAAGGCAAATAAGGGTTACGCGCCACGTGCTTCATTCCCTTTCTATGTGGTTCAGACCCCGGTTCTTACCTTAGGTCCCACTCTAGGTGCATCTTGTCATCGCAGGCTGCTAACGACAGACGCCTCCCTGACGGGCTGAGTAGCTGCCTTAAGTGGTCGTCCAGCTTAAAGGGATAGGAGGGTCATCAGTTCGGTTGTCACAGTAACTGTCACGAGCTGATGGCCGTATTTCTGGCCCTGAAATACTTCCTCCTGAGGCTGCCTTGTCTTGGTGCGGGTGGGCAATACAGTGGTAGCCTCTTACGTAAACCATCGGGGGGATCCACGTTCACATCAGCTGAATTTCTGGCACGTTGGATCCTCCTTGGGGCCCAGGGCAGCTCCTGTCACTCAGGACAGTTTCGTCCCTGGATGCCTGTGTGTGTGGGAGCAGATTTACTCTGAGGTAGTGAACAAATCTAGGGCAGTAGAGGACCTCTTCGTCTCTATGATAGCGCAATGTCTCCTCTACTTCTCCCTAAGTCACCCAGCCCCCTTGGGTCTGGACTTAAAGGCACATACATGACCCTGAATGCGTCTGTATGCGTTTTTGTCCCCCGGATTTTCTGCTCCCGAGAGTCTTGCCAAGGTTCGCCAGCAAGGGTCTTGCCTCCTACTAATGGCGCTGCGCTGGCCGAACAGGATATGTTTCTCGAATACCTCTCCTCGACGGCTCGCCTTGGGCAATTCCGAACAGGGAGGACCTTCTCATCCCTGGCCCGAATTGTGAAACCTTTCATGCTTGGCCCCTAAGGGTACCAACTGAGGTTCACAGGGCTTTATCTTGAGGCTATCGAGACCTTTTCAAGTGCTAGGGCTCCCTCCACTTGGAACTGATCTGGGTAGATTTTACAGAGCAGAAAAGGACCTCTTTGCCTCTGTTGATAGCGCAATGTCTCCTCTACTTCTCCCCGAGTCGCCCAGTTCCCCCCCCTAAGTTCATATTACAGAACCAGCTAAATGCCAGTTTGCTTCAATTCTGGATTTTCTGTAGAAAGAACTGTCAGCGGGCACTTGCCTCACCACTGCCAGGTTCTATGTGGCCTCCACTGTGGTTTGCCACACCTTCGTGGGCAGGGTGCCCCCTAAGAGGCATCCTTGCTAGGACCTCTTCATAGGGTAAGACCCCCTTTTTAGACCTCTAGAGTCAGCGTTTGGTAGACTTCTGACTCTCAAGATGGTTTTTCTTATGGCAATTACATCTCTAAGGAGACTTGGGTACCTTCAGGCTCTGTCTCTTTTGCCGGCCTGTTTAGAGTTTGCCCCAGCTATGACCAAAAGCATTCTTTACACCGTCACCCTAACTACCTGCCCAAGGTGCCTTTCGCGACCCTTGGCCGGTTATTTTCTAAGCCTTCTGCTCCCTGCCGTTTGTAACGCCGGAGCAGCTAAGACTTCTCAGACTTCGTCCAGTCTGTACCCTTCAGACTTATGTCCACCGCATTTGCTAGTGGCGTAAAGTCAGGGCAGCAATTCTTCTCTTGGGGGCGGTCACCTCCTGGAAGACTATGTCACTTTGGGAGAGAGACATTATTGCCCGGCCTACGAGGCGTGCGGTCAAGCTTCGCCAGTAGGTTTTAGGGCGCACTCTACCAGAGAGCTCTCCTCCTCTAAAGCCTTGGCTAGAGGTCTCCCTCTGCAGCAAGTTTGTGATTCGGCATGCTGGTCCTCTCCGCACACATTCATCTGGTTTTATGGTCATGTTACTAGATGTTCATGCTACCCCGGGCTCTTATGCCCTTGGATCGACATCTACGCTCATGTCTATGAAAGTTTGTGATGTGGCAGGCGGGTCCTCTCCACACACATTCTCAGATCTTATGGCTTAAATCTTTCATGCCTGAACAAGTTTGTGATGCGGCAGGCTGGTCCTCTCTGCACACATTCTTCAGGCTCTATGGTTTGGATGTTCATGCTACTCCGGGCTCTTACGCCTCTGAGTCGATATCTATGCTCATGTCTAAGCAAGTTTGTGATGCGGCAGGCTGGTCCTCTCCGCACACATTCATCTGGTTTTATGGTCATATTACTGGATGTTCCTGCTACCCTGGGCTCTTATGCCCTTGGGTCGACATCTACGCTCATGTCTAAGCAAGTTTGTGATGCGGCAGGCTGGTCCTCTCTGCACACATCCTTCAGGCTCTATGGTTTGGATGTTCATGCTACTCCGGGCTCTTATGCCCTTGAGTCGACATCTCAAACTCATGCCTTAACAAGTTTGTGACGCGGCGGGCTGGTCCTCTCCACGCACATTCTCAATTTCTATGACAAATTTGTATGGGCTGGATGTTTTGCTACCCCAGACTCTTATGTCCTTGGGTCGACATCTCAAGCTCATGTCTGATCAAGTTCGTAATGTGAACTTTATGGGTTAGATGCTTTGTTACTCCAGACTCTTATGTCCTTGAGTCGACATCTCAAGCTCATGTCTGAACAAGTTTGTGATGCGGCAGGCTGGTCCTTTTCCGCACACATTCATCAAATTTTATGGTTTAGATGTTTATGCTACTCCGGACTCTTACGTCCTTGAGTTGACATCTCAAGCTCATGTCTGAGACCTCTCGTGTTTTGTGAGCACACTTCACAACCGTAGGGGTCCGGACAGCCCCAGTGCGGCGGCTTGGGTATTGCGTTCCCCATAGCGCTTAGCAAAGCGCAGCATCATAGTGAAGTTTTTTGTAAAGGGAACGTCTCGGGTTACATGTGTAACCCTTGTTCCCTGAAAAAAGCGGAACGAGATGCTGCGCTTCTTTGCCGAACTGGGACGTCCCAGGACTGCTCTTCAAAAAGAAGTATCTGACGACACCTGGTGACGCATCCATTTATAGCCTGGCCACAGGTGCGTCTAATGACTACATCAGCCGAGGCTATAAATTCCGGTCAATGTTCATTGACGTGTTACACACATATTCACAGCTTGTTCACGACTAGGATCGTTCCCCATAGCGCTTAGCAAAGCGCAGCATCTCATTCCGTTTTTTTCAGGGAACAAGGGTTACACATGTAACCCGAGACGATTTGGCTATTGTCATATGGGTGTACTGCTGAAATTCTGTAAATTGTGTGTGTAGCTTATGTGATAAGTGTAGCTCAATTTTTGCTTGACAGCTAGTTGCATCTCATGAAATTTCAGTGTGGATTGGAAATAATAATGTTCTATATTTATTGCATCATCTTTTTGATAAATGAAAAATAGAACATTGAAATACATCAGAATGTATTATATGCACTGATCTATCAGTGATTATATGCTATTATTTTCTAATTGTCTTGAATTCTGTTTTTTTTTTGGGGGGGGGTTACACTATCTGGGCATTTTGTAGATCCATGTTTGATAGATATCTGTGCTGGGTCATACTAAAGTATGTAATAATGTTTGGTGAAACATCTATGCACTTAAGGATTTCTCTGAGATGTTTTGGTGTATTAGGTATAAAGCCTTTTGAGGAGTAAAGTACTATACAGTTGTTCCTGTAGCTTATCTTTTAGCAATGCAGAGGTCATTGATTTGATTCCTAAGAAATTAACATATGGATAGCTTTGATCTCTGTATATGTCAGTGTAACCACACAGTCTATCTGCTTTCTGACCTCTGCCCTGCCTCTCTTCAACTGTCCAGGTATGCCCGAAAATCTATTGGAATTACCTATAATACCAATGCCATTCTCTGGACATGACTTAGGCACCCAGCAAGAGACAATAACATACTGTAATTCTTGTCACTATGTTTTATCAGACCAGATTACAATGTTTGTCATTGTTTATTGCGAGCTCACATACCTCTTCCAAAGTATCTCTTGTTTTCTCTAACTGTCAAAGATTTTCTACAGAGGCTCTACTTCTCTACAGAGGGTCTACGAGCTTTGAGAATGATTTGTTACACTAACCACATCAGACACAACATCTAGTGACTGTGTAAAGTTCTATATCGCATTTTCGAATGCGCATCTTTAAATCTATAATATCTGCCATATTAGCTATCATGCAACACTTCCAAATGACCAGCAGATGTTTGTGTACGACTGCATTTATAATTTATAACAGCTGAACATGAACAGCTCTGTTAATGTCAATAGTTTTGGCAGATTGGATGTGTACAAAATGTAATTTTTAAGTATTTAAATATAAGGAGAGCTTTGCATATTTAATATTTTCTGTCCTCTATTTAATGCTTCCCTAGAATTTAGAAAACCTTCATAGTTGTTGCTCTCAAAAGCCTAAACAACATAAAAAGTGCAGAAACATAGCAATAATCACAGTTTCTCTTTTGAAAGTCTGTCATCACAATTTAACCGTGTCTATGTCATTGGTCCTTGACATATTCAGAAGGACTTCATATGTATAAATATGTGAATATGTAGTAGTCGATTTGTAAAAAACATTCAAGGGGGATGGTGTAGTAAAATATTTTTAAAAAATGGGCGGGGGGATGTGTTAATAATTATGGGTCATTGACAAATAAGGTTGTACAAGGAGTTTGTGGTGATTGGGCTTGGTCATTGTGGTGATTGGGTGTCTGTTTGCGGGAGAGAGGGAGTGGTGTAGCTCAAGCTGGTTGACATGGTTTCTAACAGCTGTTTCTTGTTACAGCGATAGCGGGGAGAGGCCTCAAAAGCAGCCGAAATATGCCAGAGAGCTGAGAGAGGGGCATGAGTGTGCAGCGACTTCCGTTTCTTATTTTGAGTGTTCTAATGTTTTTAGCATTGTGAAGCTGAGATTTCAAATAGTTTATGCCTGAGTTTTGTGAAACTGAAGATGTCAAGAAGTTTATGCTGACTGACAGTTTTGTTACACTGAACTGTTTGAAATAAGAAACACACTGTGAAGAACACACACAGAGAGTGTGGAAGGCAGATAAATAAAAGAAAGCATATCACATATCACCTGAAGCATATCACTGCTCCCTGTTTCATCCTTTCCCATAACCGAACTTGAAGGAGTGTTAAAGTGCAATAATGAGAAATCTTAGAAAAAATCTAGTTTAAAACATGTTCTCAGAAATGTAATCTTTGTGTCCAAGTCAAGTAATTTTTATTTGTATAGCGCTTTTCACAACACATGTAATTTCAAAGAAGCTTTACAGGAAATCATGCATTAACAAAAACAAAACAAAAAATTTAAATCTATGTGGCAGCGAGGGCATGGTCAAGCATTCGTCCGGAGATAGAGAAAGCAGTAAGGGTGCACACACCTGAGTGCTATAATGTCACCTATTTCTGATTGCAGTAAGCACTGGGGAGAGCGATAAAAATGGACTAAGCTAGAGACGAGGTGAGAGAGCTACTTGGGAGAAAAGACTGTGTTAAAAGTGTGACCTGATCTGATGAATGTATTGTTGAAAAGCCACTTGTTGGTTTAATTAAAGTTCTACCGTTGAGTTGAAATCCCAAGTTCCCTGTGTCTTCCTTTCCCTCCCTTCATTGAACTGTTATACTGTACTATCTATAATGTATTACAGTGTTAATTGTGTAGTTTGATTAAATATGATTGTAAAATGTGTATAGAAATTAAATAATTAAATATTAATTGTATTTATAACTCATGTGAGCAAGCTGAAGGCATCTGTGGCAAGGAACACAAAACTCCATAAGATGTTGGTTAATGGAGAAAGATAACCTTAGGAGAAACCAGGCTCACCGTGAAGGCCCGTTCCCCTCTGACTAAACAACATGCATATAATGCCAATATTAGTTATTTGTGTGCAGTGCAATTTATGGTTTTACATTTGTAAATAAAGTCAGCGTTAAGGTCCAGTGTTTTAAAACTAAAAATAAAAGTTTTTTTTATTAAATTTAAGATTAATGACTAATGTCTTTGAAGTCCATCCTGGATTAACTGCAGAAGTTTAGATAGATGCATTGTCCTTTGTTAGTTGGCTAAAGAGTGTAGTCCATCAATAGACAAAAGTGATGCAGGCAGAGATTAATGAGGTGATTTGCAATTCATCCTGCAGGTCATTTTTGTGAGTTTCGGAGAGGTCCATCCTAAATCCAAGGTTCAGGCAGTGGCATATGAAGTATCCAATGTCATACAGTTGTAGTTGGCATCAGTTCATCCTCTGAAGTCAAGTGGTTAGCACCAGCTGTAGATTGTCGTCATCTCTCACTGAGACATAGCAGTGGAGTCCGACACCAAGCAGGAACGGAGCTGGATCTGGCAGTCTGTTCCATAGTTTAGGAGCCATGTATGAAAGGATCTACCTCCTTTTGTTTATTTTTATATTCTTGAAATTATTAGCAAGCCAGTATTTTGTGATCAGAATGAATATGACGGAATGTAGAATGTCATAAGGTCACCTTAGTACTGTGGAGCTAGACCATTCAAGCTTTGTATGTAGTTAATAGAACATGTAGCCAATGTAATGACTGTAAAATTGGGCTAAATTTATAATACTTCTTGGTTCTTGTCAGCACTCAGGCAGCTGCATTTGAACCAATTGAAATGTATTTATTGAACTTGCTGGACATCCTCCCAATTATGCATTACAATATATTCATGAAAACATGAATAAATTTTTCTGCTTCAGCAATAGAGAGCATGTCTTGTAATTTAGCAATATTTCTCAGGTGGAAGAATGCTGTTCTACAAATATTGGAATTGTGATTTTAAAAGGACAGATTTGTCTCAAATATAACATCTAAGATGACAGTACATCCAAATGACAAAATGAGAGTCAAATTATATTTTAGCGTCTTATTTTTATGCCATTGCTATTCTCCTTTCCGGGATGGCTACAAATCCCTCCCCCCGCCCACCATTTGGCAAATCAGACCACTCTTCCGTTCTGCTTCTTCTCGCTTAATGGAAGAAACTGAAACAGGAAGCACCCATCCTCAGATCAATCCAGTGCTGGTCGGACCAATCAGACTCTCTGCTACAAGACTGTTTTGATAACACAGACTGGGAGATGTTCTGGTCCGCCTCTGATGACGCCATCGAAGTTTACACTGATAGCGAAACGTGTTTCATCAGGAAGTGTGTAGAGGACGTTGTTCCGACCCAAACAATACAGACCTACCTCAACCAGAAACCATGGGTTAACAGCGATGTTTGTGCAGCATTTAATGCACAGACCTCCACTTTTAATTCCAGGAATGCGGAGGAGCATAAACAAGCCAGTTATGCCCTCCATAAAACTATCAGAGCAGCCAAACGCCAGTACAGGCACAAAATTGAAGGACTGTTCAACACCACCAACTCTAGAAGTATGTGAAAGGGAATTAACATCATTATGGACTACAAAGGGAATAAAAACTCCACCTTGAACACCGCTGCCTCTCTCCCGGAAGAGCTAAATACATTTTATGCTCGTTTCGAGGGAAATAACACTGCCCTTGCGGAGAGAGCACTTGCTGCCGATGCTATAGATTTCACTCTCCATCTCTATTGTGGATGTAACCCGATCATTCCAACAGGTGAACATCCGTAAAGTCGTTGGTCCAGACAGCATTCCGGGCCACGTCATAACTAACATAACTAACTAACACGTGCACAAACTAACTGGCTAGTGTTTTTGATTACATTTTCAACCTGTCCCTCTCATTGTCTGTAGTCCCCACATGCTCCAAACGTCCACCATTTTGCCTGTACCAAAGTAATAAAAAAATCACTTGTTTAAATGACTGACGTCCTATTGCTCTGACCCCCATCATCAACAAATGCTTTGAGAGGCTAATCAGAGACTTCATCTGCTCTGGCTGCCCACCTCATTGGACCTATTGCAGTTTGCCTACCACAACAACCGCTCCACTGACGAGAATAGAAGCACTGACTGAACTGTGCATCTCTGCAGGTCTTCGGCTTGGGAAGAACACCAATTCGCGAACAAGCACCACTTTAGGGCGTAGAGTTGCCTGGTGGAGGGAGCTCTGGCTTGGTTGATCGTGTCTACGACAGCAGGTGGTAGATACATTAGATCTTCCGCATCTCGTCCAGGGGCCAGACATGGAGGTTCCAGAGGTCTGGGTGCGGATGCCAGAGGGTTCCCCGTCCCTGAGAAAGAAGGTCCTACCTCTGGGGAATTTTCCAGGGAGGGGCTGTCGCGAGAAGCGTGACATCCAAGAACCAGGTGCGGATGGGCCAGTAGGGGGAACCGCATCTGTTCCTCGTCCTCCCTGATCTTGCACAGCACCGATGCAAGAAGGCTCAATGGGGAAAACGCATACTTCGTGCCAGAGCATCTGTCTTGAGAGGGTCTCCTGTCATGGAGTACCAGAGTGGGCAGTGGGAGTTGTCTTGGGAGGCAAAGAGATCTATCTGTGCCTTGCCAAATCGGTCCCATATGATCTGGACCACCTGGGGTTGGAGCCTCCACTCTCTGTTGTTGTCCGCCATCGTGTTGCGGTTGCCAGGGATGTGAGTGACGAGCAGTGACTTGAGTAGCGGCTGGCTCCAAAGGAGGAAATTTATGTACACTACCATCGCGGTGCTGTCTGAACGGTTCAAGACGTGCTTGCCTCGAATTAGTGGGATAAACTTCTGTAGGGCAAGAATTACAGCCATCATCTCTAGGCAATTGATGTGCCAACGCTGCCAGGGTCCTTTCCAGGGGCCAGCGGTAGTACGCCCATTGCACACGGCGCCCCAACCCTGTCAAGAGGCGTCAGTGACTACCACGACACGTCTGGACACCTGCTGCTGGGGTACTACAGTCCACAGAAAGCAGGGGTCTGTCCAAGGGTTGAAAGTCTGATGGCAGGAAGGGGTGATTGTCACACGGTGTGTGCCGTGGCGCCATGCCCATCTTGGGACTCGAGTCTGTAGCCAGTGCTTTAGCGGTCTCATATGCATCAACCTGAGCGGCGCGACCGTGGCTGAGGATGCCATATGACCCAGGAGCCTCTGGAATTGTTGTAGAGAAAATGCTGTGCTGGGCTTCAAGTGAGCGAGGCACCTGAGCACTGACTGAGCACGCTCGTTGGTGAGATGCGCTGTCATGTAGACTGAGTCTAACTCCATGCCGAGAAAAGAGATGCTCTGAACAGGGTCGAGCTTGCTCTTTTCCCAGTTGACCTGGAGCCCTAGACGGCTGAGGTGCCTGAGGACCTGGTCCCTGTGGGTGCATAGTAACTCTCGAGAGAACCGATGTGCCGGGCTCGATGCGAGCAAGGCACCTGAGCACTGACTGAGCGCACTCGTTGGTGAGCTGCACTGTCATTGAGACTGAGTCTAACTCCATGCCGAGAAAAGAGGTGCTCTGAACCGAGATGAGCTTGCTCTTTTCCCAGTTGACCTGAAGCCCTAGACGGCTGAGGTGCCTGAGCACCTGGTCCCTGTGGGCACATAGTAACAGTGGGCCAGGATGAGCCAGTCGTCGAGGTAGCTGAGTATGTGGATGCCCACTTCCCTTAGGCGGGCAAGAGCGACCTCTGGGACCTTCTTGAAGATGCTAGGGGACAGGGACAGGCCGAAGGGGAGGACCTTGTACTAATACGCCTGGCTGTTGAATGCGAACCGTAAGAAGGGCCGGTGTCGTGGCAGAATGGAGACGTGGAACTACGCGTCCTTCAGGTCTACTGCCACAGACCAATCTAGCTGTCAAACGCAGGTGAGAATCTGTTTCTGCTTGAGCATTTTGAACGGGGGTCTGTACAAAGCCCGGTTGAGAACTCGCAGGACAAATATTGGTCGCAACCCACCACTTTTCTTGGGTGCAATGAAGTAAGGGCTGTAGAAACCCTTGTTCATCTCGGCTGGAGGGACGGGCTCTATCGCATCTTTGAGGAGCAGGGTGGAGATCTCTGCTCGTAAGGCACTGGCTTGTTGGCCGTGCATAAGAGTGGAGCGAATACCGCTGAAACGATGCGGGAGCCGGGCAAACTGAATCATGTAGCTGAGTCGGATGGTCCTGGCCAACCAGTGCGACGGATTGGGAAGTGAGAGCATCCAAACTTTGTGCAAAGGGCACTAACAGGACGATCGTTTTTGATGTACAGGGCGGAGCTTCGCGGTGGAGGGAGCATGTAATAATGCATCGGCAGGCAAAAGAGCGTCCCGAGGCTTGGGTGCTGAGAAAAGACTCAAAGCACTTACCTTGTTCCACGCACCCGGCAGGGGGCGGGTTAGTGACTGAGGAAGAGGTCCTAAGGAGGCATCTTCGGAACTCGTCAGCACTGAGCAGTCGCAGGCCCGGAGGCGAGGGAGCTGCATCCGAGGAACCGGGACTTTAGGGACCGGGGATGCCGTGAGAATGGCGCTCTTTTATTGAACATGTGGGTACCGCAACCCGGAGAGGTGCGGCAAATGAAAATAAGGAAAACAAGGATTGTACTGCTTCTGGCCATCGCCCACCCGAGTGCCTGCACTGTGACCTTCGTGGCTCTGAGAGCAAGGTCGGTGGCAGAGTGCAGATCCTGCAGCACATCATGATCATGACTACCCAGGTGCAAGAAGTGCCTTGACTTGATGGACCTGCAGGAGAGCCATAGCATGCAGGGCAGAGGCGGCCTATCCGGCAGTGCTGTAGGCTTTGGAGGTCAGTGATGATGTCGTCCTACAGGCTCTAGAGGGGAGTACCAGGTGGTCCCGCCAAGTGGTGCCGTTTTCTGGGCACAGATGGATCGCAACCACCCTATCCACCTGGGGGACTTCCGTGTACCCGTGGGCCACCCAGCCATCCAGGGTAGTGGTAGTTAGAGCGGACGAGAGGGGGTCGGTTACAGGCACTGAAAGGTGCGCGTCAGCTCGTCATGCACTTCTGGGAAGAGTGGTACCGGGGGGGTGGGTGTGGCTGTGAGCAGCGCCGGGCGCCGAGGTACCAGTTGTCAAGCCACGAAGGCTGTGGGGAGGACTGGGGGTTCCAATCCAAGCCCACGCTCACAGCAGCCCGGGAAAGCATGTCGGCCATCTGCACATCCACCTGGGCGGGCTGGCCCAAAGGCGGCAGCCCAGTCGAGTTTCCGCGTCAGACACCTGGACGCTCTCCGATGCAGCGGTGATGTCATCATCCAAGCCCGGGGGCTCGAGGGAGAATGCCGGCTGGCCGTGAGGTGAGTCGCACTCATTCCAAGCCCGGACGGAAGCATACAAGCGTGTTGGGGGCGGGTGGTTCATGGGGATTTACCCGGCAAAACCAAGCCTGTCATCATTCCTGTATCACCTTCATCGCCAGAAGGAGTGATGCGGGGGGCGGCTGAATTGGCATTCACCTTCAGGAAGGAGAGCCGCGACCGCAACGTTGTCATGATCATGTTTGCGCAGTGAGAACATGAACCATCCACGAACGCCGCCTCAATGTGATTGCTACCCAGTCACATGAGGCAGCGCCTGTGGCCGTCGTTCTTGGAGAGAAATTGACCGCATCCAGGAACAACACGGGCGGAAAGGCATCTTGAAAACGACGCGTCCTGAAAAGGACATTCAACGCTGCTGTATATTGCTCTTTTGTGAGTGAAAAACTCAGACTCTTTTAGAGGTGACTCCTTTAGAGGTGAGTGGAACAGGACTCCGGCTCCGAAGAAAAATTCTTACTGGCATTCGCTGCCCCGCTTCCCTTTATACCCATATGTCCGGGGCGGGGCATGCAAATTCTGACTTGACATTGGCCTTTTCTCAGGTTCAGAGGTATGATTCGGCATCCAAGGAAGACCTCTTGTGTCACTTAATTCGACACAATGTCGAGTGAGTGACAGAAGGGGAACTATGATCTGTAATAATTTAATTTACAATTAGTGGTTTGAAAGAAAGAGATCTAATGATTAGTAGCCCTACCTTTAAATGATGTTTATCCAGAGGTGGGTAGTAACACACTACGTTTATTCAGTAACATTTACTTGAGTAACTTTTTGGGAAAAAAAATACTTAAAAGTGGTACTTTATACTCTCACTCAAGAAAATGTCTAATGACATTTTTTTTTGCTTTTACTTTTTTACAATAAGCGGCGTTCCTATTGTTACATTACTGGGTTTAATTTGAATGAATATGTAATTTATTGAGAGATTGTTGAATGGGACTTTTACGAGAACAGAAGTTCACACAGCTGCATGCGCTGCTGTCACAGACTGTCACTCAAGTCATCAATGCTGCAGCATCAAACTCTTCAAAGTGAAACACTTCACTCTGCACAGTGAAAAAAATGTCATGCAATACCTTCATTTAAAACCAAGACAAGCTGATATTTCAAGATTAAAATCTCAGCTTCAATTTAACGCAGCACACTGAGGTAAGTTTTGGCTCTAATGCTTATACAGGCTTTTCTGTGTAATGTGATGGTCATTTTCAGGGTGATTCTGTAACTGGGCTCTTATGAAATCAGTTTTTAAGTCTAAATTTTTTAATTAGTGCAGCAATATATCAGCGTGCTTTGTCCCATGTCCTGTATGTCATGATCAGTATTTACGCATTTACTGGAAACTATTGAATCTACTTCGGGCAGATTAACTGTATAAATCCATGTAAACATCCAAGTTAAGTGTAAATACCTTTTGCTCTGTCGTTCGTGTAATTGACAACTGGAGCATGAACAGACAGCAATCTTCCACATGCACAGTGAGGGGTGTGAGGCACGTGCGTGAGAGACGTGTGGGTGGGAGGCTATCATATGGAGAAAAGAGTCGCTCACTCGATCACTCATTCACTGATTCCTATATAGTGAATGGCAGTTAGTGCACTATATCTGTACTAGAGCTCAGTAAAATGTTAAACTGAGGTCCTGACTCACTGTGGTCATTAAAAATCCCAGGACACTTCTCGAAAAGTGTAGGTGTGTAACCCCGGTGTACTGGCCAAATTCCCCCCATTGGTCCTTAACAATCATGGCTTCCTAATAATCCCCATCGATTAATTGGCTCTATCACTCCACTCACTCCTCTCAACCAATAGCTTGTGTGTGGTGAGCATATTGGCGCATTATGGCTGCCGTCACATCATCCAGGTGGATGCTGCACACTGGTGGTGGTTGTGGAGAGTCCCCTGTTCACTATGTAAAGTGCTTTGAGTGTAGTGTCAGAAAAGAGATATAAATGTAACGTTCATTCATTCATCTCAGCAGTGACTTAAAGAAATGAGTGTGTGAACTCAGACGCTGACGTATATAACGAGTGTCAAAGTTCTGGGGCTGTCACAGAAACAGCATCACAAATGCACATTTAAAATGCTTGGGTCTTGTTATTCTTATCAAATAACATGAATACAATAAATCTTCATACTGTTTGTCATTTTTAATATATACTATGTGTTAATGTAAAGAGTAAACACATTTTATCAAATAAAGAGTACATTTTAAAATGTATCTGTATGTTTTGTCTTTCTATATGTTGTTATGTTATTTTAATCAAGCAATGATTTGTCAAAAAATAATTGAATACATTCAGCAACGCACTCCCTTCCAAGCAGGTAGTAGCAAAGCCTGTCCAAGGTCCACATGATCGGCAGACATTCCTGCTTAAATATAATTTATATTGTCAAGCCGGTTCTCGCCTCCTCCTTTCCCTTAACCCTTTACACTGGTGCCGAAACCCGGGAAGGAGGAGGGATAGGCTGTAGTGGAGTTCTCGCTGCTACCATCCACCCCTACAGAGCAGCCATGGCCATCTACTGGGGTGTTTTTTTTCTCTCTCTCTCTCTCTCCCACTGCAGCTCCATTTTGGCCTTTTCCCTCTCTTTTAAATTTTAGTGTTTTTTTGTTTGTTGGGTGTACTACACTGTTACAGGAAGTATCCCCTATTTTAATCATAATTTTTTTCCCACCCTTGTCCCCTCCCAGATTCAGGAAGGTGGGGATGACCTGCTGGCAGACGGGGCATAAGACACGTCCTTCCTCAGGGAAAGAGTTCAAGTTCAAGTTTATTTATAAAGAACACTTAAAAACAACAAATGTTGTAACCAAAGTGCTGTACAATTTTTTACAAACATTAATAACAGAAATTAAATAGAACTAATAAAATGTTCCAAAGAACAAATTAAAAAAAACATTATAAAACCTACACAAAAAACTTTGATTTTCAAACAACATTATAGGCTAAAGAGAAAAAATGTGTCTTCAATCTTGATTTAAATATAGGCAATGAGGAAGAAGACCTAACAACAAATGGGAGTGCATTCCACAACCTGGGGGTCGCAGCCACAAACGCCCGATTGCCTTTAGTTTTCAAATGAGAACAAGGAAAAGAGAGGAGTAACTGATTTGATGATCAAAGAGACCTAGGTGCAGAATGTTGATGAAGTAAATCATCAATGTACTGAGGGGCTAAACTATGCAAGGCCTTATAAACATACAGCACAACCTTGAATTTAACTCTGCAGCTAACTTGAAGCCAATATAGGGAAGCAAGAACTGGGGTAATATGCTCTCTTTTCTTGGTCCAGTCCTGTGTCCAGTCTGTGTCCCCACCAAGGCTGTGTCTGCCTCCTCCTGGGGCAGCACTTGCAGGTTCACCACCTGATTCCTGAACGGAGTCCTTGGGCACATAGCCCAGTCAGGGTCTCAGGATGACGTGAGAGTAACCCGGACCAAACTCCAGGCACAGTTCGCTGACAGAGAACACCGGCAGGTCCCCTCTTGATGGAGGTGAGTGCTATCAGGAGGGCAGCCTTCAAGGAGAGCGCCTTTAACTCAGCTGACTCTAGGGGCTCAAATGGAGCTCCCCATAGGAACCTTGACTCGGCTCCTCAGTGCGAAACCTGAATGAGTTGTTGCATTCCAGCTCCTTATATAGCGGAATGTCCAGGGGAGTAGCATGCAAATTCTTCTCGCCAATTTTCATTGGCCCTTTCTCAAAGATCAGAGATGTCTGGGGCTCCCAGGAGTGACCCCTAGTTTCACTACATTGACACACGTCTTGTTCCCATTAGGGAACGGAGGATACGTTAGTAACCAAGACGTTTTTATCCAAGATAAAAAAGAAATGTCTCCCTTTCTGGAAATAATAAAATGTATAATTGTATAATGTATAAAAATAATAATTGCCCATGCTTTCAAATTGTCTAATCCTCCAATTACAATTATTATTATTATGTCTATTCTATGTTAATGTAGGCCACACAAAGTATTTTTCACCAATTACGGCCCCACACACTCACACTCTTTTTAAATCGTTCGAATAACCTGCTGTTTAAAAGCCCATAATCATTTCTGCTAAGCTCAATGTTTTCACATCCTTCCTAAACAAAGAAATGGGTTGATTCCAAACAGAGGATGATAAATCAGGTTGATATATACTGTGCCTATGACCCTGACTTCACCTCTCACAGTACAATTATGATGATGCTGCTCTCTGTTTGGTCAGCATCATCACCGGAGTGTCATCATGAGCAGTAAATTTACATTACCAGCAAATGCAGCTGCTCATGGAAGTGTCATGATAAACAGTTAAATCTCTTTTTAATAATTTGTTTCTCTGCTATATCTCAAGCTAATGATGATTAACATGTACTGAATTCATACAAATGTTCTTTAGAAAAAACAACATTTTAAAATGAATATCTATTTCTATGAATGAATGTAGACATGAATATCTACAGCCATTTTCCAGGGTTTGTTGTGTCAGATCATAAAATCCTTTGATGTCTGGACTTGTTCCAATGGTTTCTGTAACTGCATTGAATGTACAAACCTCTAGGAGTGAGATACTGCTAGTCAGTTTTGTCATAGCAGGCTGGTTAGAGCTAGAGCATGCGAGTGATACACAGTGGGGATTCTGGGTGACATAGATATGACAGTGTGCAGGAATCCCCCAGGCTTGCAGAGAGACACACTCTTCTGCTGGTGACATAATCTCTTCCATGTGTACATGCAGAGGGGTGAGAGATGAGAAAGATTATCAGTTGTTATATTTCTAAAGTTAACAACAACATACCCAAATAACTCCAAAGGGCACATCCCTTGATGTGAGTACTCTACGCAAATTGCTGCTTATTCTCAATCTAAATGTTTCCATGATTACTACTATGTATATAATAGCAAAAGTATTGTACATATCTTTTAAGATTGTTGTGTAAAAAGGAATTTCAGCATCAAATATTGCCAGTGTGTTTTTTAATTAACATTAATTAAAATTTTCAGTTTATTTGTGTTGAAAATATTAACATTAATATTTGGGAATATTTTTGTCTGATATTCCTTGAGTAAATTAGAGCAATTTAAAAATACAATTATGTTGCACACTTTTGTTGGGAACAACCCTGTTAGAACCATCAACTTCTTTCAGTGTGTATCAAGGGAGCAAAAACATGATATTACAAACTATAGCCATGATCAAATGCCCAAAAACAAACACTCAACTGTTAGATCTAGGTGCTAGCAACGTCAAGGACATGGGTTTGGATAAAAGTGTTTGCCAAGTGCATAAATGTAAACATAAAGAACAAACATAAAGTGGGATGCACAGCTATGTTTTATTTATTTTATTATGAAGCCTACTGAATATAAAGGTTATAGCTGCAAGACCTGTATTCCTCCTTCCGTGTGTGTGTGTGTGTGTGCGTGTGTGTGTGTGTGTAATTTCCCCGTAAGGATAGAAAACCCAAAATTTTTGACCTTGTGGGGACATTTTGTCAGTCCCCATGAGGAAACAGCTTATAAATCATACTAAATAATGTTTTTTGAAAATTACAAAATGCAGAACGTTTTCTGTGAGGGTAAGGTTTAGGGGTAGGGTTAGGGGATAGAATATATAGTTTGTGCTGTATAAAAACCATTATGTTTATGGAAAGTCCCCATAAAACATGGAAACCCAACGTGTGTGTGTGTGTGTGTGTGTGTGTGTGTGTGTGTGTGTGTGTGTGTGTGCATACAGTGAAAACAACAAAAAGCCTTCTGGGTATCAGGAGGCAGAGCTTTAAGGCATGACATGTTAATAAAATGTGTCAAAATGTCTGCTTCCCATTCTCTCTTTACAAACAAACTTGCAGCATGAACTGAGCTAATTAGTGCACCCATCTGCTCACTTGAGCAAACTTACTGATACATACCAGAGAAACTGTAAAAAGAGAAGCTCAGTTTTTCCCGTCAGATGACAAGTGTTATAAATTGAAGTTTGTTTTCTCCGTCTGCTCTCTTTTCCTCTCTCTTTCCAACTCTGACATTATTCATTCAATTATGTCCTTAGCATTGCTGTGTCTAATTTGCTATATGTGTATAGCTGTTGTTACTCAGCCTTAATGAGGGCTGGCATGGGGGCCTGGGTAGCTCAGCGAGTATTGACGCTGATTACCACCCCTGAAATTGCGAGTTCAAATCCAGGTTGTGCTGAGTGACTCCAGCCAGGTCTCCTAAGCAATCAAATTGGCCCGGTTGCTAGGGGGGGTTAGAGTCACATGGGGTAACCTCCTTGTGGTCGCGATGAGTGGTTCTCGCTCTCAATGGGGCATGTGGAAAGTTGTGAGTGCATTGCGGAGAATAGCATGAGCCTGCATGCAGTGTCATGCACAGCGAGCCACATGATAAGATGTATTGATAGATTAATTGATAATGGATTGATAGTCTCAAAAGCGGAGGCAACTGAGACTTGTCCTCTGCCACCCCGATTGAGGTGAAAAACCATGCCACCATGAGGACCTACTATGTAGTGGGAATTGGGCATTCCAAAATTGGGAGAAAAAATTAAATAAAAAATAAATAATAATGAGGGCTGGCATGTACACTCTCACAAACACACACACACATATTTAACAGCTTTAATTCAAAGATCTGAAACAGTCAAACTTTTCCTAATCATTCAGGTCTCTGATCTCCTTTAAGGAGGTGGGCGTGCGGCTAAATGCATTTGCCAATTTCCCAAGTTTGCGAGGTGCTTGTGGTTTGTGGGGAGAAGAGAGAGTGTAGGGGAATATTAAGACTGTGATCGGTATTCCCCGAACAGCATTATGCAAAGCTGTTAGCAACAATTAACTCATAGCACATTGATTGTGGCGGGGCCGGGCCCCTGCCATTGTGCGAGCTAAGCATTGTGGTGGTGAGCTTGAAGCCAAGAGGGGAGAGATACATGAAGATCCATTTGTTTTTTCTGCTCTCCTGGACTGATGGAAGACTAAGTTAGTTTGGTTACTTGTCAGGACAGGTTAGTGAAAGCAGGCGAAAGGAGGAGAATGATGAACTGGTTGGCAGCTGCTGGCTGCATGGTGTCTTCTCCCAGACTTAGGAGTGTTAGATTTGGCACAGGTCGCCTGCAATCAGCTCAGCCGCAGACAAACCAGTCTGTCACAAAAGGAATACCAGTACTGGTGGAGAGGGCTGCCATGCTTTTGTCTGATCATGTACAAACCCATTTTATTTTTATTTTTTTATTTTACTCAAGAATACAACCATGTGGATAAAGACCAAGGTTATTATTTTTAATGAAAACTAAAACCAATAAAAACAACTTTTTTCATAACTAAAATAAGATATTATATTCAGAAACTATATTTAATAATTTGTAATTTTCATAAAATCTTTCTCTCTGAAATTATGTGAATATCAAGGAGCAATATGAAATTATCTGCAGTTCCCCTTCTGTCACTCTCTCGACGTAGTGTCGAAGGAAGTGACACAAGGGGTCTTCTCGGACGCCGAATTGTACCTCTGAACCTGAGAAAAGGCCAATGTCAAGTTGGCAGACAGAATTTGCATGCCCCGCCCCGGACATATGGGTATAAGGGGAAGCGGGGCAGCGAATGTCAGTCAGAATTTTTCTTCGGAGCCGAATGGTTGTAGCGCAAGCAGCTGAAACACAATCCTGTTTCACTCACCTCTACCAGCGAGAAGCATTGCTGTTGGATCCGCACCGCGCATTTCCAGCTGGCGTCTCTCTCTCTGCACGCTGTGCAGTTCATGCCCCTGGGCGCTTCGACAGCGCTTCTTTCTGTTTGAAAGAGTGTTCTCCTATATTTTCTCTAAAAGAGTTTGAGTTCCCACTCTTAAAAGAGCAATACACAGCAGGCGTTGAACGTCCTTTTCAGGACGTGTCTTTTTAAAGATGTCTTTCTGCCTCTGTGTAGTTCCTGAATGCGGTCGATTTCTCTCCACTTCTGATGGTC
The DNA here is from genome assembly GCA_032164185.1 of Moxostoma hubbsi. Lineage (NCBI taxonomy): Eukaryota > Metazoa > Chordata > Actinopteri > Cypriniformes > Catostomidae > Moxostoma > Moxostoma hubbsi. The sequence continues at coordinate 13,986,260 of JAVLUX010000011.1, read as the reverse complement.
ATAAGAGCTGCCTCGCGTGCCTGGGCTGTGATCACACGCAGGAAGCGTTTTATGAATGGTTCATGTTCTCAGTGTGAGAACATAACCATAGCAACATTGCGGTCGTGCTTTCTTTTGTCATGAGAGAAAGCCACTTCAGCTGCCCCCACATCGTTCCTTCTTCCCACGGGATTGAGGTTGACCCGGCTGGCGATGAAGGCGATTTGGGGATGACCACAGGCTCTGTTTTGCCGGGTAAATCCCCACGAACCACCCGCCCCCTTGCGCGCTTGTTTGCTTCCGTCCGAGCCTGGGAAGAGTGCGGCTCGCTTCCCAGCCAGCCGGCATTTTCCCTTGAGCTCCCGGAATTGGATGATGACATCGCCGCTACATCGGAGAGCGTCACAGCGGTGTCTGATATTGATGGCTCACCTGGGCTGCCACCTCCGGGTCTGCTCGCCCAGTCTGAGGCTGATTTGCAGATGTCCGCTATGCTTTCCCGGGCCGCCGCGAACGCGAGGCTGGACTGGAGATCTTCGTCCCCCCCTCTCGGCTACTCGATCGGTTCCTCGGGTCACGGCACCGCTTATAGCCATGACTCTCCTTGGTTCCGCCGTTCCCGGAATTGCATGACAAGCCAATGCGGTCGGAACCGCCCTCCGCTTGTCCACTCTCACTACCCTGGATGGCGGAACACCGTCACCTGGCAGGACTGAACGGTACTCCTCTCCAGAGCCGTAGAATGACATCATCACTGACCTCAAAAGTCTACAGCACCACTGGACAGGCCGCCTCCGCCCTGGATCCCATGGCTCTCCTGCAAATTCACTAAGCCAAGGCACTAGTTCCAACCCTGATGTGCTGCAGTAACTGCGCTCTGCTCCAACCTCGCTCTCAGAGCTATGACTGTCACGGCGCAGGCACTCGGGTGGACGATGGCCACACTCGTGGTCCAGGAGTGCCACCTCTGGCTGAACACGGTCGAGATGCATGGCGTTGACAAGTCACGATTTCTCAACGCCCCCGCCTCCCAGCTCGGCCTCTTCGGCGACACCATCGATGACTTTGCCCAGCAGTTCTCGGTGGTGAGGAAGCAGATGGGGACAGTTTCTCACATCATGCCGTGGCGCCACCCAGTCAGCGCAGCCGCGCCCCGCCTGCTCGCCGAGGGCGTCCCCCCGCGATGAGAAAGCAACAACAGGTTCTCAGCCCCAGCGTTGAGCACCTCGCAGGCGGCGTACGCCCCCCGTCTCCAGGACCCCCTCTCAGACCAGAAATGCTCCGAAGCGCTCCTGAGACGGACACCCCAGGCAGTCGGATGTTCGCTCCGGAGATGGTTTCAAGACCACTCCGTCCCCCGATGGAGGGCCGGGAAGAGAATCCTTGTTTTCACCTGCCACACCGCCTTCGGGCTGCGGTACCTACAAAGCGATTCCCTCACTCCCTGGGTCATTCAGCCGGTGTGTGCCATTCTCACGGCACCCCAGCCCTACATCTCTCCAGTCCCGGTTTCCCGGATGCAGCTCTCTCGTCTCCGGCCCTGCGACTGCAGGCCAGCGCTGACGAGTTTCGAAGACGCCCTCTCGGTACCTCTTCCTCAGTCTCTAACCTGCCCCCTGCCGGGTGTGAGGAGTAAGGTATGTGCTTTGAGTCTTTTCTCAGCACCTCAGCCTCGGGACACTCTTTTGCCTCCTGACACATTATTACCTGCCCCCCCCGCCGCGAAGCCCCGCCCGGTACGTCAAATGTGATCGTCCCCTTAGTCCCCCTCGCACGGAGTTTGGACGCGTGGTTATCGCTTCCCAACCCGTCGTGCTGGTTGGCCAGGACCATCCGACTCGGCTCTGCGATTCAGTTCGCCCGGCTCCCGCCTCGTTTCAGCGGTATTCGCTCCACTCTAATGCGTGGCCAACAAGCCAGTGCCTTACGAGCAGAGATTTTTACACTGCTCCTCAAGGATGCGATAGAGCCCATCCCTCCAGCCGAGATGAAGAAGGGTCTCTACAGTCCTTACTTCATTGTACCCACAAAAAGTGGCGGGTTGCGACCAATCTTGTACTTGCGAGTTCTCAACCGGGCCCTGCTCAGACTCCCGTTCAAAATGCTCATGCAGAAGCAGATTCTCACCTGCGTTCGACAGCTAGATTGGTTTGCGGCTGTAGACCCGAAGGACGCGTACTTCCACGTCTCTATTTTGCCACGACACCGACCCTTCTTATGGTTCGCGTTCGATGGCCAGACATATCAGTACAAGGTCTTCCCCTTCGGCCTGTCCCTGTCCCCTCGCGTCTTCACCAAGGTCGCAGAGGCCACTCTTGCCCCCCTAAGGGAAGTGGGAATCCGCATACTCCACTATCTCGACAACTGGCTCATTCTGGCCCACTCTCGAGAGTTACTGTGTGCTCACAGGGACCAGGTGCTCAGGCACCTCAGCCGTCTAGGGCTTCAGGTCAACTGGGAAAAGGGCAAGCTCACCCCGGTTCAGAGCATTTCTTTTCTCGGTACGGAGTTAGACTCGGCCTCAATGACAGTGCGTCTCACCAACGAGCGCGCCCAGTCAGTGCTCAGGTGCCTCGCTCGCTTCAAGCCTGGCACATCAGTCCTCTAAAACAATTCCAGTGGCTCCTGGGGCATATGGCATCCTCAGCCGCATTCACGCCGCTCAGGTTGATGCATATGAGACCGCTACGGCACTGGCTACAGACCCGAGTCCCGAGATCGTGTGACAATCACCCTCGCCTGCCATCAAACTTTCAGCCCATGGACAGACCTCTGCTTCCTACGGGCCGGAGTTCCCTTGCAGCAGGTGTCCAGACGTGTCGTGGTAACCACAGATGCCTCTCGACTGGGTTGGGGCGCCATGTGCAATGGTCACGCTGCCACTGGCACCTGGAAAGGTCCCCGGCAGCGTTGGCACATCAATTGCCTAGAGTTGATGGCTGTTATTCTTGCTCTACGGATGTTTATTCCACTAATCTGAGGCAAGCACGTTCTGATTCGCTCAGACAGCACCGCAACGGTAGCGTACATAAATCGCCAGGGCGGCATGCGCTCTCGTCATATGTCAAAACTCTCCCGCCATCTCCTACTCTGGAGTCAACCGCGACTCAGGTCGCTGCTCGCCACTCATATCCCTGGCAACCGCAACACGATGGCGGACGCACTGTCGGAACAGGTTTTTGCCCAGCGGAGAGTGGAGGCTCCACCCCCAGGTGGTCCAGCTCATTTGGGACCGATTCGGCAAGGCACAAGTAGACCTCTTTGCCTCCCAGGACAACTCCCATTGCCCGCTCTGGTATTCCCTGACGGACGCTCCCCTCAGGACAGATGCGCTGGCACACAGCTGGCCCCGGGGGCTGCGCAAGTACGCATTTCCCCCAGTGAGCCTTCTTGCATCGGTGCTGTGCAAGATCACACAAGGACAAGGAACATGTCACCTTGGTGGCCCCTTACTGGCCCACCCGCACCTGGTTTTCGGAACTCACGCTCCTTATGACAGCCCATCCGTGGAAAATCCCCCTGAGGAAGGACCTTCTTTCTCAGGGACGGGGCACCCTCTGGCATCCGCGACCAGACCTCTGGAATCTCCATGTCTGGCCCCTGGATGGGACGTGGAAGATCTAGTAAATCTACCACCTGCTGTAGTAGATACGATCAATCAAGCCAGAGCTCCCTCAACCAGGCAACTCTACGCACTAAAGTGGCATTTGTTCGCGAATTGGTGTTCTTCCCGAGCCGAAGACCCACAGAGATGCGCAGTTTGGTCAGTGCTTCTATTCCTGCAGGAGAGACTGAAGGGGAGGCTGTCCCCCTCCACCTTGAAGGTGTATGTTGCTGCTATCGCAGCCCACCACGACGCAGTAGATGGCAAGTCCCTTCGTAAGCACGACTTGATTATCAGGTTCCTGAAAGGCGCCCGGAGACTACATCCTCCCCGGCCTAACCTGTTTCCCCATTGGGATCTCTCAGTGGTCCTCTCGGGCCTTCAGAGACCCCCATTTGAGCCGCTTGATTCAGTCGAGCTCAAGGCCCTCTTCTTGAAGACGACACTCCTGATCACGTTAGCCTCAATTAAAAGGGTAGGAGACCTGCAAGTGTTCTCTGTCAGTGACTCTTGCCTGGAGTTCGGTCCGGCACTTTCTCACGTTATCCTGAGACCCCAACCGGGCTACGTGCCCAAGGTTCCCACGACCCCTTTTAGGGACCAGGTCGTGAACCTGCAAGCACTGCCTCGGGAGGAGGCAGACCCAGCCCTTTCGTTGCTCTGTCCAGTGCGTGCTTTGCGTACCTCTGTGGACCGCACGCAGAGCTTTAGATACTCTGAGCAGCTCTTTGTCTGTTTTGGCGGACGGCGGAAAGGGAACGCCGTCTCCAAACAGAGGCTAGCCCACTGTGTCATTGATGCTATTGCCTTAGCCTATCACGCCCAGGGCGTACCCACCCCCCTGCAGGTCTGAGCACACTCCACTAGAAGTGTGGCGTCCTCGTGGGCACTAAGCCACGGCACCTCCCTAGCAGACATCTGCAGAGCAGCGGGCTGGGCAACACCCAATACCTTTGCCAGATTTTACAATCTAAGGGTTGAGTCGGTCTCGTCCCGTGTTTTGTCAGGTCCGAGCCGGTAGAACTCGGTAACGCGGCACAACCAACCGGGTATTCCACTTGCATCTTGCGCCCTTCACCAAGGTGATCCAGTGCGCCTTCTGTCCCAGGTCAGCCACTGAGTGTCGCTGCCTGGATGCTTTTTCCTCCCTAGCCTTCTGACCCGCGAATTCAGCAGAGCAACTCGTGGCCAGACCCAGTACGAGTCTTAGGGCTCTGTACTGGGGTCGGGCTCCACGGGCATAGTTCCCTCTTCAGGCTAACTCCCCGTGATGTATTCTCTGCAGTACGGTCCCCCTCTCGGCGGACCCGCGTTTCCCTCAGGCAGCCCCGATGCCTCGGCCCCGTGTCTGTAGAGTCCCCCCTTCATTAGGCTGGACCTACCACCACGCCGTTTCCCTCGTCCGGCTTCAAAATCCTCATGGTGTATTCGCCATATATTACCTCCCCCTGGACTGGGCAGGGTATGGCCTCTGTAGGGTCTTCCCCTCCTGAAAGAATAGGAAATCTGCAGGCCGGACATCTACCTTGCCTCCGGTCCTGCCTCAGCGCCCGGCACACCGGCGCCAACGAGTTTTGAAGATGCCTCCTTAGGCCTCTTCCTCAGTCTCTAAGCCGCCCCCTGCCGGGTGCGTGGAGCAGGGTTAATGCTTCGAGTCTTCGCTCAGCACCACCCAGGCTCTCCTGCTCCCCCCCGGGGAATGACCGCCTTCCCCGATATAGGTTGGGCCCCAGCCGCTCTACATCCTATGTGAGAGACATAGTGAGAGAGAAGGCCGCGGCTGTTGGGCTTGCTCCCATGCCAGCATGTAATACCTTTTTCCCCCAGGGGTGCGGGAAAACCTAAGGTGGATATGCTAAAACTCTTTGAGGGGGTGTTGGGTAGGGCGACGTGCATTTGGTTCAGGTGCCTCTGACACGCAATAGCCTGCTTTGCCCCTGCTCCGACAGTCACGTCACACGGTCAGTGCGTGGCGTTTTTATATGGACCCCTTGTGTCACTTCCTTCGACACTGGGTCGAGAGAGTGACAGAAGGGGAACGTCTCGGTTACTGTTGTAACCTCCGTTCCCCGAGGGAGGGAACGAGACGTAGTGTCCCTCCTGCCACGGCACTAGACCTAGCACTGTAAATGGCCATGCTTCATCCTTCGGCTCCCCAGTGCAAAATCCTGACTGGCATTCGCTGCCCCGCTTCCCTTTATACCCGTATGTCCGGGGCGGGGCATGCAAATTCTGTCTGCCAACTTGACATTGGCCTTTTCTCAGGTTTTCACTTCCTTCAACACTACGTCTCATTTCCTCCCTCGGGGAACGGAGGTTACAACAGTAACCGAGACGTTTTTGAATGGTCAATATGCAAGATATATTTAACAGCGTATACTATCGTGAAGCAAACAAGTGTTGTGTGGTAGTGCTTTGAATGCAGTGACTAAAAAAAGCAAATGCATCATTGTGTCACACAATACTGTCTGTTGCAGAGAAATAAAGGGTAAAAACACTATTAATTTAAAGTCGCTCCTGTGCTCTCACAGAGATGTTCACCAGGCATTTCTAGACTATGGCAAAGACAACAAAAATGAGATAACGATGAAAAGCATTTCACAAACTAAACAAAAGACACAGCAAACGTTATCATCTTGTCTTGAAAGATCACACGCCTGAGCCACAAGTTAAAATGAGTATAAAATGTGAGAAGACGCATATGTTAATTTATTCATAGACACGGGCATGTCTGCAAGACTTTTCAATGATACTGTCTTTTGAAAGTTGTATATCTGTATATTTGCATAATTATTACACTATCTCTGTTAAAGAAATTAGCTATTTCTGTCAATTTAAGAGTACAACCAGAAATTAATTGCCAAAAATTTAAATTCTCTAATTCGTATAAATTACACACCCTCATGCCATCCCAGATGTGTAAGACTTTCTTTCTTCAGCAGAACACAAAAAAGATTTTTAGAAGAATATTTGAGCTCTTTAGATCCATTCAATGCATGTGGTTGGTGATCAGCATTTTAAAGCTCCAAAAAGCACAGACAGTCGTATGACTCCACTGGTTAAGTGAATGTCTTCTAAAACGATATGATTGCTTTTGGTGAGAAACAGATCAATATTTAAGTCCTTTTAACTATAACTGTTTACTTCCGGTTTCTCTCCAATGCATGGGAGGACCCAGTTCATGCAGCCTCTTGTGTGATCAAAGGAAGTGTTCACATGAGAACTGACACAATACAATCGGAAGTGCATCTCGATTTGTTTACAAGAGAATGCTTATCATAAGCGTCATTGGTTTTGCTTTAATTTGAACATGTCATTGAACATCTCTTTCACGAGAGGCAGCATGAACTGGGTTCTCTTTTAACTTGTATTTTTGGTATTATGAATGATAGACAAATGGGTTTGTAAGCTTTAAAATAACAAACTAAATAGGCAAAACAAATAATTTTTATTTATTTTTCAAAAAAAATGTTTTTGCATTTATTTGCAATTAATAGTTATTTTTGTATATTGTCAATATTTTTGAATTTTTTCTATTTTTTTTTTTTTACATTGCTTGCTTATTAATTACAAAGCTTAATTATTTATTCGTTAATTTAGTTATTGATTTGTTATTTAGTTATTAGTTATTTTTTTAGTTACCTACTTAACCAGGGAAATCCCTTGGCCTTGAGAGTTTTCAACATATTTTTATAAACTAATAAACTATAAAATTAATGGCCAGCTGACTGGCTTATTAGAGACTTCATAGTGTCATAAACTTTTATAGCCAAACATGGTCAGTGCAAGATTGAAGCTGTCAGACTACCAGGACTGCAATGGGCATACAAATCTGAACTATTACAAATAAAGACGGAAACATGCCACTGTGCCATCAAAAGCAGTGCTTCCTGAGCTAAAAGAACAAAAGCATTTATTCTTCTCTTCCACTTAATAATACCAATTTCTATATGTTTCTTCATGTGATAAGATTATTTATTTTTAATCATTCTCCTAATTGATACATTTCATGAATAATGTTCTCAAAAATAATGACTATAAATTGATGGTAAAGGACAATAGTTTCCAAAAATATATATTTTTTTAAATTAGAATGTTGTTCAAGATTTATAATTAGGCATTTAGAGGAAAGTGTTATCAAGCAGCCTTCTATAATTTTTATATTCATCTCTTAAGGTCAAGAGTTATATATTCATTTACTTCTAAATATTTTAAATAATAAACTGAAAATTGTTTTGCCATCAGCTTCAGAACCAAATATTCTACACTGAAAATCTCTGTGATATTTTAGTTTTAAAACCCAAAGCAAAGTGTTCCAGTTCCCTGATATCAATTCCATTATTCCAAGTTACTGACAAGCACCATCACTCATCAAACATTTTTGCATCGGTTGTGGCGTGTTTAACTTTTCTTTTGATGCAACTGTGACTTTGAAGTAGTTAATTTGCTGACAAACGAGTTGTATAGTCGTCATTCATATTATAGTTCACCCAAAAATTATAATTCTCATCACTTACTCTCCCTTATGCAATCTAAAAACTCAAGAAAGCAAGCGCAAAGAAGTGTAATTGATCTTCTCTCATGAACGCACCAAGGAGACTGCAGATCTCACAAATTGTGAAAAAGGAGTTACATTTTGATCTTTGATCTCAGTCTTTTTCTCACTCATATGGATTACCTTTATGATGCCTTTATCTTCTTTCAGGTGCTTGAACATTCTGGACCCCACTGACTTGCATTGTATGGATATAAACATCATATGTCCTTGAAAATATCTTGAGGTGTATTAAGCTTATAAAAGAAAGTCATACCAATTTGAGGCAGCAAAGGTGTGAGTAAATTATGAAAGAATTAACATTTTCAACTATTTTAAGGCCTCTACAATATGCTGGCCTCTTCTTGAGACACCGTGCCTTCATGTGTGGATGTTGTATTATGCCATCGCTACATGCAACGGATAATTTAAATGATTTTAAAGTGACTGAATATTGTTCATAAGACTCTACACTGTCACTTAAGTGTCAAACTGCTGGGGCACCTTGTCACGTGGCACAACAGCAAGATGTCAATTTCTGTGAAGCGGTTCTGTGGGCGCAGTGAACAAAAGTACCTCTGGTAAAAAAAACTCTTAGTTTTTTCACTGAAACCTGTTTGGGTGTAAAGAGTAGTGTCTCTAGTTTAATTAAATATGCCTCTTTAAAAAAATCATTTTTATTTTTTTATATTTTTATAAATAAAAAATATTTTGCCCGTCAGTGCGCTCATAATCATGAAGTCTACACATGTGGAAATTGGGACCTTATTCCCTCAAAAGTTTAAAAAACATGTTATTTATTTTGAGTAACTTTTAACATTAACACATCTGTGGGTCATTTTGCATCATTATAATATAAATTCTGTTGAAATTATAGTAAGGTGCATTTCAAACTGTTCTGAGACAAGTTCAAACAGAGAGCACACTAGAGGTTAAGTCATTCACTAAATAGGGAGCAATACAGCTCTCTATGCAGATAAGTATATTCACTCCTAAAATCTGACCAAAAGTTCAGGTTCAGGCTGCAGATGATGTTTGGACCACTCAATATGTTTGGCAGACAAATGAAAATGGTAATAAGTACATAGATTCAGAATGTTTAATTCAAAAAATGTTTTTAACATGGTTGGCAGTGATTGGATGATGCTGGCCATTACATTTAATCTGAATTATTTATTCAGCTTTGCAGAAAATAAGATGAAATGACCGTACTCTTTCAAAAATATGAATAACCAACACTCCTGGAAATATAATAAATTATTTGATGAAAAATTCAGACTTTCTATAGCTTGCTATTATTTAAAATTTCACAACTTAGTCCTACTGTCCACATATGTGGAGTAAAATAGTAAATAAAACTATTATTTACATCGTCAAGCCACCTCCTTCTCACCTCCTTCCCGGGTTTCGGCACCAGTGTCACGCAGTTCAATGGAAAGGAGGAGGCGAGAACTGGCCTGACGATGTAAATAATAGTTTAATGAGAAACTTAAACAAAAGAAACAAACACACACATGATGGACATATCCGTAAACGATCTCTCTCTTCCGCACCACCATCTGCAATCAGCCTTTATCCCTCTCCGAGGCTCAATTAGTCCAATAAGGGACCGAGTGTGTATAATCACGACCCGGCCACGCCCTCCGCCCTGTCACGATCATGTTTTACAAATATTGATTTTCTTTTTTTTTTTTTTTGCAAAAAAATTTACTAATTTTATAAGTGAACATCAAGGTACATATTAAAATTAGGGCTGCAAATAGATTACATTTTTTATTACATGTTGTGCCGATTAATTAATCGAATTAATCACAATTAAACGCATATATAAAAATTAGCTGAGAAAGCTCCTAAATTAACAATAATTCAATAAATAATGATGAAATAACTATAGTTATATTTAAATAATTATATATTAAATATATATATTATAAAAATTATTATTCTGATAAAATGCATTACGAGTAAATAATTAATAAGCCAATACAAAAATTGGCTTTAGAATCCAATATATTTTTTATTCCCATATTATTGAACATAAGTCACCAGTTCACAGCAATCCATTTTACAATTAAATTTGTAAATCATTCAGAAATATATTTATTATAAGGGCTTGTCTATGAACATGCCAATAAACACGTGTCAGATTTTGGAGCGTCTCACTTTGGGTGCATTGCGTCATAAACATATAATTTTTAGGTCGCTGTGTCTATTATAACATTGTTTGAAATTAAGAAAAACATATCTTCATTTGTCATTCAGATTTGTGATTCATCAAGCTGTGTTTGAATGCAAGAATGAGACTCATCTTGTGCTGTATGCTGTGGGTAAAGGTTTGTTTTCTGTATAAGATGCGCATTGCCTAAACAGCTGGAAATTCGCTTTCTACCCCCTAGAGAAAACAGGTAGTACTTCAAGCATGAACTGCTCTGATGGTTGGAATATTTATTTTTACGGACATGATTAATTGTTAATTTTATATATATATATATATATATATATATATATATATATATATATATATATATATAATAAAGTATAATTTTTTTTAATATAATTGATCACACTGAATTAACGTGTTAAATCAACAGCTTTAAATAATTAAAAAAAAAGCATCACATGACCCCTTTAAGAAGCCTTAACTCAAAACCCTATTTGTAGTTTCTCAAAAAGCATGATAGTAAACCATTTTCAATTGGAAAATTATTTTTCTAGAAGTTTTTAGCCAAAATTAAAAGCAATGGGGGTGAACTGAGGTAATTTAGGGCTTTTTTAACAGTCATCTCAACCTAATATGTAGTGCACAACCAACATTGCCCATACCAGAAGTCATAGCACACCTGCAGTGAAGTGCTGGCATCATATTATGGGGCTGCATATTCAACATGAAAACGTAGCAGTATAGCCTGAAAGAACAAACCAAAATCACTCCTAAATAGTGTATGAAGCTAAAATTTTCCAAAAAAAGTTGTCATTGCAACAGGGTTTGATATTTGTGAAAACAGCATATTTCATTTTGAGATTTTTTTTGTACAATTACATTTAACTTTAATTTTTAACAAAAGAGAATGCCATAAACAATTGCAAATCCAGAGGAAAAAATTGCTATGCAGCATTTACAACTGTGTAAAACAAGAGCAGCTTATAGTTAATTTAGGCAGAATAATTTTGTAAGGCACTGTGCTATATCAGTCCTGCCATGTTTAGTCATGTTGTCTCTGAAACAGCACACTCATTTTGTGATTCCAAATTTTGGCACTCACACATACAAACTATCTTTTTCTCGCTCTCTTGTGTGCGCGCACTCACTCCATCTGCTGCTAATAGAGCCTCTTTTCTAAAGTGGGTGTGGCTGACAACTGAATACTCCGGAATTCTCTGTGTCAATCATTTAGCTTTTCCCGCCTCCTAAGGTGACTTAGCCCATGTTAGGACCACCACAACATTTTTATTCAATTAAGCAAGCCCCTGTTCCCTCCCCTCCAAAAATCTCCATACTACATCCTGTTGGCCTTAGATGTTGATCGTCTCTGTAAGCAATTTAGGGCTGTAATGATTTTGTGACTTGTTAGGCTAATTATGATGGCCTTCCCAGTCTGTGAGAGCTAGTTGTGGATTTATTAGTCGATGGCTGAGAGGGAGCGTAAATCAAAGAGGTAGCTGTAATTAATCCTGTTAACCAAGGATAATTGGGCAAAAAATAGACCTTGCCAATGGCTTTAGGTCCAAGGAGTGGCAGTTAACCCTGCTTCCTGTGTTTTATTTAATAGTTAATGTTTCCTTTGCTTTCTACTTTCTCTCAGGATCCCTGCAAATGCACCAGCCCTGAGTGTCAGGAGCTCTGTCTAAAGGGGCTGCAAGGTTCTGTCAGTGGGTTAATGGCATTGCCACCTCCATTTGAAACACACATAGTCACAAAGACTATCATCATCAGTATGTGCAGCATTCCCTGGACATAGGAGTCCTACTCCGAGCTCATTTGATGAATATTAAAACAAAAGGTCAAATCAAATAACAAGTCTGTTGAGGGGATACTGTCTGTTCGATTTTACACCGTCAGAGTTGAGTGTCAAGATTATCCTCCTTAGGCACTTTCAGGACATCCACTGTTCTAATTTAGATCACAAATGGTCGGCTTCTTTCCTTTGATGCAATATAGTGTCTTTAGATGAACTTTTGTTTTAAATGTAAACAAAGTCAATAAAAATAAAGGCAAAGACTCTTCTTCACAAAGAAAACATCATAATGAAAAGTTTTGTTTTGTGAATAAGAAGGCCTGATATTGGCCAGTGTTCCTTCCTAGTCCTTTCTTATCTTGTCTTTCAAACCTTTGAATTGTGATGAGCCCAACAGCTGTAAGAAAATATATGACATGTCAGCGTCAACTGAGGGAGCAGATGCAATCACATCCATCTCTTGTCCTGGTAACACTTTACAATAAGGTTCCATTTGTTAAAATTTGTGAACAACATTAGTTAACATGAACTAACAATGGAAATATTTACAGTATGTCTGAATTTTGGTTAATGTTAATTTCAACATATACTAATACTTTTTTCAAATCAAAAGTTGTTTTTGTTAACAGTAGTTAATGCACTATGAACTGACAAAAACTAACTAATGAACAAATGCATTTTTATTAACTAACACGCACACACGCACGCACATGCACGCGCACGCACACACACATAGGTGCCCAAAAGTTTTGTATATTGTACAGATTTTGCTTTTATGGAAAGAAATTGGTACTTTTATTCACCAAAGTGGCATCACAATGTATAGTCAGTACATTCATAACATGAAAAATTACTATTACAATTTGAAAAAAAAAATCAGAACAAAAATCAGAATCCTCCACGAGCATCAGTGATAGCTTTGCAGATCCTTGGCATTCCAGCTGTCCGTTTATCCAGACATTCTGGTGGCATTTCACCCCACGCTTCCTGTAGCACTTGCCATAGATGTGTCCATCTTGTCAGGCACCTCTCATGTACCAAACAGTCTAGCTGATCCTACAAAGGTTCTTTTCCAACTATCTGTTGTCCAAAGTCTGTATTTCTTTGCCCATGCTAACCTTTTCTTTTTGTATTCTGTTTCAAAAGTGGCTTTTTGTTTGCCATTCTTCCCATAAGGCCTGCTCAAATCTGAGTCTTCTCTTTACTGTTGTACATGAAACTGGTGTTGAGTGGGTAGAATTCAATGAAGCTGTCAGCTGAGGACATGTGAGGCATCTATTTCTCAAACAAGAAACACTGATGTACTTATCTTGTTGTTTAGTTGTTCATCTGTCCTTTCACATCTCATTCAGTCCTTGTTAGAGATAGTTGCCCTTTGTCTTTGAAGACTGTAGTGTACAACTTTGTATGAAATCTTCAGTTTTTTTGCAATTAAAGCTTTGGATAGCCTTCATTCAAAAACAATGATTGACTGATGAGTTTCTAGAAAGCAGATTCTTTTTTGCCATGTTTGACCTAATATTGTCCTTAAGACATGCAAGTCTATTGCATACTGTGGCAACTCAAAAACAAACACAAAGACAATGTTAAGCTTCCTTTAATGAACCAAATAGCTTTCAACTGTGTTTGATATAATGGCAAGTGATTTTCTAGTACCAAAGGAGCAGTTTAGCATGACTACTCAAGGATTAGGTGTTGGAGTGATGGCTGCTGGAAATGGAGCCTGTCTAGATTTGAAAAAAAAAAACACTTTTTTCAAATAGTAATGGTGCTGTTTTTTACATCAGTAATATGCTGACTATAGTTTGTGATCAGTTGAATGCCACTTTGGTGAATTAATGTACCAATTGCCTTCCGAAATGGCAAAATCTGTACATTATTCCATTTATAGTTAATTGGTTGTTCATGATACCTCATGAACTATCTAATGTTAACTAATGTTAACAATGTAATGATGCCCTTTGCCTTTACAGCCAAGTTTACAGTGTCTGAAAGGACCTTTATGAAAATTGTTCTTTATTTATTTTTTTAAAGGGATAGTTAACCCAAAAATGTAAATTCTCTTATCATTTACTCACTCTCTTGTCGATCCTATCTTGAATACATTTTTTTTAGAGACTAATAGCCTCATTCACCATTAACTTACAGTGCATCTTTTTTCTCTCTCCATACAATGAATGGAAATGTTGACTGGGACTGAACATTACAACTCTTTGTGTTCCACAGAAGGAAGAAAGTCATGTGGGGTTGGAACTACATGAAGGTGAGTGAATGATGACTGAATTTAAAATTGTAATCTCTATGGATGAAATATGGTTGATTATCTTTAATAAACTATTTTCATGATCTTTAATATAGTATGTGCAACATATTTAATGGACATCAAAAATAAATTGTTGAGAAATACAATATAAAACGTTATTGCTAGAAATAATATTTAAATACAGAAGGAATTTTATTCACAATGATCATAAGTTGCAATGTATAATTGCAACACTAAATATAATATAATTATAAGGTAAAACAAGAAGAAATGTGACAGTTTTGTTTAGCTGCAAATGTTGGTGTTTTAAAGGGCATATCCAAAGGTGTCTTGAAGCGTTTTGTCATATGAGGTCACATTTACTTCCAAAGAGAGCAACCATAAGGTGACAGAGCTTTGTTAATTGCACTGGAAAATTATTAAATGGATGAACTAATTCACCAATATGTAGTCCAATAAGTCTAACTTAATTAAAGAAACAAACTCAAATCAGCCTTCAGCAAGAAAAAAAAAGAAGTGTGCATGCTCAGCGTGAACTTGTCTCGCCCCTAAGCGTCCCACAGGAGGTAGTTTTATCATATTTAGTATGTTTATTGTCACTGTCACATATAGCATAGGAGGCAAGGACATCCACAAAGGAGAGGCCAAAAGAGGAGGCAGGTAAGAGCACTTGACATTCCTCTTCTGAAGTTAAGCTCCCATTAATTACACCATTTAAATAATAATTTCCTTGATTTGTTTGTCCCTCAACCTCTCCCACCATTCCTCCCCCTCCTATATTTATTCATTTATTTACTTCTCCTCTTCTTAGAGAGGTTTTCACCATATGGTTGCAGATCAAGTAATGTCAAACATTTTGCCCTTGCAAGTTTTTGCAATTTGCAGTTTTCAGACGTGAGACCTGTTGAAGGCACAAGTGATAATGGACGTGCACTACCCCCTACCGCCTCTGTCCCACCATATCTTTCTTCAATTAATGCTACAGCGGGAGCTTCATGTAATAACACTTGCGCTTGTGGCTTGTCCGTGAGGGAGGGGGGTTATAGGTGGTGTGGAAAGACAGAGAGTGAGGAGAGAACACAGGTGCGAGATATAAACTAGGTAGGTTAAAAAAAAAACTAATTAAAATGCCACTGTTGTGAGCTCTGCAGCGGAGAGCTTATATTGTGTTTTGAGGCGGGTGAGAGTGTGCTAATCTTTGTCTATCATTATTGCTGTGAGCAATCAGGGTGATGCCAGCGGGACAGTGGACGCGTTGACAGCTGTAATTATGTATCTCCATGGTGATCACTTTTGACCTGTCATGGAGGACTGGATGGCTCCTCCCTCACTGGCATTTAATCAGATTGGGCTGTCACTTGTCAGGTGGACAAGGGCTGGTTGGGGCGTAGTGTGTGTTTGTGTTCAGAAGTGTATGTGTGAGACGTAAGAAGGGGGTCTTTCATCTGTCTCAGCTCCTGTGCCTAAAACCGGCGAAGAATGTTTAATTACATGCAGTGGAGCCTTCTCTTTTTGAGTCTACACCCCCCTGGCCTGGTCATTTCTCTTTTATCCCGTGCCTCTTCTACAGGACGGTTTGGTCGTAAGCTGTCTTTTATGCAGCTCACACAGAGAGTTACTGTGTCCTCCTCCAGTCTGCTCTGAAGTAGAGGAGCCAAGCAGAGGAGAGGGAAGGCACAACTATGTCTGCGTAACCCTCTCCTGTCTCTGTCTGCTAGCTATCACATAACAAAAATGCACGATTTTCTTCTCCCCTGACCATCCTGTTTGAATTTCACTTTAAAAACATAGATGCGATTTATGGTGGTGACAGTGGGGACATCACTTTTAAAAAAAATAGCTTATGGAAAGGATTTATCTAATACAGATGGAGCATCTTAGCAAGGGCGCAGATGGCACTAGGGACGGGGGGGGGGGGGACATGACCCCCCCCAGATTCATAGTGACTCGATGAAGTTTTGGTGGGTGATTGGCATATTAGTCAAATAACAGTCTGATCATGCATTGCTAGTGGTGATCAGGTAGGCGTTTGTTCATTGTTGTTTATCCATGATTTCAAATAAGAATCCCCCAATGGCTTTTTAGCGCAAATCATTAGCCCAAATTATGCAAAGTAACTCATTTGCTGACAGCTTCGTCCCCCCCAGTTAAAAAATCCTATCTGCGCCACTGCATCTTAGTATCTTATTCAGGATTTTTATTTTCATTACTGTGTGATAAAATGAGTGGTGGTTTGGTGCTGGAATTTGTATTGTGGTCATTGTGATTATTATTAGTTACAGAAAACAACACACCTCTCTGACTAACACTCTAATCTATCACATTTGCCCAGATCGATATCCATTCTAGTGAGATCTAGAAATCTAGTGAAAAATGCAGATGTTTCCCATTTCTGAAATACTCTCACCGAGCACTTTAACACCTGCAAACCTACTTATTCATGCAATTTTCTAATCAGCCAATCATGTGGTGCAATGCAATGCATAAAATCATGCAGATACGGGTCAGGACCTTCAGTTAATGTTCACATCAACCATTAGAATGGGGAAAAATTTATCTCAGTGATTTTGACATTACATGATTTGTGGTGCCAGATGGTTCTAGTTTGAGTATTTCGGCAACTTGTGATTTCCTGGGATTTTCATTCACAACAGTCTCTAGAGTTTACTCAAATTGGTGCCAAAAACAAAAAAAAATTCAGTGAGTGTCAGTTCTGTGGATGGAAATACCTTATTGATGAGAGAGGTCAACGGAGAATGGCCAGACTGGTTCGAGCTGACTGAAAGGCTCGGGAAATCTGATAACCATTCTGTAAATTTGTAGTGAGCAGAATAGCATCTTAGAATGCACAAAATCTCAAACCTTGAGGCGGATGGGCTACAACAGCAGAAGACCATGTTGGGCACTTTATTAGCACCATAGTGTTCCTAATAAATGTAATGAACGATAGTGAGACAAAGAAACCCAAGATCAGAGAACAGTTCAGAGGATATAGTAACAGTAATAATGAGCAGTCATTGGGTTGAGGAAAGTAGAAAATCCTGACACCGGCTGCAGCAGCGGGAAACAATCTCCAATGGTGTGCACATCGTAGTAGTGCAAGGGAAATCTGTGAAGAGTGTGTTCGCAGGAAGACTGTGTGCATTGTGGAAGTCAAGAATATATTTGTAGAATCCTCCGTTGAAGCTTATTGAGATGCAGAACATCGCCTAGCAGAGATGAGTGAACTTAACTCCTGACACGCAGGCAGAAAGTAGGTATCCTCCATGGATAGCTGACACACAGCAAAATTGGAAGGCAACCACACAGTCTACATGCAGGCAACCAACAGATACACGAGACAGGACCAATTAGGCAGAGAGAGTGAGGTTAGTACTCAACACCAAACAACACTCTAGCAAAGATACTGAGAAAACGACGGGCTTCAGAAGGGAGTGAATTAGAGGAGAACAGGTGTTGCTCGGCACGCTAATCAGTGGCATGATCATCATTCCCCCGGGAAAAAACAATGTTCCCATGGAAACGCCAATCATGCATGCTAGCCGTGCCTGCGAGACATGAGGGAGAGAAAATGACAAAACATACAAAACAAACCGACAAACTCACTGGAGCCATGACAATAAAGTGCTTGTAGAGTCTACATCCACTGACGTACAATGGCAATTTTGATTTATAAAAATAAAAAAGTTAGATTAGGGCGGATTAGAACCCGGAACCCCTTGCATTGAAAGCGAAGTAATAATGGAAGCACAAAGGTAATCCATACAAGTAGAATGCAGATGTTAAGATAGTGATAAATTAATTCGATTTGCGTCTATTTCTCACCCAAAACCAATCGTATCGCTTCAGAAGACATGGATTACCTCTATGCTGCCTTTATGTAATTTTTGGAGCTTGAAAGATGACAAAAAGTGAGTAAATTATATTTAATTATTAATTATAATTTTTAGGTGAACTACTCATTTAAGTTGATGTAAAACAGTTCATGTTCACGGGCAAGGAAGAGGCGAGAAACCGGCTGAACACATGAAATCATAGTTTAATGGAGAACTCAAAATACAAACACATAAGACAACGGACATGTCCGTAATGAACTCTCTCTGACACACCGCTCTCTGCGATTGCCCTTTATCCCTCTTGGCAGCTTGATCAGCCTAATACGGGACCGGGCATGCGTAATCACGCCCCGGTCCTGCCCTCCACCCTGCCACAGTTGCTCATCCATGCATTCATCCACAGAACTACAAAAGTCTTTGGACTGACAGTTGGAGATGTATTAATTCATTTAAATCGGTCAAAAAGAAAAGTCTCCTCAAATCACTAACCTAAATAATAATCAAGAGCTAAGTCTTTGTCATTTTATGACATCACAACCATCACAACCTCTACCCCCCCCCCCCCCCCCCCCATTTTCTTAAACACTAGTGTATTGAGCTAGATAATGACCAAAGTTTGAGTGGACAGCTGGCTAATATGATTACAGCACTGAAGAATATAGTGGGTAGATTTGAACATGACCTCAAAGACATCACATCATGTAGGCTGAAGATATTGTGTGGAGAGACCCTCATAACACTCTCTGTGCCTCAACAGGAAGTAGGCTTGTTTTTATTACGCCCTGTATCCTTTAAAGTGTAAGATGAAAGCTAAATGCATCAGTGGTGTTTTTCTTATCTTTTTATGGCTTTCTAATTCATATTAAGGGAAAAACAAAAAAGAAAACATAAACACGTTGTTGGAGAGCTTTAAAATTTCATTCAGTAATAGCACCTTATTTATGCACTTCCTGAAATCCCCAAAAAAGACAGTCCCCAACTGTGCCTTTGTATGGTGTTTTCATTGTCAATGACAAGCCTGGTTTTACTCTTATTTGCAAACACTATTATTTTACTGCAATATTTCTGCATGCTCATACTGATTTTTATTTAACAAACTGTTGCCTTTCTCTTTTAGTAACAACCTCTAACAAAAGCCATATGTAGAGCTGGCTTTTTCTTTTTCAGCCTGTATCACACAGAAGCATATTTAGCATTTGGATTGCTATTGCTGCTGTGTGACAATTTATTTAGACTCCAGCATACAGGAGGCAGCAAGTTTGAGGTGCAAGTCCATGGCCTGCTAATGAGACTTGATCTGCAGTTTGTGATGTCCCAAGTCTGGGTACTTTAATACTGTATCAAAGGCACCATCAAAGGGATCATTTCCTCCAGCAGTTTGCCTCTGAGGAATACTGTGTCATTTTGCATTCTACAGGAGACTTTTCTGGTTTTATGGAAGACACAACAAAATTAAATCTGTATAAATGTTCAAAATCATTAGAAATGTATACATCTTTATAATCTTTATCAAATAGCATGTGCTATTTTATTTTATTTGGTTAATTTCTACCCCTACATGTTCCCCACAGTATTGTTTTCATGAGTTGGGTATACTTCCTTTGAATGCAATGGACTGTAAACCAACCAATGACTGCAATATCAAACAAAATGGATCAACTGTATGTCGTTGCTTGATCATGATTGCAGTGTAGCCTTTACACTTTGGTGAGTCTCAAAGGGATCTATGTTTGATGGACAGTGCAGAGCCAACAATTTCTCCTTGGGAGGTGAGGCCAGTGTTAGCAGATCAAAAGTGAATCCTTTACCCTTTATTTTTTTACATGTCATTTACCTTGACCCTCTCTGCCAGAAGCACAATTCTGGCTTTAATGGTTGTGCTCATACCCATTTTGTGTGAAGAGACATAGATATTCCCTCCGTGTGCCTCCTGAAAAACATAGCAGACATTTAAGAGGACAAGAGGACTTGTTTTTTTTTTTTGGTTTGCTGCAAGCAGGAGGCAGGGAATTGTATTACACAAGACAAAATAACCTCTAAACCAATGTGTCTAGTTTATGTCCCTTATATAGTAATATAATATACTTTATATAATACTGGATAATGATTTTTTACAGTGACTTTAATGGTTCCAGCCAACACTATTGCTGTGTTTTACCTATGAGTCTGGGATGCTATTAGCTTTGATATGCTAGTTTACTCCTAAAAGTTGACAGATAACTTTAAACACATTTAAAGTCGGTATGAAACAGAAGTAACGACTGATTTTACTTCCTTGTTGTGATGTATTTCCGAGTGAAATGGCTTATCGAACAAGAAGAAAATATTGGGCTGGGACTTGAGTTCATCCATCAGTTGTAGATTGTATTGTGAAAAGTGGGCATTGCATAACGGAATGAAGGAGGCAGATCTGAATGTGAGTCTAGTTTGCAGTTCATCCTCTCAGTTCGTGCCAGAAGCCAGTTACTGGGGAAATTGAGCAGCGATCTCAACACACAAATGATCTAATGACAACTTTAATACATAACCAGCCCATAAATGCACACAACATATAAAGATTGTTTTTGTGTCTGTAGCCTTTGAGAAGTGAGTGAGTAAAAGATTACAATATTATAATATTTTGAATCAAAGTACACTAAATGTAATGGGAAAAAGAACACTTACATGGGCTGTACATGCCAAGATACCTCCAAAAGATGCCTGCATTAAAAAATATTAATAAACTCCAGCCACTTTCTCCACTTCGAAGTGTTCACCTCTAGAAGCATTAATGCATTAAATGCCTTGAACTCAACCATGAATTATCAGCTTTTCCTTCTTTATGTGAATTCAAGCCAGCAGGCCCAACCAAGGTAGTTTAGGATAGTGTTCGCTGTCCTTTTCTGCATATCGCGGTGCCGTTTTATGGTCTGTTCTGCATAACACAGCGGCTCATTTTAGCTTATCATGGCCATTCGGCCAATTTCGCGGCCGACCCACTGGCCCGCTTGGTTCTCCAGTCCGCCCCTGATCAGCCCCAAAGTGCATCGGCCCACTGTAAAAATGCCCTTTATGCCAGATTACCAGTCTAGCTTGTCCACTAAGTCTTCAGTGGCTCTGATGCCGGGAGTACATGAAGACTCTTATCTTCACTTTTACAGCCAACAACAGAACTCTTATGATGCTTACAAAGCTGAGACATTATTCTTCACACTGTATCTTCTCCAGCATGGAAGAAAATGGCGGACTGTGTGTAGATCACTCAGGTGAGGAGGGTGGAGTCCGTCACCAGTCGTGGGCGAGGCCAGAGCAGAAATGAAAACCGTTAATTTTGACACAGATTTTTTGATTAATAGAAATATGAGAAAGAGGAGGGGGTGGACTTTTAACATTGTAGAGTGGTTGTGTGCACACACTGCCGACTCACATTTATGTACAAACACCATGTAAAAGTGAATTTTGCATAATAGGTCCCCTTTAAAATATACAGTATTTATCTTTCAGGAAAATGTACCACAATATTAATGGCAGGGGAATATATATATATATATATATATATATATATATATATATATATATATATATATATATATAAAGGTATTAATGGAAAGGAGGAGGCGAGAACCGGCTTGTCAATATCAATAATATTTTAATAAAGAACTTAAACAAAAATACAAACACACAAAGGTGTCAGGCAGCTGTCCGTAAATCTCTCTCTCTATCCCACTGCAGTCTCCAGTCAGCCTTTATCCCTCTCTGAGGCTTGATTAGCCTGATTAGGGGCCGGGTGTGTAGCATCAGGACTCGGCCCGCCCTCCGCCCTGTCACATTCCTCCCTTATTCTCTCAGACCGGGAAGTCCCCGTCATGACATATACCCCACTCATACCTCATACCCGACCCCATAAAGGTATTAATGGAAAGGAGGAGGTGAGAACCGGCTTGACGATATAAATATTTTAATAAGGAACTTAAACAAAAAGACAAACATACAAAGGTTTCGGGCAGCTGCCCGTAAATCACTCTCTTTGTCCCACTGCAGTCTCCAGTCGGCCTTTATCCCTCTCTGAGGCTTGATAAACCTGATTAGAGGCCAGGTGTGTTGCATCTCGACTCTGCCCTGCCCTCCGCCCTGTCACAATATATCATTTTATCATTTAAATGCAATTCTCTCTACAATGAGAATGTCTCTGCCTCTAATAACATTTGCCACCACTATCAGTAGCAATTTGTAAATCATGCCTTTGTCAGAAACTTCTGCTTTTTGCAATTATAAACAATAAATAAATAAGGCTTGTTGATACAGTATGTAATGCAATCCTGGATTACTCATTGTGATTATATGGAAACAGTGGAACATGTCATCTTGCAATGAAATAAACATTGCGGTCAAAATTGCAGGCAAAAGGGAATCAAAAGACACTAGAACTTATTTTGGCTAAAAACAAGATGGACAACATAAAAGAGCTGTCTTTCTTTTTTGTTTTGTTTTTAAACTACAGGAGTTGAGAATATATAGAACATAGATAATTCAGTATTTATGTATATTTTGAACCTATAATGGTACTAGATGGCAGTAATGCACCTAAAGATGGTTTACAAACTGCCCATAAACTCAAGAAGAAGATATGTCCCACCCCAATTTATTGTTTCAAATGGTAAAATAAATAAAACTAATAATAATAATAAAGGTAAAGAAAATTGTTTTAACTAACCTATTACCATAAGTTGTGTTGATATTATGCACATCTGAATTTTCTTGCTATTATGGTTACATCATTATTCGTTTCTTACCTTAACATCATATGATGTTGTAGACGCTTAAATAACAGATCTTTAAAACTACTTGATATTGTATAAAGGGTATTTGCATTTAAAGTATATCCAGTGTTTGTTGTCTGTTGCTGTAGGCCTGAGTGGAATTTGGATAATGTGATGGGCTGGTGGAGTTTTGGTGACCCAGAGAGAGTGTGGCTGAGCTGAACCACAAAATATGTGGGAAATATTTCTGAATCCTATTGACTAATACAACTTCAACATACTATGTGGAAGCAGAAAATGGAATGAGACACTGCTGACATACACGCTTTTTCAGGACACTGTATTTAAAAAATAATTTCATAAAAATAATACATAATACAGATCTTTATTGTAAATGGTTCAAAATATGTTTTCCATGCTTGTTCAATAAACCATAATCAATTAATGAACATGCACCTGTGGAACAGTCGTTAAGACACTAACAGCTTACAGATGGTAGGCAGTTAAGGTCACAGTAATAAAAATGTAGGACACTAAAGAGAGCTTTCTAATGACTATGAAAAACACCAATAGAAAGATGCCCAGGGTCCCTGCTCATCTGCGTGAACGTGCCTTAGGCATGCTGCACGGAGTCATGAGGACTGCAGTTGTGGCTCGGGCAATAAATTGCAATGTCCGTAATGTGAGACGCCTAAGACAGTGCTACAGGGAGAGAGGAAGGACAGCTGATCGTACTCGTAGTGGCAGACCACGTGTAACAACACCTTCACAGGGTCGGTACATCCAAATATCACATCTGCGGGACGCGTACAGGGTGGCAACAACAACTGCCAGAGTTACACCAGGAACACACAATCACTCCAACAGTGCTCAGTTTGTCCGCAATAGGCTGAGAGAGGCTGGACTGAGGGCTTGCAGGCCTATTGTAAGGCAGGTCTTTACCAGACATCACCGGCAGCAACCTCGCCCATGGGCACAAACCCACCTTCTCTGGGCCAGACAGGACTGGCAAAAAGTGATCTTTACTGACGAGTCATGTTTTTGTCTCACCAGGGGTGATGGTCTGACTCGAGTTTATCGTTGAAGGAATGAGCGTTACACTGAGGTCTGAACTCTGGAGCAGGATCGATTTAGAAGTGGAGGGTTCGTCATGGTCTGGGGCGGTGTGTCACTGCATCATCTTCATGAAGGTTGCAGAGGCAGCCCTTGCCCCGCTTCAGGAAGCAGGCATCCGCATTCTCAACTACCTTGACGACAGGCTCAATCTGGCCCACTCCTGAGAGTTACTATGTGTCCACAGGGACCAGGTGATCAGGCACCTCAGCCATTTAGGGCTTCAGGTCAACTGGGAAAAGAGCAACCTCACCCCGGTTCAGGGCATCTCTTTTCTCGGAATGGAGGTCTCAATGCAGTCTGTGCTAAAATGCCTCACCCTGTTCAGGCCGGGCACAGCGGTCCTCTTAAAACATTTCCAGTTGCTCCTGGGGCATATGACATCCTCCGCGGTGGTTGCGCTGCTGGGGTTGATGCATATGAGACCGCTTTGGAGCTGGCTCCATACTTGAGTCCCGAGATGAGCATGGTGCCACGGCACACACTGTGTGTTCATCACCCCCGCCTGCCACCAGACTTTCAAACCCTGGACAGACCTCTGCTTTCTACGGACAGGAGTCCCCTTGCAGCAGGTGTACTGACGTGTTCTGGTCACCACAAATGCCTCCAAATTGGGTTGGGGCACCGTGTGCAATGGGCACGGAGCTGTGGGCCACTCACATCCCGGGCAACCTCAATGTGGTAGCTGATGCGCTATCATGACAACACTTGCCCAGTGGAGAGAGGGGGCATCACCCCCAGTCGTTCCAGCTAATTTGGGAACAGATCGGCAAGGCCCGGGTAGACCTGTTCGCCTCACGAGAAACCTCCTACTGTCCACTCTGGTATGCGCGAACGGAGTCTCCCCTCAGGGCAGACGCGCTGGCTCACAGCTGGCCTGCAGGGTTGCGCAAGTACACATTTCACCAATTTAGCCTGCTTGCACAGGTGCTGTGCAAGTTCAGGGTGGCCCACTTGGACATGGTTCTCAGATCTTGTACTCCTTGCGACAGCCCCTCCCTCACAAATCCCCCTGAGGAAGGACCTTTTTCTCAGGAATGGGGCACGCTCTGGCATCCACACCCAGACCTCTGGAACTTCCACATCTGTCCCCTGATGGGGCGTGGAAGATCTAGCTGGTCTACCACCTGCTGTTGTAGACACGATCAACCAAGCCAGAGCTCCGTCTACCAGGCAACTTTACGCCCCAAAGTGGCACTTGTTCGCAAATTGGAGTTCTTCCTGGTCTGAAGACCTGCAGATATACGCAGTTCAGTCAGTGATTTCATCCCTGCAGGAGAGGTTGGAAGGGAGGCTGTCCCCCTCCACCTTGAAGGTGTAGGTGGCCACCATTGCGGCCCACCATGATGCAGTAGACGGCAAGTCTTTGGGTAAGTGTGACTTGATTATCAGGTTCCTAAGAGGCGCCCGGAGATTGAATCCCTCCCGGCCAAGCATGTTCCCCTCCTGGAATCTCTCAGTGGTCCTACAATCAGTTGAACTCAAGGCCCTCTCCCTGAAGACGGCCCTCCTGATCGCTTGTTTTCTCAGGTCCGAGCCAGTAGTACTCGGTACACGCTGACAAACTGACTGGGTGGACCACTTGCACATAGCGCCCTTTCCCTCTGCTGAGGTAATACAGTGCGCAATTACCCCAGGAGATCCCACAAACTCGGCTCCCTAGATGACTCCTCCCTAGCCCTCTGGTCCACGAATTCAGCGGAGGAATTTGCCGACCAAGACCAATGCAGGTACTCAATTTACCCTGTACTAGGTGCTCCACAGGACGGGCTCCCATGTGGACTTTTCCCCCTTTGGGAAGGCGCGGCTGGCGCGGCTTGCTCCCATGCTTGGCACGTCGCCTTGTTCCTCCCTGTGGGGGTTAAAGAACCAGAAGGCTTTGACGATTTTATGTGGCATTGGGGAAGGGTACGTGCAGCCTGGCACAGCTGGTCGCTTTGTACTGTGTCAGCAGTACACGGCTCAGCACATGGCGTGATTTAAATGGGACCCCTAGTGTCGCTTCTTCGACACAATGTCGAAGTGAGCGACAGACGGAGAACGTCTAGGTTACAGATGTAACCTCCGTTCCACTGTTGCGGCCGAACCTCATTGTCGGATCCTCAGAAAAATCCTGAATGAAACAGACGCATTTCCCTCCCTTTATACCCGTATGTCCACGGGCGGGACATGCAAATTCTGTCTGCCAATTTCTCATTGTTCTTTTCTCATAGATCAGAGATGCAAAAGTCTCTCAAGAGAGACCCCTATTGTCGCTTCTTCGACACAACGTCTCATTCCCTCCATTAGGGAATAGAGGTTACTTCCATAACTTAGACAGTCTTTAAAACTATTCTATATTGTATAAAGCAGGGGTTCCCAAACTTTTTCATTCTAGGACCCACCTAGACAAGTATAATCAATCTCAAGACCCACCATAAAATGTTTAAATTGAAATATGGGAAAAAAACACAACAGTTTTTATTTTCCTATTAATTTAATTTATTTTCATATGAATGAAATATATAATTGATTGCAATACCAAAAGGCTTGAAAGAAATACAGAAAGTTATGCAGCTAAAAATGAGGCTTGCATTGCTTTTTCAGGGATGCTGGCTGTACCTTTAATCAGTTTTTGCTGACGAAGATACTCTTCTTTTTTTTTAGAAGAAAATATGATCGCCCATTGTTGGCGTATGCAGAGTGTTTTGTTGTGAGGTGCCGTTTAAGTTTTGAGGGTTTCATGCTAGCACTGGCCAACCTTTCTAAGCATAAAAGACATTGAGGGACTTCCTCACCGTCTGGACCTCCGCAGGCAATAAAACCAAGATCAAGGTAGGACTGGTCATATTTTCTGCGTGGCTCCTTTTTAGATTTTGTTGTTTCTGACGACTTCTCACAGGTCTGCGATGCCTTTAGTTTTAAAAACTTGTAAAAATTTTTTTACATACGCTACGCGGAGAGCGTGGTCATTGAATGCTGTATTTGTACTGATGTAGACACGTGACAGTTCAACTCAAATGAATCAGACGATTTATTCAGTGAGTCATTCAATGAATGCTATGTTGATTCAGACGTCTGATTCTTATGTGTGTGTGTGTGTGTGTGTGTGTGTGTGTGTGTGTGTGTGTGTGTGTTTTTAAATGATTCCTTAAAAGAATCGTCACTTAAGCGTCGTTTGGTCATTAATCGGACTGGTTTTGTTTCACTCATCGTAACGTAAATTTAGCTGCAGCTAAGTGCCTTTGTGCGACCCACCTTTTCTCACTGTGTGACCCACAAGTGGGTCACGACCCACAGTTTGAAAACCACTGGTCTAAAGGGTATTTTGCACTTAAAGTATATCCAATATTTCTTGCAATGGCAGCTTTTGGTAATGCCATGGCAGCTTTTGTTCATTTCAGTGCTTTTATCTTCTGTTAGTTTTTTCTTTGGGATGGAAATTTGTTTACTTGCAGTTAATACAATTTATTTGCATCTGGTGAAAATGAATTAAAAACATTGCTGGCAAATGATAAGATGCATTTGAAAGTAAATATCCACTTCATCCAGTACTCTTTTGTTCTCTGTGTTCTAAAGTATTACTTTATTTACTATACATATAATTTACTTTAAAAGTTTGATTTCAGTTGAACAAAACAATAATTTGTCTTTTTAAAAATGTATAAACATTAGTTTAACTGAGACTGTACTAGTCCAATTATTCCAAAGTCGGAATAAGAGATAATGTGATTGTGGCTCATGTTTGTCCAGCATGTAAACACATTAATAGGACCACAATTGTCCTCAGCATTGTGCGCATACACACTCGGGCGATGTGAGGTGTATTTAACAGTTCCTCAGCTGATGACCTTACTTCAAATGTATGATTATGCATTGTGTAATATATACTTGGAGAAACAGATGAAGATTGTTGCTCAACTACACAAAAACCTGCTGTAATAAATTTTAACTGTGCATGTAAAAGGTACTAAATGTACTAAAATGTAATTTCATTCTCATTCAGTGCATAAGTGAGCATTCAAATAAATTAGACATTTTTATTTATATTGTGCTTTCTAAAAACATACATTGTTTCAAAGTAGATTTACAGAAAATTAAGCTGTAACAGAAAATTATGCAATAATGTTTGTAATGTCTTATAGTCCTCATTTTGGGGTTTAAATGACTAAAATGATTGAAAATCATGCCTTAAAAAACAAACAATTTTGCTTAATTGTTTTAAGATAATGCAAACATGTCTGATAGGAGATGGCACATGATGGTGAATCAGCATAATATGGCTGATCCTAGGGTGCCAGAAGAATTGGAAACAACATGCTGACCTCCTGTGTGATTATGTTGTACATTCAGGTGTGGAGAGGCTCCTAAACATATGGTTCTATGATTAAAATCTGTTTTTATCAAATTATGATATTTTGTATCACATTAGAATCAAATTGAAGAAAAATTTGAGGGAAAAAGATAGCTGCTGATGAATTCTTAATGTTGGTGATTCAAGTCGGACCTACAGTACCTACTGTAAGTCAAACTGAAGTCAAATTGAAAAGATATATGGCCTCGTATCTGGCCTTGTATAAGGAGTCTCGGATACTAGCTGTCTGACTCAGTCACAAAACAATTATATCACTGTGGTCCAAATTCCTGGTGTGAAGGGAAGGTGGAAATTGGCATGCTCAGGTTCTAATTAACAAATCTAATATGATTTAGCTGATTAACAACACAATGAAATGTGCACAGACTTGCATTCATTAGCCTGAATGAAAATTATCTCTTATTTTTTCTTTGTATGAAAGCGAGAAAATTGGAGAATTTAGCACCACTTAGCAAATCAAATGACCATTTCTCTTCAGTGGATAGAGTGAAAATCTACAGAGAAATTAATTAACATCCAAATTATAGAGTTTTCAATACAGTTATATATTTCTGGTTGCTATCTGTTGCAATCACAATTACATGATAATGGTGACATTTTCCATATCCATTCATTTCCAATATTCTTATAATGTTGTGGTGCATTTCCCCTGCATGCTATAAATAACATCAGGTCATCTGAAATGACTAATTTATCTCTAATGTTAGGCATTCAGTAAATAGAGCTAATGGAACTGAGACTGCTAAGATAATGAAATACTGTAGCATCTGACTTCCGGGTCGACAGGGCAGGTTGGAATAAGTTCAGTCCAGATCAGGGAACTGCGTTGTCAGAAATGGCCGCTATGGCAGGTGCCTGTGTCAGCAGTACTGCCGGCCAAGTGGAGAGGTCAGTCTCGCACCTCCAGCAGGTGGGACACAGGCTTGCATTAATTATGCTTACCGTGAGATAGCTGCAGTGTAAGGAGGGGAGGAAAGCATTGAGTCAGGTGTCTCCTCCAGCTTTGAAATTTCCAAAGGAAGTTAACATGGGTAACAGGCTTCTAAACTATGAATGCATCGCTGAAGAAGTTCCCTTTCATGGAATTGGAGCTGCATATGATCACTATGGGATACTATTTGAGTGTCACGTGGTCTGAAGCCCTTATACAACAACAGCCTAGGGAGCTACGTCACAGGCTCCATAAAGATACTTGCTTTTATGCCATTTAGTCAGATTTTCTGTTCTTCGGTGCACAAATTTTCAGAGCACGAAAAGCCTGTGTTTGTTTCTAGCGACTTGTGTCAAATTTAGGATTAATTTACTCCCTTTTTAGTGACAAACATATAAGGACATTTTTGACGGACCAACGAGGACAACAGCGATTCGCAGAGGCTCGCAATTTCTCACCACGAGACGTTATCCACACTTGGTTTTACGGCCTCCAGATTTGAAACTCCATTTGCTGGAGCCATTTGGGATTTCAGTTTTGTGTCTGAGAACAGACACCCGAATCCTCCTCCTGTTTGTGCCCTCCCCCTGAGCGAAAGCGTGAGTCTCGTCAGACATGCTCAGAGGCCTAGCTCGACAGCCATTTTCTGACAAACAACACGTACGAGAGACCATGAGCATTGTCAGCCGCCGCCGTAAAAAAATGCTGTATGAGAGAATTTGTCGTTGGATGGTAAGGAAACAAAATGGGCTCCTTTGACCCTATTGTATTTTTCTGTGTCGTTCTGGGAGAATGCACATGAATAAGGCAATGGAGGAGCAGCCATGGCCCCTTTTTCCCTTCCCCATTCGAAGCGCTGCTCGTGCCATTTCTGGTGAGAGAAGTGATGTGCTCTGCTATGAAAAGAATTAATGAAATACACTTTATTGTCACGAAGGGAAATTTGTCTTTTACTCATGGTGTGTACACATACACAATGACTTGATGTTTAAATCTAATAAATAAGATACAATGAATAATTGAACAATAAATTACTAAAATATATTACAGTGCATCATATGAAAAAAAAAATTATATAAAAAAATCAGTATACAGGCCCATCAATAAATGATGAACCCTTACCCATCCATATCAGGTACACATCATGTGTGTGTGTATTACATTCACTTGTTATTTAACAAGATTATACTTACATACTTGTAAACTTTACTGCCTACTAGAGGGCAACAACTCATACTCTGAATATAATGTGTGTGATGGATCAGATAATATCTTATGTGCTTCACTAAGGACAGACTGTTTATATAATAACTCTGGATGGAATGGAAATAATGGATTGGATAATGGATTGGTATTCCCTTTTCCCTATAATCTTTATCGCCATTTTTACTAGGCAAGCAAGCTTTGCTTTTACTTGAACTGTAAGGTTACCAAACTATACAGTAAGTCCATATCGTATTATGCTTTCAATTAGACCCTGGAAAAATAAAAACTTAACTTACTTATCCACTCCATAATCTCCAAGTCTACGCAGAAAACACAACCTCTGCTGCACACAAGAGCATATTCTGTCTACATGAGACCACCAGCTAAGTAAATTATCTATGTGAACACTAATAATAACACATAATGAAGAAACACTGGTAAATGGTTCCCTACTGACCTGGGGTCAAAAACAATCTCCTTTTTACATTTAAAATAAGGTGATTGGAATCGCACCAATTTAAAAAGTGATTTGTGACACCATTTAAAAGGCTGAGTACAGCAGTATCATTTAAAAAATGTCACTATGAAGTTATTGGATCACAACTTGAATATTCATTAGTGTACATTGTGAAGAACATTGTAGAGCTAACACAGCCCTGTGGAACACCTGTGCTTATCTTTCTCATGTCAGATACAGAATGGTTAAATCTTACCTGCTGAGTTTGATTAGTTAAAAAAGAAAAATACAATTTAATTAAAAAGGGATTCACCCTCAACTGCTTCAGTTTTTGAATTAAAAGATTAGGCTTATTTGTGTTAAAAGCTGAGCTAATAAATAACAGGTGTGCATAGGCCTTGGGACTCTCCAGATTAGTGATGGTATTAATAGCATCTTCTGCACTATGACCTTGTTTGTAAGCAAATCTAAGTGGATCTAGGGCTGAGTCTTTAACATATACACCATAAACCTTTCAAAACATTTCATAACACAAGATGTCAAAGCAATTGGCCTGTAATCATTATTCTCAATTGGACATGGTTTCTATTGTAAAGGAACAATAACAGATTTTTTCCAAAGAGCAGGTATAATATGAGATTCCACTGATTGTTGAAAAATATGACATCATGCAGGAGTGAAAGTGGAGATGCCACCAGGTCCTGTAGACGTTTTTTGTACTCATTTTACTGAAAAGTGAACAAACCTTCTTTGGGTCAACTATCACTCTGAGAGAAGTGTCCTCAATTAAAACAGAAGGAAAATATCATTGCATTCTTGAGCAGAGCCCTGCATATCAAGAAGTAATTTAATGTATTTGCTTTCTTCAGATAATCATTAGTAATGAGACGCTTGTTTTTTGTACTCTCAGTGATCATGAGCTTTATGGAGTCCCATACGTTTTTCATAGAAATAAATAGAAATAAAACTCTCCTTCAGTCTTGTCCTAGCATCTCTCACAATACAATTAAGTTCTTTTTCTCAGTTCTCAGTCCCACCCAGTCATGAACCGGTTAATATAGTCTTTAATTTATATTGTAATGTATGGCTTTTTTCCAGTTTATTATCCATACAAAACTTGATATATTCAGTGACTGTATCAGTGGCCTCATGAATACCCAAGTTGTGGAAAACATCCCAATCCATGCACAGAAAACATCCCTTGAGTGTCTCTATGCTTTCTTCTGATCACATGGACTCAGTCTTAACCTCTGGTTTTCTGCTATTAAAAACATTCTTCAAAATTATGATTAAATGGATCATGTTGTGGTCAGAATTGGACAGTGGAGGTTTTGGCTTAGCAATGTAAGTATTTTTTATATTGCCATAACATTTATCTTAAATCTTCTTGTCACATGTTTCACAATTGACATACTGTTCAAATCCAGAGAGGACTAATTATAGTTTACATTGATTAAATCTCCTAAAATAAAAACTGGAGCGCCATTTGTTGTTGACGCTGGACAGTGCCAGTGAATTAGCCTGCTGCTTTCACAGTGTTTCTTTAAGGGGGACATATGCCACACATATAATAATATTCCTAAACACTCTTGGGGATAAAAATGTAATATACACACATAGACCCCTCCTTTCCTCTTCCCAGTTGTCTCTGATCTGACCATATGAAAGAGGGAAAATCCTTCCAGTTAAATTAGGGAATATTCTGCTGTAGCCAGGTTTCTTTGAGCACCACACTACTAGACTCGCGGTACTCATAGCACATCCTGGTGTTTATGCAAAGCTCCTCAATCTTCCACAACTAACTTTGTGCCTCCTCCTACGAATCGAGGTTAGCAAATGCTCCCTACCACATGTATCGCATCTCACAGATGAGTGCTTGGGTTTCTTATCAGCGCCGTTCAGAGGGATACAGTCTTCTGACCAGCCGAAGCCCGCTAAAGTATTTCAGTAAAAAGTATTAAAGGATTTCACTATTGAGTGATGTTCGTCGTACTTCACACCTTCAATGTTGTGTCTGAATACACGAAAAAAATTATGTTGTGCATTCTCAACTAAATTTTCTATCCGGTGTGCAAAAGCACTTTGTCTCAAGTCATATGCTGGGACCAGGTTAGAGTCTAACACGTTTTTCAGTAGACCAATTTAGCTCAGTTTCCCCAGTAAAAGAGCATTGAATAATTTCAACTTGAGTTTTGCCTCTGCCTCCATGACTAAGGGTCTCGGACATGCGGAATATAATTCCATATACAATAAAAATAAGTCTACACATGAGCCTGTTGGGCTTGCTGTGTAATTAAGGGTGAGCCCACATTCAGTGAATGAAATTGGACAGTATAAACATATAATTAATTATTAACGTAATCATTTCTCCCCTGTTTGCCCTTCGATCAGTAATGGGATGAGTTCACCATTGTACATGCCTCGAAAGCCCGACAATCAGAATATAGTTCAGTTTCCCCCTGCAGCTTGCACTGGGGAGCGAACATTGAGCGATTGCATCCCAAATTCAGCCACTGTCTCCATGACTAATGGTATAAAGACATACATAACAGAATTTGATGTTCAACAAGTACAAGTGTACACAAAACACACAGTCACACAAGCACCACACACTGTCCCCCCATAGAAATGCTGGGGCCATTGTGGCTGACCAGCTTGTTCCCAATTTCCCCCATGTTTACGCACTCTTAATTGCTGAAAATGTCTGGGAAAGATTTGATAAATACATGTCCTTGCTGTATAAAGACTTCGGGGTGGATTTTATGTATACCTCGATAAAATAAAGGCAATTCTCCCTACAATCTTCCCCATTTAAGATGCCAGGGAAGATGTTTTATTCCATTAGTGTCCCTGCTGTATGCTCACTTCAGGGTTATTTTTACACATGCCTAGATATAATAAAGGCAATTCTCCCAATGTTCTTCCCTGTTCAACATGCCAGTGAAGATGTTTTGTTCCATGAGCATCACTGCTGTATACACACTTCAGGGCGTTTTTTTAAAAGTACATGCCTGGATATGATACAGGCAAAAAGTTTTCTACTATCATTCAATTGGCTGCAGGTGTCTGCTTCCATTGTGCCACTGATTGTAGAACATTCTGCAAAAGTAAGCCAAGAGAGCCATCTAGTGGTTACACTTTGTGATACAGGAGAAAGCCATGCATTAATTCCTCTGTCTGCCCAACTAGCAGCTTGGTAGCATTGGCAAAATGTTTTGAAATGGTTAATTCGAACATTAGACCATGGTTATATCATGGTGTCTTGCATCCCATTCTGGATTTGAGGCATTTGAATTACGCTCTAATGAAATTTAAATTCTGAATGTTGATCCAGAAACAAATACTGTCACAAGTATAGCCAGGGTACTGGTTTGTGACAACAGATTTGAAGGACATTTATTTCAATATCCAGATTACGCCAAAGCACAGGGGCTTCCTCAGATTTGCTTTTAGTGGCAAAGCTAACCAATGTTGCACCCTTCCATCTGGACTTACTCTGGCACCATGAATGAATGAATGGTTGCAGCTCTGACGTCCTTGAGGCTTCAAGGCATTCGCATTTTGAATTATCTCAATGATTGTTTGGTTTTAGCTCACTCAGATAGTCTGGCTGCCCAACACCAAGATGTCGCTCTCAGGCATTTGAGCAATCTAGGGCTGCGAGTGAACCTAGACAAGAGCATCTTGATGCCAAAGCAATAGACAATGTTTCTAGTTATGGAGCTAGACTCATGGGCGATGCAGGCACACCTGTGTCCAGCTCACATTCTGTCATTACACTAGTATCTTGCGGCGTTCATATGTGTTCTCCAAGCGAGAATATTTCACAGGCTTTTAGGACTTCAGGCTACATGATCGCAGTGTCCGCTGTAATTCCCCTGGCCTTGCTGCATGCAAGACCTTTTTCAGTGCTGGACAAACTCCACAAAGTGTCTTAAACCACTGAGGCATGCGCTTCGTAACCCTTCAGAGTGATGCGTGGGTGCTACCAGGCTCTGTGGCCATGGAAACTGACCTATTTTCTGATATTGGGCATTCCGTTGGGACAGGTGTATCACCGCTTAGTGGAAACGACAGATGCCAGATGTTGGGGCGCTGTATAAGCCAGCAGCTGGATTTATACATACACTGTCTGGAAATGTTCATAGTGCTGCTTGTGCCATGCTGAGACTGCCACATAGCATCCTTCTGTGGCACAGAAAATTTACTATCTTTACGAGCTGTACATGTTTCAGGCCAGTTGAATTTAGGGGTGTAGCTCTTGTCCAGACAGGGTCTGTTACCTGGAGAATGGACATCACATCCTCAGATTATGGAACAAATCTGGAGGAAGTTCGGAAGAGAGTCGGTGGTTTGCATGCCCTGTCGATCAGTCCCTTGTGTATGGATTTTGCAACAGGGTGTTCAAGGGTTGTGTTAAGAGCTCATTTGGGCTATTTTCCCAAAGTTATTTCTATGTTATTTCCCTTGCAAACCATTCATTTTCAGGCTTTCTCTCCTCCCCCATTTGAGTCGGAGGAGCATGAAAGTTTACATATGCTTTGCCCAGTTCGGGCGCTGCAAGTTTATGTTGACCATACTAGCCATTGGCGTTAGTCAAACAGTTGTTTGTGTGCTTTTGTGGATGCAACAGAAGTGTTTTGGTGTCCAAGCAAAGACTGTCTCATTGGCTTATTGATGCAATTTTGAGAGCTTAAGAAGCACGCGGTTTACTTTCACTTTCAGGTATTCAAGCCCATTCTACGAGGAACAGGTGCATTTGTATGATGGCAGGGTGATCCTTTCCTCATAAATTTGTTAGATTTTATAATCTGGATGAGAGTTTGACACCTGCTTCCCAGGTTCTCTCTGTTGGAACAGGATTAAATTTGTGCGCCGCTGTATGCTTCTCCACACGGGTTAGGGAGTTGGCAGCTACTGTTCACATGCTTTATTTTGTTCCCATAACGATCATACGCAGCTTGAGTTCCACAAAAGGGAACGTCTCAGTTACGTACATAACCTTGGTTCCCTGAAGGGAACAAGATGCTGCGTAGCTGGCCATACACTCTAGCAGCTGCATAGGCTTGTGGCTTTTGCTCGATGCTGGGAAATCAAGCTCCTTTATGGAGCCTGTGTCATTTCTCTCTAGGGGGTGCCGCATAAGCACCATCGGCCAATAAATTGCTGTGATTATAAAAGAGTTCAGACTACGTGACACTCGGATGGTGTCCCATAGCAATCATATGCAGCGCCTTGTTCCCCTTAGGGAACCAAGGTCACGTACGTAACCAAGAAGTTGTTGGGTCAGCGAAGAACTGCATTTGCTGTAATTGTTATCGGCAGTTGTTTATGTGCTTTGGAGAAAGAAACTATTTATATTGCATAAAACACTGCTAGTTTCATATGAAGCACAAAGAAAATTACATTTCTACAATTATAATGATTTTAAAAATAGTGAAATTAGTCATTTTATATAATTTGATTAATGCACATGTGTGGGTGCAGTGTATGCTTGCATGCATACCTGTACATAAAATACAGGAATGCATGTTTATACCTTACTGAACCTAACCTAAGCTGGTTTAAGCTGGTCTAGCTTGTCTCCCAGCCTGGCCAAGCTGCCCTTCATCTTTCCTAGCTGGTGTTGAGCTGGTCAGCAAACTGGACTCCCAGCCTGACCAGCTGACAAATGCCCAAAACCCAACAAAAATCATCAAACTATGCCTGCCTGACCTGGCTGGTAGACCAGCAAAGACGGGCAGACCAGTTTAGGGTGGTTTAAGCTGTTAGAGACTCTATGCCTTTTCTGAGATTGCCAGAACAGCATCATGCTGTGAGTGTGTGCAGAGTTGGCAGAAGTTGTAAATATAAATGTTGCATAAAGCATTTGAAGAATCTGTTCAAGAAGGCTTCTAAATTACACTGAACTCCCTTTATATTAGGACACCCAAATTGACATTTTTTAGGGCTTTCTTCCAGATGTATAATACAAAGTTTAATATCACATGGCATTATCGCCTTAAAGTGCCAACACAATTTATGCTGCGAATCATTGTATTTCAAAGGGTTCTTGAAAATGTTGCTTCATCATGCAATCAATAGAACATTTTAGCTTTTGCTGCTTAACTAAACCTCTGATGACCAAAGAGAATTTCAGAGAAACTGTTCTAGTTATTTATTTATTTTTAAATCTAATTAAATGTCTCATTTTTAGTAGTAATAGTTGTAATACTCTGCCTTTTTATTTCTTTAAACTTCTATTTAAAACCTATACAAATCGTAGTGCTCTGACTAATATTTGATTTATATTTCTTATCTAGGGTTAATATAGCAGCCTATTTGTGCATTTTAAGAGCAGCCCATGTGGCTCTGTGGTCTTATTTCAGAAATCTGACTCAAGGCAGGTCTAACAGTGCGATCACCTCACCTCGTCTCACTCCACACCTCTTTGTTCTTCTGCTCTCGTCTGTGTGATAATGGATGAATGCAAATAGGAATAATTTATTCTGGATATTTAACACCACTGATTACTCTTTGCTACAGATCATCAGCTGGTGTGTGTGATTTCATATAGCAGAATGTTGGAGAGTAATAAATAGAGAAAGAGAATATGAGCGCATGAGCAGTTTAGCTTGAATTAGCTTGAATTTACATGCATGTCTGGCTGTGCATGTATATTTATAATTTATATTATTACCTTCAAAAACAGATTGCATCTTTTATTTTGGTTGATGCCTTAGGCAATTCTGGAGAAGGTTAAAAGAGATGAATGAAGAGAGTCTTGATGTGAATATGCTTGTCTTTAATGCTGTGTAGCAATAAAGTACAAATGACTTCCGATTCGTCTGATTTACTGTATATCAACATTCAAAATTTAAACCTTATTCCCTACATTTGTATAACAGTTTGCTACCCATAATCAAGTGGTCCTAATTAAACAGCACTTAATAGGTCACATTTTGGAGTCACAATTCAAATATATAAACATTCTTTAAACTTTGGCTTTAAGTACTACTTGCAGCTGTCTCGAATACCCATGCTCTTGAATAAATGATGAGTGTTTGGTCAAAAAAAAAGGAACTTATGTAGAAATAAGTAAATGTTATTAAGAATTAACATAGTTTTAATTCTTATGAATATTGTTGTTGTTTTGTTGTAGCTAGTTGATAGTTGTGATTTGTCACCATTAGAGTGATTAGTGTTACCTCTGGTAAAGTTGCTCCTGTTAAATTTAAGTAATTCTTCTCTACTCTAATGTACTTTACAAAAGTGTAGATTTATGTGCATTAAAACATACTATGGAGAATCCAGTGTGCTAAATATCTAACCTAGTGTCCTGTATCTAATTTATACTATATCAGACATGCTATAACTCAATTTAAATAAAAACATTATACATTAATCAGAGATGAGACAAGTTTACTTGTAACTAGTTATCTGTACTTAAATAATTAAGACTTTAATTTTAATTTAACTTTAATTTGCTTTAGCTAATTAGTATGTTTAATAAGAAAGAGCATTCAAACTGATTGCCTTCAAAAATCTAAGTAAGGTCAACTAATTCGATTTTACAGTATGTACACTTTGAATGTATGTCACACCGGAATGTGAGGTTCTTAATTATACCTGCATTTAATTTCTCCACTGACAGGAAAAGGACAACAACCCCTTCTGTAGAATTTATACAATTTATTTAATAACAATTAACTCAAAAAATGTACAACAAAATAAAAAAGTCAAGAAAGGCAACGCATGAGTCAGTTAATGCAACAGCCCAATTCGTAAATTCATCAGCTTAGATTCAAAATGCAAATCCTATATATATGTAAAAATCAACCAAGCATAAAAAGATCAACTGCATTGTCAGAAAAGTTCGGCAGTATTCAGTCAAATCCCCAAACCGCAAGTCCCTTGTCTTTATATGGAAATCCGATATGCAAGCGGGCAGCGAAAGAGGATGCCGATTTAAATGAGGAAGTCTAGTTAGTTCGTCCCTTTATGCCGCTCCGTGATCCAATGTCAACAGCGACAGCTCTGAGGATGAGTAAAATCAACCCTTAGTCTCATGCAGAATACTAGCTCAGTTCTCACGCACACACATAAGTTAATAGGCAGGACAACTTTCCTTTACTTAGCTCAAATCAGGCGTTGAATCCACTGCGCGAACATCTGCGTTCCTCTCCCATACCGCTTGACTTTTCTCCATCGATAGCTTATCATCAGATCCGTGCCCACTGCTCGTCCTGTTATAACTTTGTCATCAAACACAGCGATCGATGTTCCTGCCCATATAGTTTCGGCTCGCTGAGTGCGTGCGTTCGCCTGTTCACCTCCCTCCAGTCTCGCGGCTGTCACTTTTATCAAACAAACTGCCGCACCTGTCCTTAATCAATCCATTAGTTTGAGCAACACTACCAATGTCAAAGAGAGGGTGGGGTCTGTCAATCATAACTGTTTGTGAGTATTTAGGCCCACAATTAAGAAACCAGTGAAACAGCAATCAGTGATCAAAAATACACAAAGCCCAAA
The DNA here is from genome assembly GCA_032164185.1 of Moxostoma hubbsi. NCBI lineage: Eukaryota > Metazoa > Chordata > Actinopteri > Cypriniformes > Catostomidae > Moxostoma > Moxostoma hubbsi. The sequence goes on along the minus strand of JAVLUX010000011.1, from coordinate 13,946,777 downwards.
TCAAAATAATAAATTATGTGAATGAAGTGAATAAACACACAGGGGGTTCACTACTACAGACAGGCAGATGTTACACATTTGACATGTAAATTGAGAATTATAGTCTTAATAGATTGTAAATTAAATTATAGTCTGTAGAGTAATGAAGGTCTGGCATGTGATCCTCCAAATTGTGACATTAACAAATTTGTTCATCATATGTTAATTATGCCATTCGGGGTTATGAGGTTATTCAAAGGTATTCTGGTTGAGTGAAATTAAAATCGAGGCAGTCTGTATTTTAAGGGAATAAGTAAGTTAAAGGTGACTGAGCTGATAGTAGGGGTCCTCAGCAGGCCATTCCTACAGATATGGCATGGCTTACTCGACATAGTAGGATGGGGGCTTCACCTTGTACCACAGATATGCACTGATATTTCTTGAATTTTGATAAAATTAGCATTCGTGTTCTTTCTTTCCATTTCTCTTTCTCTTGGGGTCTGACTTGGGTCTGTATTTATCTTCTCTGATTCCTTTGCATCTGTTCTCAAATGTACTCAAGGAGGAATACCTCCTCCCTGGCCTTCCATTTTTTCTCAGATCAGGAGTATTTGCTGGCCCCGTTTGATCCTTTCAGTACACTTGGGTTTAATGTCTGGCCAGTGTTTTTCAAGCAGCAGGTAGTCACAGGGAAGCTATTCTAGGGTCATCACTCTTTTGTGTCACTGTTATTCACACACAGATGGAGACCTTTGAACTTTTACAGAGGTTGTTTGAAAATTATTCATTTATACATGTCTGTTTTAGTTGGATATTTTGAAAAAGGGAACAAGCTTGGGACAGATTTTAGAGCAAAAAAAGGAAAAATTAGTTTTTCCTGTGAGATTTTTTTCCCTTTTATTTAGGACCTCTTTAAATTACAAGGCTCTCTCACAGTATTGATACAGAGCATTTTAAAGTAAAAGGGGACTTTAATACACAAAAATGTCATTGTTGCTGGAGCAAAGAATGATTTTGTCAAATTCTAGACAAGTTTTTTTTACATGCTGTATTAGATTATTAGCAAGGTGTCTCTGACAGTCTATGGGAAGACTACACTAACAGCACAAAGAAAATATGATTTACTTGATTCATTTTCATGTAAAGTACAGAAACATAATGTGTAACTCATTCTTAAAAATTATTTGGACTGGATAGTGCAACACTGTTATCTAGGCAAAGGGGATATTTTGAAAAATGTTGAAGAGAAGATAGGATTATATATGTTTGATTCTTTTGAACTATGAATCTTGAATTTGGTAATGAAACAAATTCAACAATATTGCCATTAGGGGTGTAAATCTGACATTTCATCACAATACGATCTTGAATCGATTCTCTTGGCCTGCGTTCCAATATTTGCAGATACATCAATGTCTGCCACGACATGATTTGATTAAGGGGGCTTTGATCAATATTCCGATATTATGTGCCTGTTTTACACAATCAATTTTTTTTTTCAATTTTTTTTTACCTCAAATGCACCCAAAATATAATTTGTTTATTTTATTCAGCTCTCTGTATACACATCAGATGTTGAAAAAATTATACAGTGCTGTACAATTTTTTACAAACATTAATAACAGAATTAAATAGAAATTATAAAATGTTAAAAAGAACAAATTAATAAAACATTATAAAACCTACACAAAAAAACTGTTATAATTCTCAACCAACATTATAGGCTAGAGAGAAAAATGTGAGCATTACAGCATTCACTGTCTGGGCCTCACCCATGCAGAGACAGCTCTCATAGAGACAGACTGGCCTTACTGTGAGGGCATGAGTCTTAAGACGCTTCGCTTCGCATCGCCCTGTTCTGAGAGATGATTCAGCCTCCCGCCTCTTCTGTGACTCCAGAGGGATCACACAAGGAGACACACCTCACGAGCCCCTTAATCTCCATATACTGCGTCTATGCGATACAGTATGTGTGTGACGAGCTTCGGCCCTCTGCAGGAGTGCACAATCATGTCACGTTTGGCAGTTCTGATGCTGGGGATGATGTTATGTCTCTTGCTGCATCTGGCAAGTGGTCAATGGAGGACGTTGCCACCCCTTCCCCCAGCAAGGCAAAGAGCGTGTATGCGCCAATGACAAGGAGATGCTCGTCGCCTTTCAAGGAGTGGTCTCCTCCAGAGGAACCTGAAAAATCTCACCTTGATGAATGGTTATTGCAGTCCAGACACCGTCAAGCGACTGCGTTCCGTAGATCTGCCCCGTTCTTCCCGGAAGTTCATAACGAACTGACAAAATCCTAGCACGCGCTCAATTCAGCTAACTCCCATAGCGATTCCACTCTCCTCACTAAAGTTGCTGTAATGTAGTTCAATGGAAAGGAGGAGGCGAGAAATGGCTTGTCAATATAAATTAGATTTGAATTATAACTTAAAAGACGAACACACACAAATGACGGACATCTCCATAAACAATCTCTCTCTCGTCACAACACCATCTGCCATCGGCCTTTATCCCTCTCGGAGGCTTAATAATGTGTATAATCACAACCCGGCCCCACACTCCGCCCTGCCACAGTTGTCACAGGAATGTTTATGCCCAACTACCCCATATGGAAGAGGCGGTAGCAGTATATCTCTCTTTCTCTCGTTTGGCACTCAGTGAAGGCGGTCGCATTTTCTCTCCCTCTCCACCTCCCTGCTTTGCTCTCTCGTCACATCTAGTCAACTGTCTTGTACTTTTGAGAGACTCTCTCAGCACTGCTCTCCAAACTAAGAAATTATTATGGATTTGGTCAACTGGTCTCTCAACGCAATTGACACCATCTTCTCGAGGAGAAGCTTGGGTTCGGGGGAACCTAACTGCCCTGACGGAACGTTTGCAGCTGGCTACACGATGGACGCGTGGGAGAGGTGGCGGGTCGTGTGTCTGGCGGTTCTTTCCGTGGAGGACGTTAAATGGATCGTTTTAGAGACCAAAACGGACATGCAGAATAGCCTGAGAAATTGCAGCTATTCGCCCCAAGACAAAACATTTCAATCTTATCTGTTTCGGCACCCCCCAACCAGCACTGGCCTTGGCCAAGGCCGCTGATGGATCAACAACTCCCCTGGTTAGCGCACTGCAATGAGCCGCTCTCGCATTCCCTCCCCCCTCCCAAAACACCCTGGGATTGTGACCTTTTGGCGAATATCTGGGCTCACACACACACAAGACTTTACACAAATACAGATATGCATCCGCCCCACACCCCATCCCTCACCTTCGCCGCTTCATACCCCGCAGTCTGACAGGCAGGGCTGTGACCAGCGCCGAGAATGGCTGCAGGTCCGGATGGCTGCTTGCCAGTGCTGGGTTAACTCCATATTGTATGTTTGTATGGGCAGGATGATGGCCAATTTCACTGGTTACTTACTTGTGACTATGTGACAATAAAGGGTTACTACTATCTTTGCCCGGCGAGTATCTGCGCATGGAAATCATGCACCATTCATCCTTCCAAACTGTGTAGACTGACATCCACACTGGCTGGAAAAGCATACTCAGCAGCGGGCCAAGCAGGTTCAAATTTCACCGCCAAGCCGACAGTAAAGCCACACAAGCCACGGCTCAAAATAAAGCAGCCACTTCAGTGCAAGTGCCGCGCCGAGGGGAAAAACCCCCATGTGCAGCATAAGCGCTCCTGACACACACTGCTGTTCGCCTCTTCCACACTCCTGTTTGTCGGGAAAGGAATATTGTTGTTAACAATGTTTCTGTGTCTCACATTCAATCACATGCAATTAAGAATGCAAAAAGAGTACAGCGCTAGAGAGCACATGCTCACACTTTTTCAATAAAGAGCTTTCCCACTTCAAACTACACGCATTATGCACAACTTCTTCCCAATGGTGAGCAGCGCATTATATCACACAATGAACAAACCAAATTGACATCTGTCCCATTTTATGGACATGTTGCGAGCCCTTATGGACATTTCCGACTGGGTGCTAACAAGAATCGAACATGGTTATACAATCCAATTTATACTTCGGCTACCCCATTTACTGTTCTGTCTTCCACAACTCTGTCCGAAAACACGATGGTGTTACGAGCCGAAATACACAATCTTCTTGCAAGGAACGCAATAGAGGTCGTTTCAGATTAATTAATAAGCCTGGTGTCCCGCTGCGATAATGTGTGGCAAGTCCTCACATGCGTGTCAGACTGTGTTTAAACTGATCGAACACGGTCATACGATTCAGTTTGTTTGCTGCCAAATTGCTTAACTGGTGCTTTGCAATATGTGGTCCGACCACAGGATGTGCCGGTGATGCGTGCAGCGTTTACAGCCATTATTTCTTCATTCTGGAGAAAGATGAGAAAGACTAATTTTTAGATGCTTGAATCACGGACCCACTCAAAATTTTAACTCAGAAACACTGCTGCCTCTCTCCCGGATGAGCTTAATACTTTTTATGCCCGTTTCAAGGGAAACAACACCACCCATGCAGAGAGAGCTCCCACGGCCAAAACTACAGAGGTTAGTTCACTCTCCATCTCTGTAGCACACGTAACCCAATCCTTCTGACTGGTGAATATCCATAAAGACGCAGGTCCAGATGGCATTCTGGGCAACATCATCAGAGCATTTGAGAACCAACTTGCTGGTGTTTTTATGGACATTTTCTACCTTTTCCTCTCCTTGTCTGTAGTCCCCATATGCTTTAAAACGTCCATCATTGTGCCTGTACCAAAGCAATCCAAAATCACTTGCTTAAATGACTGGCGTCCTGTTGCTCTGACCCCCATCATCAGCAAATGTTTTGAGAGGCTAATCAGAGATTATGTCTGCTCTGTGCTGCCTGCCTCACTGGACTCACTGCAGTTTGCTTACCACAACAACTGCTCCACTGATGATGCCATTGCATCTACACTACACACTGCTCTCTCCCACCTGGAAAAAAGGGACACATATGTGAGAATTCTGTTTGTAGACTACAGCTCAACATTCAACACCATAGTGCCCTCCAAGCTTGATGTCAAAATCTAGGCTTAAAAAGCTCGCTGTGCAGCTGGATCCTGGACTTTCGGTCAAGCAGATCCCAGGTAGTTAGAATAGGCAACAAAATATCCTCATCACTGACCCTTAGCACTGGAGCGTTCTCTGCCCACTCCTGTATTTCGACACATAGCTCCAATACCATCGTTAAGTTTTCTGATGATATGATGGTCGTAGGTCTGATCACTCAAAATTATGAAACAGCCTACAGAGAGGAGATGCACACTCTGACATGCTGGTGTCAGGAGCACAACCTCTCCATCAATGTCAGTAAGACCAAGGAGCTTTTGGTGGACTTCAAGAGAAAAGAAAGAGAACGCAGTCCCATCGCCATCTATGGAGCACTGGTGAAGAGAGTCAGAAGCTTCAAGTTCCTCTGTGTCCACATTACTGAGGAACTCACATGGTCCGTGCACACTGAGGCCATTGTGAAGAAGGTTTACCAGCGCCTCTTCTTCCTGAGATGGCTGAGGAAGTTTACAATTAACCACCTCATCCTCACATGGTTCTACACCAGTACTGTAGAGAGCATAACAAACTGCTATGTTGCTAGGAACTGCACACAAGACTTTCACCGACTGTTGCATTTGTGGATATGGTTGAGTGACAATAAAGGGATTTGAAGATGCGTGTGTATGTTATGAGAGGTATATTTAGTGCTTATAAAGAGCTCAATGCGAGACAAATAAAATGACATTTACTTTGGCAGCAGCTCAGAGTCACCGGATGTTCCCATAATTTTCAATGCAGGAAAAACCCTGAAAAAAACATCACCTGCCAAAGTGGCTAGTAAGAGTGACAGAGTTACCCACTATGGCCAGCGGGTGTTAATTTCAAACCCTGATTTTGTCATATCTGCAGGCACTGTTCCCTTACTGTGCTTACTCAGCAACATACTATCCCTTTCCCTTGCATTTGATATTTCTGTCTGGCTGTCTATCATCTTGTGTTCTCAATATGGTTGTTTAGGTACATTTATAAACTAGACAGTTCCAACTCTAAAAAAAACAAGTGGCATGTACACTTTAATGCAAACTTCAGAAATAATATTTGTTTTTTAGATTTTAAAATATAAATTTTAGATTTCAAAAGATATACTGTTTTCAGTATTTTTTGACAGTAGTCCTCTACATTGTAACGGGGCTTTCACACTAGCACTTTTGGTGCACACCCGAGTTTGAATTACGTCAAATGTTTGGTTAGTTTGGCTGCTGTTTTCCGAACTCGTGTGCGCACCTGCAAACCGAGTCTGCTTTAAAAGGTGGTCTGGGGTTCATGTGAACTCTGCTGTGGTTCGATGCTAACATGAACTTAATTTTACCAAATGGCGGAAATGAACCGCTATTATGATGTATAATTTTTGTCTTTGTAGGTTCCTGATTGCAATTATTATGGTTTCATGTAGAGGTCTGAAACTGTGGGAAAAAAATGTAACAATGTAGTAATGTAGTGTGTATTAAATGTGTAAATATACATATTTAAAGGGACAGTCATACATAATTAAATAATTTAACTAACACTGTAAATATTGAAAAAAAAACATGGTACAGTACTTTGGAAATAGTCACACTTAAATTACATATTTTTTTTATAATACAATTATTAGATTATTGTTATATCTGGAATTCTGTTTTCATAATTAGGTATATATATAGTATACATTTCTATGACATTTAATCATAGATTAAGTCTGTCTTAGGTCAGTTAATATCACTACTTTATTTTAAAAATGTGAAATGTCAGAATAAAAGTAGAGAGAATGATTTATTTCAGCTTTTATTTCTTTCATCACATTCCCAGTGGGTCAGAAGTTTACATATCATTTGTTAGTATTTGTTAGCATTGCCTTTAAATTATTAAACTAGGGTCAAACATTTTGGGTTGCCTTCCATAAGCTTGTCACAATAAGTTGCTGTAATTTTGGTCCATTCCTCCAGACAGAACTGGTGTAACTGTATCAGGTTTGTAGGCCTCCTTGCTCACACATGCCTTTTCTGTTCTGCTCACAAATTTTCTATCAGATTGAGGTCAGGGCTTTGTGTTGGCCACACCAATACTTTGACTTTGTTGTCCTTAATCCATTTTGCCACATCTTTGGAGGTATGCTTGGGGTCATTGTGCATTTGGAAGACCCATTTGTAACCAAGTTTTTTCTTCTTGGCTGATGTCTTGAGATGTTGCTTCAATATATTCACATACTTTTGCTTCCTCATGATGGCATCTATCTTGTAAAGTGCACCAGTCCCTCCTGCAGCAAAACACCCCCACATCATGATGCTGCAACCCCTATGCTTCCCAGTTGGGATGTATTCTTCGGCTTGCAAGCCTCACCCTTTTTCCTCCAAACATAACAATGGTCATTATGTTCAAAAAGTTTAATTTTTGTTCATCAGACCACAGGACATTTCTTTGTCCCTATGTGCACTTGCAAACTGTAGTCTGGTTTTTTAATGGTGGTTTTGGAGAATTGGCTTCATACTTGCTGAGCATCCTTTCAGGTTATGTCGATATATGACTTGTTTTACAGTGGATATAGATTGGATATAGATACTTGTCTTCCTGTTTCCTCCAGCATCTTCACAAGGTCATTGGCTGTTGTTCTGGGATTGATTTACACTTATGCACCAAAATACGTTCATCTGTAGGAGACAGAATGTGTCTCCTTCCTGAGCGGTATGTGTCACGATTCCCATTGTCTGCCTTGTGTTTTTCCCTCACCTTCACTCTAACTACATTTCCCACAATTCCCGGCCCTAATCACTCCCTCATCATCCCCACCTGCCTGTCATTCCCTCGTTCAGTTCCTTGTGTATTTAAGCCCTGTTGTTTTGTCAGTCCTTTGTCAGTTGTTGAATGTTGTCGCCAGTCATTTGTTTGTCACCCGTATATCGTTTTCAGCCCGAGTTCCTGCTTGTTCCTGTCAGTTTATGTTTTTCTCTTCATTACCTTCTTTTTCCCATCATGGACCTTTTGTTTGTTCCTGTGTTTTTTTGTTGTTTTTGATTTGCTCAATAAAGCTGCATTTAGATCCCCTCTCCTCGTCTGCCGCCTCATCGTAACAGTATGATGGCTGCATGGTCCCATGGTGTTTGTACTTGTGCACTATTGTTTGTACAGATGAATGCGGTGCCTTCAGGTGTTTGGAAATTGCTCCAAAGGATGAAACAGACTTGTGGAGTTCCACAATTGTTTTCTGAGATCTTGTCTGATTTATTTTGATTTCCCCTTGATTTCAAGCAAAGTTAGACCTTAAAATGCATTCACAGGTACACCTCCATTTCAGCACATCTCCTATCAGAAGGTAACTGTCTAAAAGTTTGACATCATTTTATGGAATTTTCCAAGCTGCATAAAGGCACAGTTAACTTCCGACCCATTATAATTGTAATATGGTCAATTAAATGTGAAACAATCTGTCTGTAAACAATTGTTGGAAAAATTATGTGTGTCATGCACAAAGTAGATGTCCTAAACCACTTGCCAAATCTATAGTTTGCTTATATGAAATCTCCACACTTTTGTATCAACTGCAGCCTTTACACTGGAAGATCTCAGTGTGTTTGTGCAAACAGGGCAGGAAGTGTTTGTTATAGTGGATGCATGGGGTAACTATAAGTGTCCCTTTGATTCCTGTGGTTTCAGTGACACACTCCCTTTCTGTGCTGGGCATTGTTCACCCACACTTCTCTCCTGGAGTCAGCAGTGTTTCCTGCTGAGGGTCTATGCACCAGCATATAAAGGGGTGTGTTGCAGCACAGCAAGGCGTTCTTCTCACTTTTCTCCTCCAATCTTGTCTCTCCATCGTCACATCAGATTGTTTGTCTAATTGTTTGATTGTTTTTAATGTGGAGATGCTTAGTGTTCGTATTTAAAAATAGATGGAATTCTGCTAAAAATATATGCATTCACAAACAGAAATTATTTGGTTTATAATTTCATGTGGAGTAATCAGTTTTCATCTTATGACCTGTATACTCATTATTAATTATGTTTATGCATTTAATTTAATAAGTAATGTTGACCTTGTTATGAGGTTTTAATGTTATAGACCTCACGGTTCTATGTAAATGATAATTAACCAACATATCCAGAGCATTCTGACAAGCCACACACAGACCTGTGGAATGACATGTTTTATCAGTGGCCCTCCAGGAACTGAAATGCATTTTAAAGACTGTGATTTTTTTTTTTTCCTTTTATTCTCAGTCTGACTTTAATTTTCTCATATTACTCTGCTCCTCTGGGTCAGCAGCTGTCAGGTATGGAGTGGAGAAGAGGGGGCTGCCTGCTGTTGCGCAGGCGTTCAGCACAACACACCCACCTATGAGTCATATCTGGTGCAGGGAGCAAGCACTCCGATAAGTGAACCGAAGCCGATTTTGCGCCTCACAGATGTTTCCCCCACTTCTTTCCCCTCTAAGTCTTCTAAATCTCCTTGAGAGAGTCGCACACATGTCCACCTCCACTTGATACAATTTTGGCAAGCGAGAGTCTCCAGAATGGTGTTCGGCCTACACGTGGGTGGTCTAGCCCATACATTCACCTCACCAATAGGCAGGAAGTCAATGGCACGATGTACCTGTGCCTCTTCATCCTCTGCCCCCACTACAAACTTGTTAACTGTGTTTATTACACTCATGCCACCCAAAGGCTTTGAAAATCCACCCAGATCTCCAGCAGTGACTGCAAGGCTTTATCTTGTAGAAGCATATCTCTGCAGCCTGGCGAGCAGGGTAGTGGGGTGAAATTTAATTAGCCGGTGTGAACCTGTGGCCTTGAGAGGATAGGTGTGTCAGAATCAAAGTGGAGAAAAAGTTCTGAAGCCTTTCAGTCATCGACGGCTGTCTTTAACTAAGGAACTAATGATGGCCAGTCCTAACTGATGTCTGAAAGCTGCTGACAGTGAATCTTCTCTCTGTCCAGAGCAGGGGTGAGCATTGGTCACAACTTGGGTCTCTCTGAAGAGGAAGCACAGGGTTTCTTTTCTGATCTCACTTTGAGTTGTCAACTTGTGATCATTCTGACGAAGCCACCTGTGTTTGATTACTAAAAGGTTGTAATTTTCAAGGTGTATTCCTTATTCCTGGAGGACCTATGACTGTCAATGGTTCCAGTAACCCCATATTAAGGGAAAGGCTTCAAGGCTCTTGAAATATATCTTGAAGTTCCTTGAGTTCATAAAAAGGCTATTTACTCTAGAGGGGTCCATTGTTATGGCATCTAAGGAGCATCAAAATGTGCCTCGATTATATTTTTTAATTTTTTTTACAATGTAGGATCTCCTCTATTTGTGTTCCATTAACATTCTATAGTTCAACATGTTAAGATTTACCAGAAAACTGGCAACCAGGCTTCCTCCAGCATACAAACATATGAAATTTTGGTATTAAAGGGGACAAATTGAGCTAACATTTAATAACTCTTAAATTAAGAGTAGCTCTACTTCCACTTCTATATAAAATCCAGGGAATGTATTAATTCAGGCATCAATCATATCAAAGCTGGATACTTCTTATGAATCCAAGAGCCAGAGCTTAATGAAACAGAACTCTTCTCTGGATCAATCTATCCAGATATGCAGGTCACAGGGTACCAGAGGCATGATGCTCAGTCTGTTTTGGAGCTGTATGACCTTGTTTTTATGCATCTCTATACTAAGCTCTTTGTCATGTTTTGATATACTTCTGCTTCCTGTCAGGTAGGGTGGGCTGCAATCCTGGACCTTGTAGCAAAGCCACCTCCAGTGGTTTCTTCTCAACACCTGCCAGCATAGCATCAAGGGGCCTCCACACTCACAGACTGTTACTCTGATGTCATAGCAAGGGGCCCCTGGGGGTCACCTGGGTGAACAGGTCCTATGGCTGCAGCAGCGTGTAGAGAAGCAGTGTGAGTCTGCTTCCCACAGGAAATAGCTCTGAATGATTGATGATGGCTACATTTTTCAACCTGTGCCACCATTTTGTTTCAACTTTCCCCTATTTATACTTGAATCCATTGGATCTGACCTAATTCCCCCCACACCCAGAGTAGGCACAACTCAATTATAGCCCTGTATCTTTTCTAGGGTCAGCTCAGACATTTAGTCTGGCACTAGCAGCATTTCCCTCTGGCTGTGTAACAAGCGCTTCACATAGTCTTCCTGAGGTGTAGAGGTGACACGCTTTCTCTTGTGGGGGCACGAACACTATGTTGACACAGTGCTGGCCAATGTCCTCCGACTCTTCCTGTGTGGTGTTTGACTTTGTTGTGTCCCACTCTTTCATTCTTACCGATCACTCGCTTTCATCCTTTTTGGTGGGGTTAGAGGTATTGCCCTCTTCTCAATCCATAGTCTTTTTTCAGGGCATCTATCCACCTCAGATGAGTTTTCATCAGTGTTAATGATATTTTCAACTTCCAGATAACCTCAACAGAATATTGTTTGAAAACAACATTTATACATGGACTGGACACATTTGTTTTTCTCTGACATAAATTCCTTTGACCAAATAATGGTGCCCTCCCCTCAATGGATTGCTAATGTTACCTTGTATCCCAAATTTTCCCTGAACAATGAGCTATGATCTTCTCTCTCTCTGAGGGTTTGTTTTGTGATTTTCAAGAACGATTTTTAGCAAATCATATGGGCATTTGGATTTCGTTAATTTAAAGTCACAGGAAGCACAGAAACTTCCTTTAACCCCACACTTTTCCATTTACCCCCCCCCCCCCTGGGCAGCTGACCTCTGCTGCCCACCAGATATCCCAGTGTCAGTGTCCTTGTGTTCCCTGTCTGCCTTTATCAGCTGGACAGGGAAATGTAAATTAAAAAAAGCATAAAAATAGATGATGGGACATGCACTTTTCTCTCCTATTTCCTCACCTTTTTTTTTATCTCCGGTCACCCTCTGTACTCAAATCACATCAAAAAGAAGAGGCAGCCTGTGACGTCATGTTTAGGAAACTGTTAGCTGTCATTTAGGCTGTTTTATGCTGTGTATTTGCTATCATGTGCACAAGGTTCTGCACAGTGAAGTTGAGCATTGTTCCACTGCTAAGGTTGACATTATGCATGAAGGATTGAACTCACCTTGTTTTCTACATTGTAAACAAATGAAAGGCCTCCTTCTGTCTTTCTGTCTCTCCTGGTTTTGCTAAACGAGATGACTGTTTAGGATTTGTGATCCAGTCTGTATTCTTTTTGTTAGTTGGTGGAGAGGCCTCTGTATTAGCGTACTTTGTTAAACATGTTCTTGTGTGTTTTCTCAACAATACCCCTGAAAGCGCATGTGCACTTCATCAGTATTGTTGTTTTCCTATACTTGCAAGTTATTCTGCAGCTGCCGCACCCCACAGGCAAAACTACAATCTTTCTACACCACCTTCCGTTGTTGCTAACATACCACTGATACTCCCATTCTTTTGTGTAGCCTTGGCAAATGCATTTCTGCTTACTCAACATGACAGATTTGAATTCCTCTTTGATAACAATCAGATAACAACACATTGATAACAATCATATTTTCTATTCCTCTCATCTCCTTCATTTTCTTTCTATGATTCAGTCTTTTTCAAAAAAGATGAACGGACAACATTAAGCTAAAATATTAGCCGCATAAATCATTTTAGATTTGTTTCTAGATTCATCTAATTGTATTAATATTTCAGTGTGACAGGGTGAAGGTCGGTCCCTTATTATGCAAATCAAGCCTCCGAAAGGGAAAAAGGTTGACTGTGGATGGTTTTGCGAGAGAGAGCGTTTACTGGTAGCTGCCCCGTGTGTGTTTGTGTGTGTGTCTTTTTATTTAATTAAATGTTGTTTATATTGTCTAGCCGGTTCTCGCCTCCTCCATTCCATTGAACTGCTTTGCACTGGTGCCGAAACCCAGGAAGGAGGAGGGATATAGCGTAGTGGAGAACAGCCACGGCCATCTGCCAGGATGGAGGAAGGCCGCTGACCGCGAGGGGAGAAGGGGCTCCTAGCCGACTGCCTGGAATGGTCAGGGCTGCTGCCAGGTGCGGGGGGGAGACCCCTACCAGCCACTACGCAGCAGGGTCAAGAGAGGACCGCCGACCGTGAGCGGGGAGGGGTTCCCAGCCGACCGCCTGGAGCGGGAGAACCACTACCAGGGGTGGAGGAGACCCCTTCTGTTCCCCGTGAATCCGGCGGGGCATTCCGTCTCCCAGGGGCCTAGTAATCAAGCCTCCGAGATGGATACAGGCCGACTGCGGATGGTGGTGCGAGAGAGAGAGAGTGTTTACAGGCAGCTGCCCCATGTGTGTTTGTGTGTGTGTCTTTTTATTTAATTAAATGTTGTTTAATTGTCAAGCTGGTTCTCGCCTCCACCTTTCCATTGAACTGCTTAACATTCAGTAATGTGTTTTTCTTTTCCCTTTTGTCAGATATTTGTAATGATGTTCAGAGGGAGAAATGATGATACCTGGAGTAAACAATTTAAGGCAGGTAATATGTACAGGAGAAAGGCGTGCACACTCCAAGAGCAGTGCTATTTTTATTTAGAGCTTGTTCCAGTATGTTTTCAGAATGCTTTGGATCTTTTCTTTGATGTATGTATCAGATGCAGTTGTGCGGGGGTGGTGTGGAGCAAACCGTGTGTTTGTTTGAGTGAATGTGTGCTGTGGTGGGGTTGTGTGTGTTTTTGTGGTGTCTGATTTAGTTTGTTCTGTATGTTAATAGATTTAAGTGGTGCATCTTTGAAGTGCCTACCAGGAGGTCTATGAATTGCTATATCATAACAGCTCACAGATGCCATTGTAAATACATGAATGTTATTGGTTGAGCAGAGTAATCAGCCAAATCTTGGCAGCATGTAGGGAAAGCACCACTATAGAAAATATGGACAATCTGATAAAACCCCAAGATATCTGAATATAGAACACTTTCATAATAGATCTGACATCTTTCTATCAAAGGGATCCAGTAATAATGGATTGTCTCCTAACCACCAGATAAGTACTTGCAAATTTTATTTCTATGTGTATTCCTTTATTTTTCTGTTATTGTTATTGTTGCATTATTGTACAACATTCATACTGTATGTTTCTTTCCATTCTTGACACATTATGCATGTTTAAGTGGAGAATTGATTTTTGAATATATGTGTGGTTGTTTCAGCCATGAGTAAGTGGCCAAATCAATTTGTCTTGCTTATTGACCATAGATTGCACATTGCACATCAATCACACAATGTAGTCTAGTGACCACATTAGCATAATCCACCAGTGTTCACTTTTATATTTGGGGTAACTGTGATTGTCACCTAGCAAGTGACTATCAGCTCAGCATCATTGGAGACTACATTCATTTCACAGAACAAGAGTATTGTGTTTTTCTAGGCCAATATACAAAAAAAAATCTTACTAGCATTCACATGCAAAGTGTGGTTCTAGCACATGTAAGCTTTTGAACACTTGGATAGACACTGTGACAGACAAAGTCATGTATTGACCTTTGAGCCATACAAATAAATATAGAATATTTCATTGATATGTTGATTTTATTGTATTTTAAATAAAATAAAATAATTTTAATTTTATACAGAGAAAGTGTTGTTCACATACATTTCCAACATGTCCGTCTGGATCATTTCTCAGTCTGCCTCCACAAGGTCATTTCTGCTCATGTACGTCCGGTTATGGGCAACAAAACTTATGTAGCAACACAGGTTGTATGAAGTTAACTTCCATTTCAAAAATTTAAATTGATGTAATGAAATGAGGTTGTGGCAAATATTTTCAAGAATTTTTCGCATTAACTCATTTTTATGAAGTAAATTCACCAAGTAGTTGGTTATTTCCTTTCATGTTATCTGTTCACTCAATCCGAATCCACCTTGCTGAATTTGACATGACAGTTTAGAGCAGGGGCGGGAACCTTTTTTCACTAAGGAGCCAATTTAAAAAATTTTGGTTGATACATTTTTTCAAAAGAGCCATACCACAAACAAATAATTTACTATTTTCAAAACAACGTTTTACAATAAAATAAAATGTTTATTGTTAAATGTTAAACTTCGCTTTTGGGCTGGGTGGTATGTAAAATGATAATAATGGTGATTTTAATGATAATTGCATTTAAAATATTGCAGCATCCAATTATATTGTGAATATTTTTTGCTTGAATGATTTTGCTTTAAAAATGAAATAAATTTATTGAAACATGAAAAACTTAAACAAAAGACATTTCTAAATTCAAATTTCACTGATATTTGCATGATGGCAAATGGGGTCGTTGGAGACCGTAAATGTTTGTATTTGGGGAGGTGGTTATATATAAGATTCTTTAATCACTTCATTATTTTAAATGTTTTTTCATTTAGTTTAAAGTATGCAGCAACAGGTGCAAAGTAAGAAATAAGATAATTATAAATGTAAATATAATTATAATAATCATCGTATTAAATAAGCCTAATAAGTTCTCTTGTGTTCCCAAAAAATGTTGCCAAATGTGTGTTCTTATCAAATGTGTTTGTATTGAGTTTGTTAATACACTTTATGCTGCCTAAAGAAAAAAAATATAACTAATTTTAGCTTCAAAGGGAACATGTCTTGTATGACTTTATGATTTAATCACTTTTGTCTTTTGTTTCTTTAATACAAATATACCTGTATATATTACTGAACCTGTAGAGATGCGTCCACAGTGTGTAAGAGTGAACTGCTCCGTCACAGCACCTCACAAGATGAACGGAAATCATTTGCAGCATTCTCATAGACAGCATTATTATTCCAAACAGTTTTCAGTTGAATGAAACAGAGAAAAAGGAGTGATAACTTTTTACATGTGCTTGCTCCACGAGACAGGGTCCCGCTGCACGCCAAACAGTGAATCAGACATGAGCATTGACGGCTTTTCTTTTGTCTGTTCTTAAAAATATAATAAAATGTGTTTCTTCAAACGCAGCATTTCTTGTCATGTGTCACTCGAGACGTCTTATACGTCACCCACTTGTTGCAGGTAGATGAGTGTGTCAAGCCGGTTCTTGCCTCCTCCTTGCCCTTGAACTACGTTACACTGGTGCCGAAACCCAGGAATGAACCAGTGTAATGTAGTTCAAGGGAAAAGAGGAGGCAAGAACCGGCTTGACAATATAAATAAGGTTTTAATTATAAACTTAAAACAAAAGACAAACACACACACATGACGGTCATGTCCGTAAATTATCTCTCTCTCCTCGCACCACCTTCTGCCATCGGCCTTTATACCTCTCGGAGGCTTGATTAGCCTGATACGGGACTGGGTGTGTATCGTCACGACCCAGCCCCGCCCCGCCCTCCACACTGCCACAATGAGCAAAATTACTTGCGCATGAAATACATTTGGAGAGGAGCTCGCAAACTGGATTGAGGCTCATCGCTATATCACCCCCTGGTTGCACATAAAAAATAACAAACATTCATAAAATCACTTGTAGAAAATGCTCTGTACAGCTAAGATCAGTTGTTATTCGAAAACAAGGCCCAGAACTCTATGCATGTGTGTGTTTTGGAGAAGCGATTTCATTGCACTCAGAGCTCACAGCGCACATATCAAATCAGTTGCGCATCAGCGGCTTTTCTTTTGTCTATTCTTCAAAATATAATCACGTTTTGTCAAGCGCACATCTTTGTGTCTAATTTCTTGTAATACAGGTGCTGGTCATATAATTAGATTTATTTCAGTAATTCCATTCAAAAAGTGAAACTTGGATATTATATTCATTCATTACACAGAGACTGATATATTTCAAATGTTTATTTCATTTAATTGTGATGATTAAAACTGACAACTAATGAAAATCCCAAATTCAGTATCTCTGAAAATTTGAATATTACTTAAGACCAATACAAAAAAAGGATTTTTAGAAATGTTGGCCAACTGAAAAGTATGAACATGAAAAGTGTGAGCATGTACAGCACTCAATACTTAGTTGGGGCTCCTCTTGCCTGAATTACTGCAGCAATGCGGCGTGGCATGGAGTCGATCAATCTGTGGCACTGCTCAGGTGTTATGAGAGCCCAGGTTGCTCTGATAGTGGCCTTCAGCTCTTCTGCATTGTTGGGTCTAGCGTATCGCATCTTCCTCTTCACAATACCCCATAGATTTTCTATAGGGTTAAGGTCAGGACGAGTTTGCTGGCCAATTAAGAACAGGGATACCATGGTCCTTAAACCAGGTACTGGTAGCTTTGGCACTGTGTGCAGGTGTCAAGTCCTGTTGTAAAATGAAATCTGCATCTCCATAAAATTGGTCAGCAGCAGGAAGCATGAAGTGCTCTAAAACTTCCTGGTAGACAGCTGCGTTGACCTTGGAACTCAGAAAACACAGTGGACCAACACCAGCAGATGACATGGCACCCCAAACCATCACTGACTGTAGAAACTTTACACTGGACTTCAAGCAACGTGGATTCTGTGCCTCTCCTCTCTTCCTCCAGACTCTGGGACCTTGATTTCCAAAGGAAATGCAAAATTTACTTTCATCAGAGAACATAACTTTGGACCACTCAGCAGCAGTCCAGTCCTTTTTGTCTTTAAACCAGGCGAGACGCTTCTGACGCTGTGTCTTGTTCAAGAGTGGCTTGACACAAGGAATGCGACAGCTGAAACCCATGTCTTGCATATGCGTGGTAGTTCTTGAAGCACTGACTCCAGCTGCAGTCCACTCTTTGTGAATCTCCCCCCACATTTTTGAATGGGTTTTGTTTCAAAATCCTCTCCAGGGTGCGGTTATCCCTATTGCTTGTACACTTTTTTCTACCACATCTTTTTCTTACCTTCGCCTCTCTATTAATGTGCTTGGACACAGAGCTCTGTGAACAGCCAGCCTCTTTAGCAATGACCTTTTGTGACTTGCCCTCCTTGTGCCAGATGTCAATGGTCGTCTTTTGGACAGCTGTCAAGTCAGCAGTCTTCCCCATGATTGTGTAGCCTACAGAACTAGACTGAGAGACCATTTAAAGGCCTTTGCAGGTGTTTTGAGTTAATTAGCTGATTAGAGTGTGGCACCAGGTGTCTTCAATATTGAACCTTTTCACAATATTCTAATTTTCTGAGATACTGATTTTGGGGTTTTCATTAGTTGTCAGTTATAATCATCAAAATTAAAAGGAATGAACACTTGAAATATATCAGTTTGTGTGGAATGAATGTATACATTATACAAGTTTCACTTTTTGAATGGAATTACTGAAATAAATAAACTTTTTGATGATATTCTAATTATATGACCAGCACCTGTATATCACTCTGAGAAGTCTTACAGGTCGCCTTCCACAGTGGCTGGTACCGCATTTGTTGGGTGTTAATTTCAAACCTTGTTCACTAGGAGTAGCAGTATGATACAAATATATACAAATTCGGAAGAGAGGAAATCAAAACTGTCATTGACTTTAAGCTTTGCAATCGAACCCACACTTTTTTGCTGGAAAATTATCTATAGAAAGTTTTAAACGTTCATGTGTTGGTGAATGGTGAGACACCCTGCGAACCATTTGATTTGTAACAAAGAGCCACTTGTGGCTCGCAAGCCATAGTTTCCCAACCACTGGTTTAGAGTATCTCTCACTGTACTTTATAGTCAGACCTAGAAAAAGATATGGGGAGACAGACGATTGACAAAAAGAAGCCAAAGAGAGCTCCCCTGAGGTGCCTGGAGGAATAACCTGATGAATAACCTGGGGAAGAAGCTTGGTGTCAAATGGTGGTGCCATTCTTAGCCACTGAGGCTGCCTTTGTCCTTCTGCTGACAACAGAATAGGATGTCCCCTTTTGGCCTCTGTATAAATATTGCCAGTACTGGGACAGAATGACAGAGTCGCTGTGTTGGGTATAAGTGGAAATCAATGTTGATCCAGAGAGCCAGTGTTGTTGATGTTGACTGCAAACCACTGTCTGTAACACAGGTGCTTACAATAAAGGCAATTCTGGCACAATCGCATGCTGACCTAAATGTCAGACAGGGGTATGCTTAACTTGAAGTGAAGTTTTTTGTGTTGTGATGTGATTTGTAGCAGCACCTCCCAACTACAGATAATTATATAAATTAAAAATGCTTTTAAAGGTTGCATGAAGAAAAGAGTTTAGAAAAAATATCAGATATGACTTTATGTAATCCCTCAACTTTTAGCTTGTTTGCACACACGTAAACTTTTAGGAATTTGCATAGGTTCTTTTGTATTCCCTCTATTAAATTAGGCAAGATGGTACACAAAAGAACAGCTATTGAAGATGCTCAACATGACTAGCACTGTAAATGCAGTTTGACTGCATTTATAGTCATTACAAGCAATGCATTAATTAATCATGGAAATATTGCACCCAATCTACAAACAATAAGAAAGGTACTTCATTGTTTTAATAAAGAAACAATCAACCCGATCTCATGAATAGTCATACATAATTTATGAGTTTGTGCAACTTCATCACGTGCAAATTCCCGGATGTCTAATGCAGAAGTAAGCGTGAGTTCCGCGCACAAGACTTTAAGGACATACTTATTAATATTACACCCTAACCCAAACCCCTTTTCTAAACATAAACAATCAGTAGAATGTGTAAACATGATAGGAAGCTGTTGTGTTTGACAGAAGCAAGCAATTGTTATGTATTAAATGGAAAAAATGTTCAGCAACGTCATTGGATTTAGCAAAAGTCGTAGGAATTCAAACGAATGCAGTCACACAATATCCTACTAATTAGCCAAATTTAGAGAGGTCGTATGAATCCTGACGATTTTGCTGTGAGAGTGTGTTAGAAACAACAATGACTGTTGAGTAAATACCAGGTACTTCAGTATTCTATATTTGGGTTATTTCAAGTGATTCTTCAGATTCCCCTCCCACTAGTTTCAGCTGTGGTGGGCTGCTTCTGCTGACGAATTTGATTAGGTGTCTACCAAATTTAGTTTTTATTTCACTGTGACGAGGAACACAAGATCTGACTAATTTAATTCACAGCAAATCCATTTTCTCAGAAGCTGTGCTTCTCTGCACTCCACTAGCCAAGCAGAACTTTGGTGGTTACGTTGGGTTTAACGATGAACCACGGAGGGACCTGTTAATGGCTGTGAAAGCGGGTACTGATGAACACAGGTGAATTATCCACAAAGCTGTTTCAAGCTTAGCTACACCTTAATCCAATTCATTCTATAGATATTTGGTAGATATTTAATCTTTCAATGGTTTTTCCATTTCATAGGAGGTAAAATGTACATATAGGACTGGTACAAGGGCAGGACATGAACCAAAGCATTGGTTTACAGTGTGAAAAACAGTTATGCAGAAGGTTGGCTTCCCCTAACCTCTTTTTGTTGGTCCTGTGGAGAGAAGACTGGCCGTAGGGGATGCTAGCTGTGGAAATGGATTATGATCACTATAGAGAGACTGTGATACAGTGCATGTGGTGAATCAGGTTTGGTAGAGTAGTCAGCGACGTACTACTCAGTCTTTGACAGAAGCAGCTTGCTTCTGTCAAACACAACAGCTTCCTATCATGTTTACACATTCTACTGATTGTTTATGTTTATAAAAGGGGTTTGGCTCTTTTTTTTAAAGTGGCAGCATCTCTGCTTTGATCTGAAATGCTATTTTTCTTTTTTAATCTTATTCTTACCAAAGTGTTACAATGGGTGACATATGAGACATTTATTAAAGGCAAATCAAATCACTTTTCTAATTTTTGCAAATTTTTACTCATGCACTTCAGACATTTGATACAGAGCTTTTCAAAAATAATTCATGATGTCTAAATTCATAATCATCTGTCCCCAGCAAGGCAACATTTGAAATTACATTAAAGGCCTAGAGGAAAAAATGTTTGCCTGAATCACGTCAAATAATTTTCTAAAAATACTGTGGTACATGCTTTACTCAAATATCTTCTGCACTTTATCTCTCTCTCTTTTTTTGATTCCAAAAGAGACTTCTGCTATATTTTCTTTTTGTGCCCCAGTCTTTTTTGAAAGTCCTTTTTTTTTATTCACTCTCTCTCTTTAACCGATTCTCTTGATAGCAGTTTGATTTAATCTGGGGGCCTCCAAACAGCTGTCATTTGATGTTTCTTTTACAGGCACTCATAACCAATCTGATATGATCTAATCTTTCTTGGTGAATAGAAAACAAGAATATAGATCAATTATTAGGTGAATTTTGAAGTTGCATTAGAGGTTTCTTGGCTTCTTCCTAGTTGCTTTAAGTGCCCATCTGTCTAAACATCTCTCGGTTTTTTCCTCTTCTACTTTTTTTCTGATCATTTCCTCGACTTATTCATGAGCCAAGGGAGCCATGCTTTGTAGTCTTCATGTAGCCCATTCAGTCTACCCCCACTGAATACAGCTACAGTGTGTGCCTGCATAAAATATATTTTCCACTCTGCCTGCAAATTCTCTGAACTCTGTTCACATGAATGGCCAAATTTCTGAAGTTTTTTTTCTCTCTTTAGACACATTTCTGGCTCTTTCTCTCTTTATGTCTCACCCTCACTCACTCTTTCATCTTTTGCGCTGAGTCCTTCTATGTGGATTTGTATGCAGAAAGTCACTGCTGTGGCCACCATGCCCAGCTCATCAATCCAGATTATTTTTTGGATATCATGCTGTGAAAGTTGTAAAGAAGGATCCCTTAATGACACTTAGACTATTACCAGTGTTTTAAATCAACATGTCTCCTTTAGTTTCTCCCTCAGTAGGCCAATAAATATAATAAATTGTGTTTAGTTTATAGTGATTGGGTCAGACTAAGTCTTATATCTAAGGTTATCTAGGCTTATGTGTCTAAAATTGTTGAATAACATTGTGGATAATAATTAATTTCCTACAGTCTCTGTTTCACTACAAAAAATGTACATGTATAATAGGCCTGGGCATTGTTTTAAATTATTATTATATTTTTATTTGTTTTTAAGTTGAATCAAATCTGCATGTAGCACAACTCAAATTCCATGCACACACAAATAAAACAATTCTGACATCATTAATATTTAGTTTCCTGGCACTTTACAATAGTTACTGTGCTTCTGATTTTGTCTGATGAGTTGGCATTATGATGGCTCACTCAGTTGTAAATAAGCAACAAGGCTACTGCGTGATCTGCATATTTAGCTTCGGTCTGATCTAAAGGGCTCACCCCATGAGTGTAGAGATTTCATTTTAAACTAGATTTGTTAATTTTCTGAAGAAATGAATATGCCATCACCTATCAGATGTTTTTGCACTGGCTACAATATATTTACATTCCCCTATGGTGCGACTAGAAGTGCATTGCGTCAGCAGTGTGGGACACCTGGGTTCGGATCCTGCACTAAAACCAGGAAGTAATAACCTTCGCACAATCAGTGATAAGGGTGATTCAGAGTTTACATTTTCGCTATAATATTACATTTTTACTCAACTTATATTTAGGTTTAGGTTTGGGAGTTGGGTTGGGGGGTTCAGTTTATAAAATATGCATTGTTCGTCACTATATTTATATAATATAGCCTGTATACTGAAAACTACTTGCTGTGGGTGCCCCTCTGTGGACAGTACACCCAGAAATTGTAGTGCACATGTGCCCATACACTTACCAAATAGATCTCATTCATGTCTGTTGTAGGAATTCGAGGCAGATGAGAAGTAAGAGAAATCGAACAATTCAATGCAGAATTACTTAAATCCAGAATAATACACTGATATTCTTCTGGGCTATTAAGAAATTTGTACTGGGGCCAGCAAGTCTGAGTTTTGTTGCATCTTGCAAATCTTAACTGCGGGGGAAGCACAGCGAAACACCTCTGTCTTTGTTGTTATCAGATAAACCACACACGTGGTCACATGTCAAATTGTCATTTGGCTGATTAGACCATTTGCTCATGGTGGCCGTGGAAACCCATGAAATCACAAAACAAAGGCCTCCATTGTTTTTTCAATATAACCAACTCTCTACACTTAAAATTACCACCTCACATGAAGCTTAATTCATGAACATTTGACATGGTCTTTGCATTTTTCTGATTTCACTACTATCCAAGTACACAGCCGTGTGTAGGATTTTACCAAAAATTGACAAATGCATCTTATGGAGATGATAATTATGACAGTAATGTTTTTCATAATGTGTAATGTATTATCCATGTTTAAAGCTAACAAACTAAATAGTAGGAAGTGTAACATGCGTTATAATTATAGCTGTAATTTAATAAGAAATTACAAGTGTTTGGTATGGTATTTATTTTCTCTAAAATTCCTGAATGATGGTGTGAAGTATTTTTTAGTTATTTGCAGTTATAGTTCCCCGTCTGTCGCTCACTTCGACGTCGTGTCTAAGAAGCGACACTAGGGGTCTCTCTTGAGCGCCGAAAGATACCTCTGATCTATGAAAAAAGGCCAATGAGAGTTGGCGAACAGTATTTGCATACTCTGCCTCCGGATACGGATATAAAGGCGAGAGAAATACGCTCGTTCATTCAGTAATTTTCTTCGGAGCCGATGGTCGTGTGTATGCAGTCAGCTGCGAGTAACACAACTGATCCTGCTTCTGATCCTCTGACGCTCTGCTTTGCTGTTGGATTTACGGCGCACTACAGCGGCTTTTCTCTTCACTGCCGGCGTGCAGTTTGCCCCTGGGCGCTTCGACAGCGCAGAGTTAAAAGAGTTGAAAGAGTGATTTTCTCTGTAAAAGAGTTTATTTCTCTGAAAGAGCATTACACAGCGGCGTTGAACGTCCTTTTCAGGACGCGTCTTTATAAAGATGTAATTTCCGCCCCTGTGTAGTTTCTGGATGCAGTGATTTCTCCCCACCTCTCTCGGTCATAAAACACTGTCTTGTATGCCTGGGCTGCGATCACACGCAGGCAGTGTTTTGTGAATGGTTCATGTTCTCAGTGCGAGAACATAGCCATGGCAACATTGCGGTCGTGTGGCTTTCTTTTGTAATGAGAGAAAGCCGTTTCAGCCGCCCCCCGCGCCTCGCCTCCTTCCTACGGGATTGACGCAGGCGCCGCGGGCGATGAACACGATTTGGGGACAATGACGGGCTCTGTTCGCCGGGTAAACCCCCTCGAACCTCCCGCCTCCCCGGCACGCTTGTTTGCTTCCATCTGAGCTCGGGATTAGCATTCTCTCCAATGGTTCATCTTCTCAGTGTGAGAACATGGCCGTTATAGCATTGCGGTCGCACGGCTTTCTTTTGTAATGAGAGAAAGCCACTTCAGCCGCCCCCCGCGCTCCGCCTTTTTCCTACGGGATCGGCGCAGGCGCCGCGGGCGATGAAGGCGATTTGGGGAATATGACGGGCTCTGTTCGCCGGGTAAACCCCCTCGAACCGCCCGCCTCCCCGGCACGCTTGCTTGCCTCAGAATTGGATGACATCACCGCTGCATCGGAGAGCGTTACAGCGGCATCGGATGCTGATCGCTCGCCTGGGCCGCCACCTTCGGGTCTGCCGCCCAGCCTGAGCCTGACGCACGGAGATCCGCTATGCTTTCCCGGGCTACTTGATCGGTCCCGCGGGCGGTTGTGCCGCTCACAGCCACGCCCCCCCCCCCCCCCCCCCCCGTTCCTTTCTTCCCGGACGTGCATGACGAGTTGAGCAAAGCCAAGGCTTCTTCGCTCCTCCGCTCTCACTACCCTCGCGGTGGAACGGTCCCAGACCGCTTCCACTCTGCACGCCACGGCCCTTCCTGCAACCAATGCCAGTCCAAGGCACTTCAAAACTTGCACCTTGGGTAGTCCTGTTCTTGATGTGCTGCAGGAACTGCGCTGGATGTCCAACCTCGCCCCCGGGCCATGGAGGTCAGAAGCGCCGGCACTCGAACAGGCGATGGCCACCCCTTGTGGTCCAGAAACGCACCTGTGGACTGGACCTGGTCGAAATGCGGGAGGCAGACAAGGCACACCTTCTCTCACACCCCCGTCTCCCAGCTCCGTCCATTCGGCGCCACCATTGACGACTCTGCCCAGCAGTCCTCAGCGGTGAGGCAGACGGAGGCCACTGCACATCCTGCCCCGCCGCAAGCCTGCCGCCATGGGCCATGCCCCGTCTGCTCGCCGACGGGCGTCCTCCTGCGGCTATGAAACACCCTGCTCCGCCTCAACGGGCCCAGCTCTCAGCCCCAGCGTCGAGCACTCCGCAGGAAGCGGATGCCCCCGTCTCACGGACCCCCTCGAGGACCCGGAAGGCTCCCAGGCTGTCCATAGACGTTTGACCCAGAGACCAAGATGTTAGCTCCGGAGGCTGATATCAACAGTCCTGGCTTCCTGGACACGGACCACCTGTCTTCAGCCCCACGACTGTCCCCCGGCCGGCCGGTTCCGACGAGTCTAGAGGACGCCTACCCAGGACCTCCTCCTCAGTCGCTAACCCGCCCCCTGCCGGGTGTGCGGAGCAAGGTAAGTGCTTTGAGTCTTTTCTCAGCACCTCAGCTGCGGGTCGCCTCGTCGCCGCCCAACGCTGCCCTACCTGCTCCGCCCCGCTGCGAAGCCCCGCCGGGTACGTCAAAATTAATCGTCCCTTTGGTGCCCCTAGCGCAGAGGTTGGACGTGTGGCTTTCACTTCCCAACCCGTCTCGCTGGCTGGCCCGGACCATCCGACTCGGTTACGCAATTCAGTTTGCCAGGCCCCCGCCCCCCTTCATGGGCGTCCGCTTTTCCGCAGTACACGGCGAACACGCCCACTCCCTGCGCACGGAAATCGCGACTCTTCTGGCCAAAGACGCGATAGAGCCTGTCCCTCCAACCGAGATGAAGAAGGGTTTCTACAGCCCTTACTTCATCGTACCCAAGAAAAGCGGCGGCTTACGACCAATCTTGGACCTGCGAGTTCTCAACCGAGCGTTGCACAAACTCCCGTTCAAAATGCTCACGCTTAACCTGCGTCCGGCATCTAGATTGGTTCGCAGCGGTAGACCTGAAGGACGCGTACTTCCACGTCTCCATCCTGCCCCGACACCGCCCCTACCTGCGGTTTGAGTTCGGGGGCCAGATGTATCAGTACAAAGTCCTCCCCTTCGGCTTGTCTCTGTCCTCTCGCCAGAGTTACTATGCACCCACAGAGACCAGGTGCTCAGGCACCTCAGCCGTCTGGGGCTTCAGGTCAACTGGGAAAAGAGCCAGCTCACTCCAGTTCAGAGCATCTCTTTTCTCGGGATGGAGTTAGACTCGGTCTCGATGTCAGCACGTCTCACCAACGAGCGTGCCCAGTCAGTGTTGAACTGCCTCGCCGCCTTCAGGCCAGGCACAGCGGTCCCCTTAAAACTTTTCCAGAGGCTCCTGGGGCATATGGCATCCTCCGCGGCGGTCGCGCCGCTGGGGTTGATGCATATGAGACCGCTCCAACACTGGCTCCAGACCCGAGTCCCGAGACGAGCATGGCGCCACGGCACGCACCGGGTAACAATCACCCGCGCCTGCCGTCAGACATTCAACCCCTGGACAGACCCCTGTTTTCTTACGGGCTGGAGTGCCCCTACAGAAGGTGTCCAGACGCGTCCTGGTCACGGCCGACACCTCCAGATTGGGTTGGAGCGCCTTTTGCAACGGGCACGCAGCCTCAGGCCGTTGGAAAGGGGCCCAGCCGCGTTGGCACATCAACTGCCTCGAGTTGTTGACCGTCCTTTTGGCCCTGCGGAAGTTTCTCCCGTTAATTCGGGACGAACATATCCTAGTCAGGTCGGACAGCACCACTGCGGTCGCGTACATAAATCGCCAAGGCGGCGTACGCTCCCGTCACATGTCACAACTCGCCCGTCGTCTCCTCCTTTGGAGCCAGCACCGACTCAAGTCGCTGCGTGCCACTCACATCCCCAGCAACCTCAATGTGATAGCGGACGCGCTGTCATGACAACGCTTGCCTGGCGGAGAGTGGAGGCTTCACCCCCACTCGGTTCAGCTGATTTGGGAACGGTTCGGCAAGGCCCAGGTAGACCCCTCTGCCTCCCGAGAGACCTCCCACTGCCCGCTCTGGTACGCCCGTTCAGAGGCTCCCCTCGGGGCAGATGCACTGGCACACAGCTGGCCGGCTGGGCTGCGCAAGTACGCATTCCCCCAGTGAGCCTTCTTGCACAGGTGCTGTGCAAGGTCAGGGAGGACGAGGAGCAAGTCACTCTCGTGGCTCCTTACTGGCCCACTCGGGCCTGGTTCTTGGACCTTGTACTCCTCGCGACAGCCCCTCCCTGGTGAATTCCCCTGAGGAAGGACCTTCTTTCTCAGGGACGGGGCACGCTCTGGCATCCGCACCCAGACCTTTGGAACCTCCACGTCTGGCCCCCGAACGGGATGCGGAAGATCTAGCTGGTCTACCACCCACGGTCGTAGCCACGTTCAACCAAGCCAGAGCCCCTTCTACCAGGCAACTCTACGCCCTGAAATGGCGTCCGTTCGTAAATTGGTGTTCTTCCCGGGCAGAAGACCCACAGAGGTGCGCAGTTAGGTCTGTGCTCCTGTTCCTACAGGAGAGGTTGGGGGGGGAGGCTGTCCCCATCCACCTTGAAGGTGTACGTTGCCACTATCGCAGCTCACCACGACCCAGTAGACAGCAAGTCTCTGGGTAAGCACGACTTAACCATCAGGTTCCCAAGAGGCGCCCGGAGGTTAAACCCCTCCGGCCAAACCTGTTCCCCTCCTGGGATCTCTCGGTGGTCCTCGCCGGTCTTCAGAGATCCCCCCCCCGAGTCGCTAGAATCAGTTGGCTCAGGGCCCTCTCCTGAAAAGACGGCCCTGCTGATCGCGCTCACTTCCATCAAGAGGGTCGGGGACCTGCAAGCGTTCCCTACTAACGACACTTGCCTGGAGCTCGGTCCGGCAGATACTCATGTGATCCTAAGACCTCGACTGGGCTATGTGCCCATGGTTCCTACCATGCCTTCTGGAGATCAGGTAGTGAACCTACAAGCGCTGCCCCGGGAGGAGGCAGACCCAGCCCTCTCACTGTCGTGTCCGGTACGTGCCTTGCGTGCCTACCTGGAACGCACCCAGAGCTTCAGGCGCTCTGAGCAGCTCTTTGTCTGCTTTGGAGGACAGCAGAAAGGGAACACTGTCTCCAAACAGAGGTGTCTCACTGGGTGGTGGATGCCACTCAGTTGGCCTATCACACCCAGGCCATGCCCCCCCTTACGGGTTTGAGCCCACTCCACTAGGAGCGTGGCATCCTATGGGCACTGGCGAGGGGCACCTCCCTAGCAGACATTTGTAGAGCTGCGGGCTGGGCAGCACCTAACACCCTTACGATCTCAGGGTTGAGTCAGTCTCGTCCCGTGTTCTCTCAGGTCCGAGCCCGTAGAACTCAGTACACGTCGACGATCTGACCGGGTG
Organism: Moxostoma hubbsi; assembly: GCA_032164185.1. Classification (NCBI taxonomy): domain Eukaryota; kingdom Metazoa; phylum Chordata; class Actinopteri; order Cypriniformes; family Catostomidae; genus Moxostoma; species Moxostoma hubbsi. Next base: position 13,918,497 of record JAVLUX010000011.1, on the reverse strand, counting down.
AACCGCTTGTTCCAGCGCCGTTTCCCTCTGCCAAGGCAAAACAGTGCGCTTTTGTCCCAGAGGACCTAGGTCCCTGGTTGATTCCTCCCTAGCCCTTCGGGCCTGCAGCAGTTCAGATGAGGAACGTGCTGGTCCAGTCCACTACGGGTACCTCCGGCTACCCCTACTGGAATAGGTGCTCCACAGATCAGGCCTCCTATGGGACTCCTCCTGTGTGTATTTCCGCGGTAAGGTCACCTTACAAGCTGACCCGCATCTCCCTTAGGCAGTCCTTCGCTGCCCTCCGGTCGCCATGTTGTAGCAACTCCCCCCTCCTCGAGGTTGGATCTACCACCGCGCCATTTCCTCCCACATGCCTAAAGTGGCCATGTGATGTATTTTGCCACCTTTACCTCCCCTGCTGGGCGGGTGTGGCCTCCGCAGGGTCTTTTCCCCCTGAAAGAATAGGAATAAGACCCCCTTCCCTCGATGCGGTAAGGGCCCCGGCTGCTCTTGCTCTATGCCGAGAAAACATAGAGAGAAAAGAGGCCCAGCCAGGCTTGGCCCGTTCCCTAGTTGGGAGCGTCACCTTGTTCCCCCCTGGGTAACCAAAAGGATGCTGACGCTTTTTCGGGGCATTGGGGAAGAGTACGTGCAGCCTGAACACAGTTGGTCGCTTGTGCACGTGCAAATACCTGCCCGCTTCTGTGTCAGCAGTACACGTACACGGCTCAGCGCATGGCGAGTTTTGAAGTGGACCCCTAGTGTCGCTTCTTCGACACGATGTCGAAGTGAGCGACAGACGGGGAACGTCTCGGTTACGTATGTAACCTTCGTTCCCTGATGGAGGGAACGAGATGTCGTGTCTTCCCGGCCACGTCGCTGAGCCGAGCCGCTGAGGTGCCCGGAACACTCCCGGCTCCTCAGAAAAATCCTGAATGAACGAGCGTATTTCTCTCGCCTTTATATCCGTATCCGGAGGCGGAGTATGCAAATACTGTTCGCCAACTCTCATTGGCCTTTTTTCATAGATCAGAGGTATCTTTCGGCGCTCAAGAGAGACCCCTAGTGTCGCTTCTTCGACACGACGTCTCGTTCCCTCCATCAGGGAACGGAGGTTACATACGTAACCGAGACGTTTTCTTATACAATTCATGATTAAAACATATACTTTTTGAGTTGGACTTTTTAATAGACCTTCACACAATGGATCATAAATCACCACTTAGAAGGGGGAGATAGTTGAACAAGAGACATCATAAAGGCACTTCTAATTGGATAGAATTCCTTTGGTGTTTGGACTGAACAGAAAGGTTTAAAAGGCCATGACTAACCACTGTTACACACTCTTCGACTCTTCTTTCACACAAACTTGGACATCAGTTCCGGGGAGTTCTCCCTTGTGGAAGTCCTCGCTTCTGTGCCTCCGCTTGATCATTCCATCACCCATCCATCGGCATAACAGACAAAGCTCTTCCACAAGCCAAGCCAAAGGATTTCGACTTCAATCCCAAACAACGCAACACAAGTAAAAGTACCTCCAAACATTCATTGACAGCGATGGAGTCTGTTTAATATAATCTGAATAACCCAATGTCAAATCACATCGTACTAAATAAAGTATTAATTATTTAGGGCAAGGACTATAGACTCCATAAAATACATTGTTCTGTTACAGATCATTTTCCATTCATTTTCTATCAAAGCTCACTTACCAACCCATGTTTATGTTTGTTTATCTAATTGTTAGTTTATTAGTTTGTTAGTTTAATTTTATGATTCGGTTAGTTAATAAAGTTTTGTTTGCACTCAAATAGAAGTTGAATGTGTATTTGATTAAATCATATCGGTCCCTTGAAATTCTACATGCTCGATCCTAAAAGCTACATGCTCATAAACCTTATTTCAATGTATTTGTGATATTATTTTCAATGGCCATGAAAGCAGTATTACTGTATGAATTAATCTTAAATTCCAATCAAGTCATTGCTGCCCGAAGACTTTGATCAGACATAAATATTGATTATTTTAATAGTTCAATCACTTATTACCTTGTTGAGCTAATTTCCTTGCATTAATGGTTGAAAAATGACTGCAACATAAGCATAAAGCCATAAGCTAATCATTATGCAGATTCCCTAGTATAATTGGTGAAGGAATGCAATTCCAAAACTAAATATAGCTGCGAGCAGCAATTAAGGGGGTTCAAGTGGTTTAAGGCATTTAAGCACATGCGTAAAAAGATATGTTTTATTTAGCAAGCTTGTAACCACCTAGATTATATATGGAATAGACCATTTACAGCCAATACAGGCAATTTACTAAGGAAATACATGGTTTTTAAAGCTTTTTAAAGCTCATATCGCCACCTATGGTCCGATCTCCATAAAAAGCTGCATGCTTGCAGACTGATGCACTTGCTGTAATGCAGTGTTAACATTACAATCAATTTATCTGTTTGTCCAGCGAACACTCAGTATTGATTGTCTATCAATTCTCAGAAAGGATATTTTTTGTGGCCACACAATAATAATTCTTTCTTAGCATGGAGCTGAGATCGAATCGTTACATTTACATGCAGACCTGAATCAACTCGCAAGAATGTACTAAAAAAGTTGATTTAACTAAAATACAAACACATAACTAAAATAAACAAAAACACACACAAAACACTCATACATGGGAAATGGAAAAGTGAAAATAAAATTAAACCGGAACAGAACAGGGGAAATGCAGTTTTGAAAAGAGTCATTTTTGACCATCGGAGAGAACCATCGAGCTCTTAATTTAAAATCACCTTTGTTACAAAGTGGTTTTCATGTCTTATACTAAACTAAGTTCAGTTAATTACTGGTACGATACTTGCAATTGCCTCGGCTGTTGAGAGAGCCCAGATGCAGTAGCAGGAGGGTGTCTGTATGGTTCCTCGAGTCGATGGTGTTGAAGTTGCAATCAATTTCTTCTGTGTTGAATGAAGAAATTAGGATGAAATCTGGTGTTCATTGACTCTATGGTCCAGGTATTTGCACATGGCTTGAGGTGTTGAAACCTGCCAGCCTGCCAGCCTGCAACCTCATGGTCAGCACGACCATGCAGCAGAGGGTCATGGGAAAAGCCGGGGGAAGTGAATCACGCTTTCTGCATTCCTTTGCTGATAATGTTCAGTGGGGGATCAGACATAGATGGAGCCTGTGTGGGCCTCTGCTCTCTACAGTCTTGAGACATCTGTTGGCTTATTCATTAAATAATGAATAAATGTGTGTCTGATTGATCCAGATGCTACATGTAGAATCACTGGTATCATTACCTCTTTTTTTTATTTTAGTATTGTCTTGGTACCAGAGTACCGGTACTTTACGGTAGACAACACTAAATGAATGATTACATTCAAGGGCATGTAAGCACGAGGAAGCGTAATCAAGATTCAAGTCATGATTGTGCCTGGGAGACTGCAGATGTCAAGATTTAATGTAAAGGAGATACATTTTGGTCTGCATCTCACCAAAAAACATTCGTATCGCTTCAGGAAACATGGATTAAACCACATGAGTCATATGGGTTACCTTTATAATGTCTTTATGTCCTTTTTGGATCATGAAAGTGGAACATATTATTGACATTAGTTGTATGGACATTATGCGTATATCCTTCCAAAAAAAAAAAGTTCAGTTGATTTTATTTATTTATTTTCAGCGGGGAAGACTTGAAGTGTTTATCCTTTTAAGTTCCCCTACACTATATTGAACCTGAAGCTTTTTTGCAGTTTCTTATTTGGAATGCCCAATTCCCACTACTTAGTAGGTCCTCGTGGTGGCGCGGTTACTCACCTCAGTCCTGGTGGAGGACAAGACTCATTTGCCTCTGCTTCTGAGACCGTCAATCTGTACATCTTATCACGTGGCTCGTTGTGCATGACACTGCGGAGACTCTACATGTGGAAGCTTGCTACTCTCTGTGATCCACACACAACTTACCACATGCCCCAATGAGAGCAAGAACCACTAATCGCGACCGCAAGGAGGTAACCCCTTGAGACTCTACCCTCCGTAGCAACCGGGCCAATTTGGTTGCTTAGGAGACCTTGCTGGAGTCACTCACCACACCCTGGATTTGAACTTGTGACTCCAGGGGTGGTAGTCAGCATCAATACTCGCTGAGCTACAAAGGCCCCCCTCAGTTCATCACATCTTAAGTAATTCAAGTTGACCTTATAGAACTGTGATGGTCAGTGATTATTTAATATTTAATGTTTTAATATTTATTTTGAGTTTGTGTCTCATATTTGTGTTAACTCCAAATATGCCCATGACCTAGTTTAGGTCACATTAAGTCATTACAAATTTGCCGTAACTTGATACCAAATGGAACCTCCCAGAAGCTTGTAAAATGGATGCAAACAAATGGCTGTCAGTTCCTAATGAGTTTGCTGCACGTATGTGGGTGCAAGAGGGTAGCAAGGGGAACGGTAATGAATCATGTTTATTTTTTTAATAAACCAAAGCAATATCTCAGAATTAAGAACAAGCAAAGTGTACATCTGCATCGGAAGATCACATTTTCAGGATATTTAAGGCAAATGGGACATACCCTTATCCTACTCTGCACCTCCTGAGTTTTGTGTTTATACACATCAGTACAAACATGTGTTTGTGTGTTTGAGTTCCACATGCCTACCGACATGTAAGGTTGAATGATAAATGAGAGAGTGTTGGGTTTATTTGACTGAGGCTCCCTACACATTGCTCTTTGTTGACAGAGGGCTGGTGGATGCTGGGGAGGGATGGTAGATAATGGAGGCATCGTTCCACCCAGTTGCTATGTCTCTGCAGGCCTGGAGGACATCGACCTCCAGATCATATGTTGACAACCCCCCTGCCACCTTTCTGCCTCCAATACTCTCTGCATCTATTCTGAGTAAATATATTCTGTATATACCAGATATATCCTTTTCATTCTCATTTACTCCCTGATTGCCAAATTTAACAGCCATCTCTTTCATCTTTTTACTACTGTACAACTGCTCCGGCAGACATTGAGCCCACAACCGGGTCAGTTTTTAATGTGGCTTACTTGGTTAAATTAATATGTATAAAGTAATAGTTCATCCAAAAATGAAAATGTACTCACTCTCATGTTGTTTATGTGACTCAAGCCAATATAACTTTCTTTTTACTGTGGAACACCAAAGGGGATGTTAGTCATATGTCACCCACCATTCACTGTCTTTGAATGGAAATGATCCACAGAAGAAAAAAAATATTACTGGTTTGAACAACATGATGATGAGTACAGTACATAATGGAAAAATAAAAAATTTGGGGTGAACTATCCCTTTTAGGATAACTGTATATCTACTAGAATAGTTAAGCTATAGGATAATTTCACCTGATAACATAGCATAAACATTTGCTTTGCAGAGTAGAAAATCTCTTGTGTAGAAGGGGAAGCTTATTCGGCTAACCAAGTAAGCCATGGACTCCGGTTGGGCTGCCCCCGTTTAAGCCATTATTGGACTAGTTGTAGTATGTTTGTGATATTAATTTAATTACTTAAATATATTTTGGGAGGTATCAGAAAATGGTTTGAGTTCTAGAGCTGAGAAAGAATGTAATAAGTAACATTGCTAACACTGTTCTACATTACAAAGAAATACAAAACCTTAATAATGAGCCTTTAAAATATAAATTTTACAAGCACACACACAAAGGGAGCTGCGGCGACACCAGCAAAAGTGGTAATGATTCTGAATGTGTTGGGAAAAACCAGCAAGGAGACTGTCTGAACATTTTGTTAATTTATAGAGAGAAATGCACATTACGGTTCGGCCAACAGACGATGACCTCTGGGATCAATGAATGTCAGAGCAATCACAAATAGCTGATGCCTTTGACAATGTAAAGACGATATTTGGCTCATTTTCCCATTAATGTATACAATTATTATAAATGTTATTATTAAGCTATTATTATTATCAAATTAATATTACAAATAATTTACCTGTAGACGCACATACAGGCACTTGAAGAAACACATTTTATTATATTATAAAGAACAGATGATAGAAAAGCCATCTATGCAAATGTGTGACATGCTGCTTGTACAGAGTCGTGCAGTTTCGAGGAACACACGCACTTAAAAGGTTCTTACTCTTTCTTTGTTCTGTCTTCTGAATTTTTTTGCAAGGACAGTATCGTCTATGAATGCTGCAAATGAGCTCTGTCATCTCTGCTCAGGTGGTGTTTTGAGTTCAGTTCGCTTTAATCCACAGAGCAGTTCATTGTGACCACAACTCTGCAGCCTATACATCTGTGATTAAATCATAAAATAATACAAAAACACATTCACCTCGAACCATGATTTATATTTCAGTGATTATCATCATTATAATTATTATTTTTACATTTATAATTGTTTTATGTCTTCATTTGTTTAAGTAATTTGCTGCCTGCATGTTTAGATGGATACTTGCCTGTTGGTAAATGGAAATGTGGTTACTTTAAATTTGAAATAAATTTTTTATGATGTTAATTTATAAATTAAATCTATATATGGCATTCTTTTGGAAGACATCCTCACTATGCAACATTTTTCACAAGTGTCTAAAACGTTTGCATAGTACTGTATATATAATTTTTTTGATCACTTCATTATTTTAATTGCTTTTTCATTTCGTTTAGAGTGCAATTTGAATTTAGAAATGTATTTGATTTAAGTTTTTCATTTTCAATTCAAAATCACTAAAGCAAGAATATTCACCGATCCCTCATCCAATTGGATATTGCGGATATATATATATATATATATATATATAGTACTGTGCAAAAGATTTAGGTACTTGTGAACCAGGTTGCATAGTGTAGTGAGGATGTCTTCAAAAATAATGACATAAATAGTATTCATTCATCAATTAATGTCATACAAAGTCCAGTAAACATAAAAAAAAAGCTAAATCAATATTTGGTATAACCACCTTTGCCTTTAAAACAGCTTCAATTATACACCTGGTCACAGTTCCCCTTCTGTCACTCTCTCAAAGTTGTGTCGAATGAAGTGACACAAGGGGTCTTCCTTGGGAGCCTCGCGTACCTCTGAACTTGAGAAAAGGCTAATGAGAAATTGGCAGACAGAATTTGCATGTCCTGCCCCTGGACATACGTTTATAAAGGGAAGCGGGCATGTGTCTGTAAGTCAGATTTTTTCTTCGGAGCCGAGCTGTTGTGCAGCAGCAAGCTGAAGTTTCACCACTGATCCACTCACCTCTGTTGGCAAGAAGCACTGCTGTTGGATCCTACGGCACATTTCCAGTGGCGTTCTCTCTCTCTCTGCACACTGTGCAGTCCAAGCCCCTGGGCGCTTCAACAGTGCTTTCTCTGTCTAAAAGAGTGTTTTCCCCTACTAAAAGAGTTTGATTTCTCTAAAAGAGTTTGTTTTCACTCATAAAAGAGCAATACACGAGCAGATGTTGAACGTCCTTTTCAGGACGTGTCTTTTTAAAGATGCCTTTCCACTTCTGTGTAGTTTCTGGATGTGTTCGATATCACTCCAAGACCGATGGTCACATACGCTGCCTCACATGCTTGGGCAGCGTTCACTCTGAGCCAGTGTTTGTGGATGGCTCATGTACTCATTGCGAGAACATGGCCATGGCAGCGCTGCGCTCTCGGCTCTCCTTTTTTAAGGTGAACGCCACTTCAGGCACCCCCCGTGTCGCTCCTTCTTCCCACGGGATTGAGGACAACCGGACTGGCGATGAACTTGGGGATGACAACGGGGTAAATCCCCACTAACCATCCGCCCACCGGCACGCTGGCTTCCGTCCTGGCTAGGGATGAGTGTGCCTCACCTCACGGCCAGCCGGCATTCTCACTTGAGCCCTCAAAATTGGATGATGACATTGCATCGGAGAGCGTCCAGGCGTCTGAAGCAGAGGACTCGACTGGGTGCCACCTTCTGTCTGGACGCCGTGTGCAATGGTCACGCTGCCTCTGGGTCCTGGACTGGGCCTCGGCTGCGTTGGCACATCAGCTGCCTAGAATTGCTGAGTGTATTCCTAGGTTTCTCCCGCTGATTCACAAAAGAATATTGTGAATTCTAAAAATTTAAATCAGCATCAAATACATAAATGGTCATTTATGTATTTTGCAAGAAGTAATATTTATTTGATATTCATTTTCTTCAAGAAAGGTTTTTTTTTTTTTTTTTGCATTGGATATTTTTTTAAACTTATGTATTCTTTGCTGCATTGCTTTAAGGATATATTTTGTCTTGAGCAAAGTTTATATTAAGAATAATAATATCGGTCAACAACATTTTAAAAAGAAATTTGGCATACTTCACATTTTGGTAAGGTTGATTTTTGAAAATTAGATTTTTATGTATTTATTTATTTATTTTGAATTTGAAAGAGGAAGAGGAAGTAGTTTTAATTTATAGTATATTTAATTCACTGACAAAAAATAGGCATTACAATATGGTTTTATTGATTTTCCTGAAAACTTTTACAATGTCATGATTATATATCATTATCGTGATATAAAATTGCTCGTATCGATATAAGATTTTGGTATCGCCCACTCCTAGTCAGAGCTGTTTTGGTGGCACAAGGGGTATCTACATGATTGTACAGCGGAGGAGGGCGGGGCCAGGCTGGAACAACGCACGCCTGGTCCCCAATCAGCCTGATGAGGGCGCGCAAGTGATAAATGACGACGGTTCGAGATAGAGAGAGAGAGAGAATGACATGCAGCTGCTCTGTGGTTATGTTTGTGTTTTTGGTTCAGTTTTTCATTAAACTATTATTTATATTGCCAAGCCGGTTCTCGCCTCCTCCTTTCCCTTAACACGCTTTACAACAATATTACGCAGATGGTTTTAATGTTGTGGCTGATCGTGTGTGTATTTATATATATTGCGGTCCTCAAATCTGATTGGACGAGAGACATTCCATGAGCACTGATGGTCTGACAGGATAAGCACTGAGGCTTCACTGTGTGTGTATCACTCCGCTTGTGTTTGTGGCATTCTAAACTAAAGTGTAAGAGCAGTATATATCTGTTAGGAGTTACTGACTTTATTTTTGAAATTACATATGTTAGCCAGCAGGTGGTGGCAAAAGATAATTTTTGTGTGCAATATGGGCCAGTTTGTGACATAAAGTGAATCCGTCAGACATTGTTTACATAGAATAGTGCTCTGTGATGGCTTGTATTACCACTACATTATTTTAGCTAGGACATTGTTTAAAACGGCTTTCAATTAACAATTTCAGGATTAAGGCTCACTGCAGCTGAGAGACACAATGGACTGTTTGATTACAGAACTCAATGCGCTTACCGAGTTTCCACATTGGATACACACTGTTTAAAAATGGCGGCAGACATCACTGTTTCTATTGTGATCGACTCTTGCACGGCTACCATGAAATAGGGAGAAATACCCCCGCTTCGACACTATTTTTCCACTGAGAAAGCTCACCTACCGAACGCTGACAGCATATCTGCTTGGGAGTGGCAACAGGTGATCACACACGCTCCGTCTCTCCCTCTCTCTCACTCTCTCTATCTCTCTAACACACACAGACAAATACACATAGACACACACACACACCCATCAATCCATCCTTGTTTATCCAATAACTTGTTACAAACAGCACAAGCCATGATACTATTTCTAAAGTGAACTTTTTGAATTAGGTTTGGACGCCTCATTTGTTTTGAACAAACAACAGCAGATTTGATCTGTCGCGTAAGAAATTAGTTCCATGCACAAATGCGTTTTTATGAACTTACTTGTTTTTTCCTAATTTTTTTTAATTTACTTGTTCATTGAACTGTTGTGTATAAGCAATATCACACTCACAATCGTGCTATATGGCCCTACATCAGCACTGCTGTAATTAACTTCGGCGCTCGGCCTACGGCCGAATCACAGCATTCCTGATGTAGGGCCATATAGCACTCTTGCTCATGTATCTTCACTAGGGGTGTTTTAACAATTTAGTTTTTATAAAATTAGAATTAATGTGGGAAAAGAAATGCCAGTTCTGCTTAGTACAACACTGAGTGCACCAAGAACAATATGACACACAATGTCAAAATTCCTTTGTCCGGAGGCCAAATTCCCCAAATTTCTCACAACCTGAAGCTTTAACACCATTACACAATTCCGCCAAGATGGAGCATGCTGGGATGCTGGTGCATAGTTGTATAAAAACAGAAGACACAGGGATAAATGCTTTCTCTGAATGACATGTTTAAACACCAAACAACATAAAACCAGTGAGTGTGTGATGTGGGTCCAGAAAGATTTTACTGCTCTGTGGGATGAGGCATAAAATCTTGTGTATTCCACCCCACATCAACGTTGATGTCAAAGCAGAGAAACATGGGCATCGGTGCCAGCACAGGAAACTAGGTATTTACTGTGATAAACCTATGACTTAATATCAGCAAATGTAGCCCATGTTAAATAAATCCTTCAGGGGAATCTTATGGCTTCTAATTAAGTGTATTAGAATTAATCAAACAAGAACCTTGTGATGGAGACATGTTGTCAAAAATACAGAACATGTATACTCAAATAAAATATTACATGTCTTACATCTCATTACACAACTCATTAACACTTGCTCAATTAATTACAAGTGCACTTGACCAAACATGCTTTGTAAATGACTTAAGTAATTTAGCTCAATTAAAAGTCACTTTATCTGATAAAAGAAAATGATCTACACAATAGATTTGCCTGCTTAAAATGCATCACAAAAGGGAAGGCAGACAGAATTTTTAAAACTATTTATTCCATTATATTTTTCATGAAAAATTAAAGCAAAGAATTGCATTCATTCATAACCTGAGGAGGGGAGACAAGGGAGTATTGTAACATGGGGTAAGTTATAGTAACAGCATCAGTTTAAACCAAATTAGCTACAGGGTTAAAAGAACTATTGAACATGACCACCTTCTTTCTCAGGTGAAGATATAATTTGTCTGTGTGTAAAAATGGTTAAAACTGGTATAATGTGAGGCTATTTATTTTAATTTGATATATGTATATCCAAAATAAAAAAATTACACAAGCTTTTCACATTCATGTTAAAAAATCTGAATGCGGTGTGCTGTTTTTAGAATTGTTAGAAATGGTGATAGGAAATGGCATAACATTATTTTTTTCTTTTGAAAAAGTAAATTTAAATAAATTAAAATGAATGTCCAAAGTTTCTGTAAGTGTTTCAAACTACCATGGTAGTGGGGTAGTTTGTAACAACAGCACTCTTTGTGCTTGAACAAATGTTTACACAGTTTAGGGATGATTAATGTTGTTTAAACTAATTTGTAGCAGTTAAATATGGAATTATTATATCAAGGTTTAAAACACATTGCACAAAAATTTACATATGTTGAACCAATGTGTTATTCTTAAAGCTTTTCCCTTTGATTTCTGTTTCATGAAGAGTGAATGTTTGTGCTTCCTGATTTTCCCGAAGATTTGAGCTTTCAAACATCCAGTTCACGTTAAAAAAGCAAAGAGAAAGGAACCAGAAAGGCTTCCATATCCTGTGGTGCTTGTGTTTTAGTGGCTTGTCAATATTCTGAGCTGCACCTGTCTGGGTTGCACTGGGGCTCGGGGTACCTGGCCAATAGGACGTCCATCACCTTCCATCTGAACAAAAGTTCATTACAAAGTCATGACAGACTGGTATCTGGTGGATTTATCTGTACTCTGCTATTCTGTTTGTTGTTTCCGTTGTCATGACAAGCCAAGGTTGATCTCAGCAAGTTGGCGTGTGCAGGGTTGCTTGTGAAACAGCGGGAAAATGCTAACGGGGAGGGGGTCTGATCTCGGCAAGTCAGCATGTGCAGGGTTGCTTGTGAAACAGCGGGAAAATGCAAACGAGAAGGCCCTGCACCAAGCACTTTTATCTATCTCATCCCACCTCACTCAGTCACATCAGCTCCGTGACTCTTCTCTCCCTGACACTCCCTTGATTACTGTCAATACTATTTTAAATACAGTAAAAAAATAAATTAAAAAATCACATTCACAATAAATTTTCTTGAATACTCTGCCCATTTTCCATCCACTAGGCCTGGCCTCCTCTCTCCTCCAATGTTTTGACAGTAACAACCTGTCCATTTCCAGTGCTTTCCATTCATGGGTCAGTCCATCTCAAGTGGTCCAATAATGGTAAATTAATTATTATTTATTTATTAATTTTCCTAATTTTGTGTGTGTGTGTAATTACTTCTATGTATTGGTATTGCAAAACCACCAGTTCCCCATCTGTCGCTCACTCGACGTTGTGTTGAATGAAGCAACACTAGGGAATTTTCTCTAAGGCCTAAGTTACCTCTGAACTTGAGAAAAGGCCAATGAGAAATTGGCAGACAGAATTTGCATGTCCCTCCCCCGGACATACGGGTATAAAAGGAGGGAACCATGCATCTGTTCATTCAGATTTCTTCTTCGGAGGCGAATGGTTGTGCAATCAGCGAGCTGAGATCACTTCTGTTCCACTCAACTCTGCAGAGCGTTGCTGTTGGATCTACGGCGCATATCAGCGGCTTTCTCCTTCTCTGCACGCCAGTGCAACTTTGCCCCTAGGCACTTCGACAGAGTTTCCTTAAAGAGCAAATAGAACTGTAAAAGATTATATTTCCTCTAAAAGAGTATACACATATTTTTAAAGATGTCTTTCCATCTTTGTGTAGTTCCTAGATGCGGCAGATATCTCTCCGCTTCTGATGGTCCTATGAGCTGCCTCGCGTGACTTGCCTGCGATCACACGCTGGCAGCGTTTTATGAATGGTTTATGTTCTCAGTGCGAGAACACAACCATGGTATTGTCAAGTTCTCCTCTTTTTTATTCAGCTCTGCCCAAACTTGAGATGGCGTTCAAACAATGAAGGACGCAAGAAGACAACTCATTGACTTGACTATTTATTTTCTTCTGTTAGCTGAGGTATTTGCAGAAGCAATATCCAGCAATAGTCAGCAATAGCAACAGGTTGATAATCTTTAAAGACAAAATTGGACAAAAGAAACACACATTAATACAATAAAGATGTTATTTAAACTAACATTTAACGTCTCTTTCACCATCACCATATTACCTATCAACTAAATCAAAATGCTTTGACAAGAAATAATAAGTGTTACCAAACTTGAACACCTTTCACTTGAATCACACCAAATCATACCAGTCTTAGCATCAATCAGTACTGTAGCAAGCAAACTAGCAAAATCCATCAAATATGCTGAAACACAATACTGATCTCTTACAACTTAGTTTACATAAAAAAAATAATAATAATAATAATAAATTAAACTCATATTCATACCAGTTGCGTCTTCAAGTTTGAATATTTTGAACTGAATGTGTGTGAAAGTCTTTGCAAGTCCAGCAAGATCTCTTCTCCAAACTTTTCACCTGCATGTGCTCTGAAAGGTGCACCACTTTATTGTTCCCCCTAGGAAACACACTCTCTCAATGGTTCCCACCCAGTCACCACACTACACTGCCCTCTACAGGAACTTCTGAGTATAACGTCATTATTGTGACGAAACACCTCCCACTTGACCTCCTGGTTCATGAACCTAAGGAGGCCACTCCAATCACCTTCAATACTTTCACTTTTGTTCTTGATTTTGTTTTTCTACAGGAAGCAAAACAATCAGTCGTCTTACATCCCTATGAAGGATTGTAGAAGGGATTTTCGTAGACAGTTTCTTCACTTTATCTCTTTGGACAGGCTTCACAGTTGGGACTGGGTAGCTGGGAAAAGTTCTGACATGCACATCTCTGACGATGCCCTTCGTGTCAATACTGACACTGATGACTCTAGCAAGTTTGTACTGGCCCCTCCAGGCATTTTGGTCAGCAAGCCAGACAACATCTCCAACAGCCACATTCCTATGTGTTGTGTGCCATTTACTTCTCACAAATAGATTGGGCCCAGCTAACTGACTCCACTTCCTCCAGAACCGGTCAACTTCTGTTTGGATAGCTCTCAACCTTTTATATGGGTAGTTTTCAAAATCAAAGCATCCAAGATCTCCTCTGGGTCCAGTCCGTCCAAGCAGAAGGGAATTTGGGCTGATATATTCTACGCAGTCTTCCCGGCTTTGAGTTCTGGCATCTACAGGCCTTTCGTTGGCCAGATTAGCAGCCATATATATAAATGTCTGAAACTCACTCCATGTGAAGAATCCTTCTCCTCCCAGGTTGTGCAAAGCCCGCTTTACCGTGTGAACAGCTGCTTCTGCAGCTCCATTTCTGTGAGGGGAGTCTGCTGGGTGGATTTTCCAGCTCCATTCTGTTCCATGCACGGAAGCTTCATTTTCAAGCTCAGACTTATTTAGTTGATCCAGGAAGAGATAGAGCTCTTTCAGGGCAGGTCTGGCACCCACAAAGTTCTTTCCAGGATCTGACCACAGTTTCCTCGGGTGCCCTCTTAGTGCTGTGAATCTTTGGTAAGCCATTAGGAAGCCTTCAGTTGACTGGTCACCGACAACATCTGTGTGTATAGCTCTGGATGACATGCAACAGAAGACAATTCCCCAAACCTTGAGCTTCGTTTTCTTCTTCACCTCGTCCTTGACTTCATACGGTCCAAACAAGTCCACCGTTGTATACTCAAATGGTCTGGCTGGTGTTATCCGCTCAGATGGAAGGTCACTCATGATCTGTTGGCACTTTCTCGCCCTGACCTTTCTACACACAACACAGTTATCAACACTCTTTTTAGCCAGCCTTCGACCTTTCACCACCCAGGCTTTTTTCCTCATCCGGAGGAGTGTGCCGGCTATTTCTTCATGATTTTCACCATGAGCTTCTTGAGCTAGGAGAGTGGATATCCACGCTTCATATGGTAGAATGGGTACAGCAGTCTTGTCCTCATCAAAGGTCTGAAACCTTCCTCCACAAACTAAAAGCCCAGTCTCTTTCTCTTTATAAACAGCGAGTCTGTTGAGAGTGGTGTCTTGAAAGGTTATACCTTCTTGAGCTGCAAGGAACAGGTCCCTTAGTGCATCTTTACACTCCTCGACAGTGAGCACAGCTAGTTTGGCTCTGCACCTCCAATTTGTTGAAAAAGATTCCTCCCACTTTGATTTATCTGAGGCTGAATTCTTGTTCAACACTTCTTTCCATCTTGTTGCAGCTCTCCAGACCCAGGCAATGACCCGGATCAGCCTGGTCAGTCTGCTGAATTTCTTGATGTCAATCAGATTGGTTACCGCAGAACCACTTGGTAATCTTCGGATCTGAGTCTTAGGTCGATCTAGGTTATTTTGCTGTAGATCACTCTTGTCTCTCTTGGCCTGCGCTCTAGTCAGTGCTGCAGAGAAAGCTTTCCTCTGAAGTTTGTTTATGCCTTCTTTGGCATACGTGGCGACTTCTTTGGCTGACTTATGTGGCCATTCTTCCACCGGTTGTCGCAGAAACGCTGGTCCATCCTGCCACATGGAATCTTCCTGGAGGTCTTCTGGGGCTGCCCCTCTTGTTATAGCGTCAGCACTGTTCAGGTATCCCGGGATCCACCACCAGTCTTCGACTGATGTGGATTTTTGGATCTCCCCAACTCTAT
This sequence comes from Moxostoma hubbsi, assembly GCA_032164185.1. Taxonomy (NCBI): domain Eukaryota; kingdom Metazoa; phylum Chordata; class Actinopteri; order Cypriniformes; family Catostomidae; genus Moxostoma; species Moxostoma hubbsi. The sequence continues at coordinate 13,902,931 of JAVLUX010000011.1, read as the reverse complement.
TTGCGAAAAAAGTTTGATATCCATAGCTGTCTCTCTGGATTGCTCCCAGCACAGTTTGACTATCCAACAGATGGAGCCATCGTTCAACTTCTATTCTACTGTGCTTCTCAACATAATTTCTCAGTCGTGCTGCATAGACAGCACCGCATATTTCAGCTTTTACTGGCTCTCCCTTTTGGTCCAATGGTGTGAGTTTTGCCTTAGACTCAACCAATCTGACTTGGATGCCTTGCTCGGTCTCCCATCTGAAATACATTACGGCTCCATAGCTCTTGTCACTTCCATCGGAGAACGTTATTCCCCAAGGTTTTCCAATCCAGTTGACAGGTGTGAGGCTTCTGTGGAAAGTGATTTGGCCAAGACGTGTGTATTCCTCAAAGAATTGGATGGCTTCTTCCCTCAATTGTTCAGACAAAGGTTTGTCCCAAGTGTCTCGGGTCAGAGTTTTGCCTCCAGCTTCCTGAAATGCCTTTCTGACAAGAATGGCGCCCTTTTGTTTGGCAGGTGTGACGAGGCCTATTGGGTCATACAAGCTAGCTACTTGGCTCAGCAGTTCTCTTCTCGTCAGTGGGTTTGGAGTTTTCTCTCTCACCTCTTTCTCAAGGAGATTTCGGCCGACTCTCATTCCCTTTTTCCTTTTTGAAAAATTGATTGACGTCATGAGGTACAGTTTATCCTCTTCAACAAGGTATCCAACTCCAAGAGCTTTATTATCTCCTTCCCCCATCTGATTTGGAAGTATAAGTACTGTGCTTGACTCCGCTCTTTGTCCTCCTGGTATGATCTCCTGCCGCCCACTTTGACTTGACCGGACCCAGGGCTTGAGGAAGAACCCGCCTGCCTTTAGGATCTCTTCAACTCCTTCAATGTTCTGGTCCAGCTTTTGCAAGTCATTATGAGAAGTTAGGATGTCATCGACATAGGTATCCTCTTCAAGAATCCTACGTTCCTCCTCCAGGCGAGCGAACATGGGTAATTTGGCTGTCTCTCTCATGGCCAATTGTGCTATGCACCCTGCTGGTCGATCGCCAATGTTGACTCTGGTGATCACATACTCTTCAATATCTTCCTCCTCAGTGTCTCTCCAGAGAAATCTGTGGAGGTGCATCTCCAGATCTTCCAACCACACAGAATTGTACATTTTCCTGATGTCACCAAGGGCAGCATGGACGCCTCTTCTGAATCTGAGTAGTACTGCTCGAATGGGATTGAGGACATCAGGCCCTTTCAGCAGAAGATCATTCATGCTGATCCCTTTAAACTTCTGGCTGCTGTTCCATACCAGTCGCACAGGTGTTGTGAGAGAGTGCGGATTTGGTGCCACCAAGTGGCTGACATACCATACTGGCCCTTTCCAGCTGGCAATGAGCTCTTTAGCAAGTTTTTTCGCTGCTCTTCTCTCCACCATTTCATGGACTTGAGCGGTGTATGCTATTTTCCACTCTGGCTCTTTTTTGAGTTGTTTTTCTGTTCTCAAGAAGGTGGCTTCCACCCCACTCTTGTTGTTGGGAAGGGAACTTGGATCTTGAATCCACGGGTATCTTGTGTCCCAATGGGGCTTCTCACTGTGAGCATCTGCTTTGACGTAGGTGAGGCCCTTCTTTATGACTTCTAATTCTCTTTCTTCATTTAGAGTCATCTCCTTACCTCCCGGCTGGCAATTTCCGCACCGGCATCCTCCACACTTGGGTTCGCAGGCTGCTCCAATGCTGTCCCATTTCCACCAGTTCAGAAACTCTTTACCAGCTACTTTGGTTTCAGCTTTGAACTCTTGTGCTTCTGTGATCTCTTGATACCTCACTGCCGATGCTCTCATGGATCGAGCAAAATGCGTTTCCGATTTGTGCATCTCTATGTCTATCTCTTCAAAAAGATCTGGATGCGCTCCACCAACAGTCTTTCCCAATGGGCTTTCCCATAAGACAAGATCTCCAATCACCTTCACTCTTTGCGGAGCAAGTCTTCCCTCACGGTGGCTTACCAGTAGCTCAATACTCTCAGGTCTCCTCAGATCTCTTAAATTGACTTCTGGGAAGAACCTCTTGAGTTGCTCAGGCTTGATGACTCTGTGGATGTTGGCAATTTCATTCAAACCATAGCAGATAAGCTCATGAGCTCTCTCTGTGCCCATAGGTGTCTTGATCCTCACTCTAAGAAAGTATCTTCTAGTTTTTACATTCATGTTCATTCCTCCAACTCCATGAATAATTAAAGAAATGTTTTCACTTCGAAGATTTAATCTCCTGGCAGCTTTGTGGGTGATATAGTTTGTATCTGACGCTAAGTCGATCAGAGTTCCAACCTTTTCTCCTGCATTAGCAGTTACCTCGAGCAGCATTAGTATAACTGGCAATTCTTCTACAGCACTTGAACCAGTCACTTCAAGATGACTCTTCTCCCCACAGTTTGTCTTCCCAGTGATGTTGGTGAACGCTTTCTTGAATTTCTCTGCCATCTCTGGGGAGAGCTTAGATACAAATTCCTCTTGCTCCTCCGTAAGCTTATGCCTTCTCACATGGGATTGTCTTCTATCTGAGTCAGTCCTCTTGAAATCTCCCTTCAGGCAAAGAAAGAAATGATGATCTCTTTTACAGTCCCTATTCCTGCACAGGTAAGCGTCTTTGCATTCATCATCTTCACCATGACAGACTAAACACCTTCTGCATGCCCCCAGCTTTTCTACAGCAGCCAACTTTTCCACAGGCTTCAGTTCTTTGAAACGCTTGCAAAAGAAGATCTTTTCTCCATGCTTTTCATCTCCACAAACAACACAGCCGCCTTTCCTTGTGGAGCGTGTGGACGCATATCTTCTTTCCATACAAGCATATCTCTTCTCTGGCTTTTCACTCACTCCCAGCTGCTCTAACTTCTCTAGAATTTCTTCTTGTGTTTTCAGAAATTTAAGAAGATTCTCAAAGTGATTGTCCGGTGTTACGCCATTTGCTGGGTTAACCATGAAGACAAGCCAATCTCTCTTCATGTTGTCAGGTAACTTACTTTCTATTGATTTGATCACCAGAGGGTTGTTAATGGCTCCTGAGTTTCCAAGTTCTGTAAGGTCATTAAGAGCCTTCTCTATATTTTGGATTAAATCAATGACTTTTCTCGGCTGATTTTCTCTTAAAATGGGAATCTTTTCAAGATCTTCAATTATTTCCAAGGCAATTGTGGACTTGTTTCCATATCTATTCTCAAGTACTCGGAATATGTCTTCAGCAGTATTGTAGGTAGACAAACGGAGTTCTCTGCACATTCTGTCATCAATGCTGTCAAAGAGTTGGATCTTTTTTACTTCAACTGAGCCAGTTGGCTCCCCCTGCCTTTGCAGACTTTCCCAGTCTCTCCTCCATCGATGGAAATTCCTTTTACATCCACTGAATTTGGGCAAACTGGTTGGCTTTATCCTCAGCATTGGTTGTGGAACTGGCATAGATATCTGGGGAACCCTCGCTCTGTCTCTTTCTTCTTCTGCTATTCTTTGTGCGATGATGAATTCCACCTTCCGTGCTTCAAGGTTGCTAATGCATCCTTTCAGATCCTTCACTCTAGCTTCCAGACTGGATTTTTCTGCCGCTGGAATCCACATCTCCCAAGCTGCTAGGCTAGTGATTACACCTTGGATTCTTCTATTTGCGCCATCCAGCTGGAACTCATAACCATCTCTGTTTACAGCGATACCGGGTGTTGCAGCAGCTCTATCACAGGCTGTTTCTGCTTCCTGGATTGCTGTTCCCATCTCATCTTTACCATATCTTGACCATAAGTTGGACAGGACAATTTTTCTGACCTCTTCCAATCTTACCTCACATTCATGGATCGTCTTCTCGAAATCAGCTTGCTGCTGCTTATCAAGTTCAGCTTCCTCACCACCTACCATGTCCACTTCAATGTCTGCCAATAAACCAGCTCTATACTCGTCGTTTGACTCACCGACATTCCTCGCTTCAGAAATGAGCTTTTTGAACTCCTCTTGTAGTTCACTTTTCGTCAAGTGTTTCGCTCCTCTGCTAAGGAAGTTTGCCTGCCTGGTGAATGCACTTTTAGCCAAGGTCCTCTCTTGCTTCAGCTGCTTCACTGCTTTTCCAAAAGCTTCCTCTGCCATTTGGAGACGATATCAAATGACTCTCTTCTCTGCGTCGACAACTTTCTGAGACGTTTAGGCCTTTGATCCTTCTGTCTTCATTGCCACGCTGATTATCAACTGTCAAGTTCTCCTCTTTTTTATTCAGCTCTGCCCAAACTTGAGATGGCGTTCAAACAATGAAGGACGCAAGAAGACAACTCATTGACTTGACTATTTATTTTCTTCTGTTAGCTGAGGTATTTGCAGAAGCAATATCCAGCAATAGTCAGCAATAGCAACAGGTTGATAATCTTTAAAGACAAAATTGGACAAAAGAAACACACATTAATACAATAAAGATGTTATTTAAACTAACATTTAACGTCTCTTTCACCATCACCATATTACCTATCAACTAAATCAAAATGCTTTGACAAGAAATAATAAGTGTTACCAAACTTGAACACCTTTCACTTGAATCACACCAAATCATACCAGTCTTAGCATCAATCAGTACTGTAGCAAGCAAACTAGCAAAATCCATCAAATATGCTGAAACACAATACTGATCTCTTACAACTTAGTTTACATAAAAAAAATAATAATAATAATAATAAATTAAACTCATATTCATACCAGTTGCGTCTTCAAGTTTGAATATTTTGAACTGAATGTGTGTGAAAGTCTTTGCAAGTCCAGCAAGATCTCTTCTCCAAACTTTTCACCTGCATGTGCTCTGAAAGGTGCACCACTTTATTGTTCCCCCTAGGAAACACACTCTCTCAATGGTTCCCACCCAGTCACCACACTACACTGCCCTCTACAGGAACTTCTGAGTATAACGTCATTATTGTGACGAAACAGGTATCGTTGCAGTAGCGGCTTTCTTCCTCCAAGAGAAAGCCACTTCAGCCGCCCCCTGAACCGCGCCTTCTTCCTACGAGACTGAGGCCAGCATGGTTGGCGATGATGGCGATGTGGGGAGTGCAGTGGGCTCTGTTTCACCGGGTAAATCCCCACAAACCACCCAGCCACCCCGGAACGCTCTTTTGCTTCCGCCTGGGTCCGACACAAGACCGGCTCGCCCCACGGCCAGTCTGATGTCTCCCTCGTACCCGCGAGCTGGATGACTTGACTGGGCTGCCACCTTTGTGTCTGCTCATCCAGTCTGAGCCTGACACGCAGATGTCCGCTATGCTTGCGCGGGCCCCCCACCCCCTTCACCCCTCATGGCTAGACTATTGGTTCCTCTGGTCAGGGCGCTGCACACAGCCACACCTCCCCTGGTTCCTTTCTTCCCGGAGGTGCATGACGAGTTGACGAAGCCATAGAGGGAAACTTTTACTGCCCGAATCCAGCTTCCTCGCTCATCCGCTCTCACTACCCTCGACGGCGGAGTGGTCCCTCAAGCTGTCTCCGCCCTGCACGCCACGGCCCTCCTGCAAGTCCATCAGGCCAAGGCACTAATAGATCTGCACTTGGATAGTCCTTATCCTGATGTGCTGCAGGAACTGTGCTCGATGACTGACCGCGCCCCCTGGACTGAGAAGGTCACAGCAGTGGCACTCGGACAGGCGACACCCACACTCGTGGTGCCACAACAAAGCCCTCTTTCTTAACATGCCCGTCTCCCAGTTCAGCTTATTCGGCGACACTGTTGAACACTTTGCCAGGCAGTCTTCGGCAGTGAGGAATCAGACGGAGGCCATCTCCCACATCATGCCTCGCCGCCGTTCCAGCATGAGCCGTGCTCAGTCTACTCGCCGAGGGCATCACCCTGTGCAGCTCCGCTTAAACCTGGGCCCACCTCTCAGTCCCAGATTAGAGCTACCCACAGGAGCTTTTCTCGAAGTTAGACTCAGTCTCAATGACAGCACACCTCACAAATAAGCACACACAGCTGGTGCTGAACTGCCTTAAGTGCACTTCTCTTTTACCCTGAAAATACACACAGGTTGGTATTTTCAGTTTCAGAATAAAATTAAATAAAATAAAATAAATAAATTATCTTAGATTATCACAGCTTTTCAATGTATAAGGATCTCAATATCAATCAAATGCATATGGGTGACCATACACTATCAAGGTTTCAATGTTCTATAGAATACTGATCAGTTTCTTCTTTTCTTATTTTTCAATTCTCTCCAGGGAAAAACTAAATAGTTCTCCAATTTGGAATTGTATTACTTTCATGAAGCATGACTGGTGGATGAAATAAATAAAATTATCCTCTTCTTTATGATTTGTTGTCCTCTTTTCTAGATACCAGTGTAGAATTATGCAAAGTTTCAGCTCACAGAAGAAACAAAACCATAGAACCAAGAAATAGGAAAACACAATGAAGGAAAAAAAACTGGCCTGATCACCAGAGCATTCATTTAGTGGATTCAATAATAATTTCACATCAAAGTCATTTTGGTAGAAATAACCAAATGAAACAATTATATATACAGATTCAAATGCCATTTTTACAATAAATGGTGTATTATAATCATGTACCTCTATATTAATAGTTTTTCTCTTACAATGGTGCACGTGTCCAGCAATGTTGTTTGTGAACTGCAAAGAACAAGGAATAACCCCGCGGTTCACACGACCACATTTATAACCACTTGGATTATTCGAAATATAACAATGAAAAGGGAATAAACACTATGTTTACTGCAACTAAATAACCCTTATTGACTATATCATCGCTTTATGCCGCTTTTGTACACTTTTACCATTAATTATATTATATTAACTCAATGAGAGACAATGTGACTCAAAAATAATCAAGCTGCTTCTTCAGATACTGGATGGCACAAAATACATGAACTTCAACCACTTTTCTGTACACTTTTCAGAGTTTTTAAACAATATTTGCTCAACTTTGTTCAAAAAGATCAGCTCACGTCTTTCCTCTGTCATGCTTAGCTCTCTCTCCCATCTGTCTCACACGCACGCGGACACACACACAGGATGCGTGATGATGGAGAGCTCTCATTGGTCAAATCACTAATCAACTAAATAACTTAAATTGACTTCATTATAATTTTCTTTAATAACATTTACATTCCGTGACCCTGTACACAGGATAAGCGGTTGACGATGGATGGATGGATGGATGGAACATTTACATTCCTTTTCACTTTTATTAGGGAAATATGATGTTCATAAATAATGAATTAATGAAACTTAATTCCTTTCAATTACCCATTATTTAACCAGGGTTACACAAGGCACAGCGTTTTCACTGCGGCAGTTCCAGATGCTCCTGGTTTGATGCATATGAGACTGCTTCTGCACTGGCTTCAGACTCGAGTTCCAAGATGGGCATGGCGCCATGGCACATACCGTGTATTCATCACCTCTTTCTGCTGCCAGACATCCAACCCTTAGACAGACCTCTGTTTTCTGCGGACAGGAGTCCTCCTACAGCAGGTGTCCTGACGTGTTCTGGTCACCACAGACACCTCCAAACAGGGTTAGGCACCACATGCAATGGGCACACAGCCGCTGGCTCCTGGCCAGAGCTCCGGCTGGGTTGGCACATCAACTGCCTAGAGTTGCTGGCTATAATTCTTGCCCTGTGGAGGGTTCTCTCACTACTTCAGGGCAAGCACGTCTTGATTCGTTCAGACAGCACCACCACGATAGCGTACATAAATTGCCAAGGTGATGTGCGCTCTAGTTACATGTCGCAACTCACCCGCCATCAACTCCTTTGAAGCAAGCAGCGACTCAGGTTGTTGCGCCCCACTCATATCCCGGGCAACCTCAACACGGCAGTGAACGCACTGCCATGACAGGGCACACTCAGTGGAGAGTGGAGGATCCAACCCCAGGCAGTCCAACTGAATTGGGAGCGGTTTGGCAAAGCACAGGTAGAAGTTTTTGCTTCCCAAAAGACCTCCCACCATCTGCTCTGGTATTCCCTAGTGGAGGCTCCCCTCAGGATAGATGTGCTGGCACACAGCTGACTCTGGGGGCTGCTTAAGTACGCATTTCCCCCAGTGAGCCTACTTGCACGGGTGCTGTGCAAGGTTCAGGAGGATGAGGAACAGGTCACTCTAGTGACCCCTATTGGCCCACACAGACCTCCCGGAGGCTAAACCCTCCCAGGCCATGCCTGTTCCCCTCTTGGGATCTCTCTGTGGTCCTTTTGGGCCTTCAGAAACCCCCCTTCGAGCCACTAGATTCAGTCGAGCTTAGAGCCCTCTCCTTGAAGATGGCCCTCCTGATTGCGCTTGCTTCCATCAAGAGGGTTGGGGACCTACGAGCGTTCTCTGTCAGCAACACTTGCCTGGAGTTTGGTCTGGCAGATGCTCACGTCATCCTAAGACCACGACCGGGCTACATGCCCAAGGTTCCTACAACCCCCTTTAGGGACCAGGTGGTGAACCTGCAAGCAAATCTGCCCCGGGAGGAGGCAGACCCAGCCTTATCGTTGTTGTGTCTGGTGTATGATTTGCGTACCTATGTGGACTGCACTCAGAGCTTTAGATTTTCTGAGCAGCTCTTTGTCTGATTTGGTGGACAGCAGAAAGGGAACGCTGTCTCCAAACAGAGGCAAGCCCACTGGGTCGTCAACGCCATCGCTTTGGTCATCACACCCAGGCCATGCCCGCCCCCTTGCGGGTTCAAGCTCATTCAACGAGAAGTGTGGCATCCTCGTGGGCACTGGCCAATGGCACCTCCCTAACAGACATCTGCAGCATCTGTGGGCTGAGCAACACCCTATACCTTTACGAGATTATACAAATCTCAGGGTTGAGTCGGTGTCGTCCCGTATTCTCTCAGGTCCGAAAACTTAGAACTCGGGAATACAGAACATCTAACCAGGTGTTCCACTTGCACATAGCTCCTTTCCCTCTTCTGAGGTGATTATGTGCCCCCTTTCACCAAGGAGAGTCAACTAAACTCACGCTCCCTGCATGTCCTTCCCCCTATCCCTCTGGCCCGCAAATTAAGTGGAGGAATTCCCCGACCAGACCCACTACGGGTACTAATTATTCTGTACTGCAATAGGTGCTCCACAGGATTGGCCTTCATGGATTAATCCCCCTGTGTGTATTTTCTGCAGTACTGTCCCCCTACCAGCAGACCCGTGTCTCTCTTGGGCAGTCCCCTCTGCCCCCCAGTCGCCATGTTTGTAGCAACTCCTCCCTCACAGCAGGTAGGATCTACAACTGTGCTTCTTCCACATGTGGCCCCTATTGTCATTTCTTTCAACACAATGTCTAGTGCGCGACAGACAGGGAACGTCTAGGTTACTGTTGTAACCTCCGTTCCCTGATGGAGGGAGAGACTTTGTGTCCCCCCCGGCCATGACACGCTGAACCAAGCCACTTTAACGGCCGAACCTTATTCTTGGCTCCTCAGTGCGAAACCTGAATGAACAGATGTACTATTCCTTCCTTTTATACCCATATGTCCAGGGGAGGGACGTGCAAATTCTGTCTGCCAAATTCTCATTGGCCTTTTCTCAATTTCAGTGGTAACTGAGGCCTTCAAGAAAGTCCCCTAGTGTTGCTTCATTCAACACAACGTCTTTCAAAAGTAACCTAGACGTTCTTTATTTTACTTGGTTAAACCACAACGGCCATCTTTGTGTCATGGCACATGACAAATTTTGGTTGTACAGCTGTTTTCAGAAACCTCAATATCTTGGCTCAGGATGGTCCAGGATGATGCACTTTTGAGAAATGAACAGATGAAAAAAAAAGCATAACAAATAACAAAAATGAACAGTATTTTACATGTTTACCTAGAAGTTTTATTAGAAGCTATGAGATTTCCACACACAGTCTCTCTGAAATGTTGTGGGAGCGTCTGGTGGCAGAAGTCATTTCAGCAGGTGTCAGTTTTCTGAGAACATTGTTCATATTAACCCACACTTTGTCCTTAGATAGACATTTAGAATGATGTTCTTGGTCTAGTTGTGTGGAAGAATTTTATAAAAACATCACAGTTTTCCTCACTGATGTCCACAACCAATGGTGTGTCTAACACATTGAGTTTCTCAGCCAGAGAAATTGAGAATTAATTCCTAGGGAGAATGACAGTGATCATACTGTATCTGCTCTGTCAGTCATAACCCACTGCTTTAAGGTGATGTTATCAGGAAGTGTGCCATCTTTGTTTTGACTTTTCAAGCATCTGCAGTAATGCCTCTATACCTGGACACTGGTCACACTTGTTGAGCATGCAGTCTGTTTACTGTTTATGTCACAGACTACAAGTTCCAGCCAGTCCTTGTAGTCCATTTTAGCTTTGCTGATTCAACAATCAGCTTGATGTTCTGATGTTGTGTGCAGACACAGACAGTGTGAGTTCCAGATGCTCCTGCCAGCACACATTATTTTATCATCAGTTCACAAAATATTTATCTCCCTATCTTTAACTCTTGGTGCTGATATTTAAACTCCACATACAGTTCATTAAGGTTACTTAAAACTAAACACTTTTATGAACTTTTTGAAGAACCCTTTTATACCTCATGGAAAAGCATAAGCTATTGTATGTCAATCATAAACATAATAACTGTAAAATACTGTTAATTTCTGTTATTTGTTATGCTTATATTAAATCTGTTCATTTCTCAAAATGCATGAATAAAGTAGGTTTTTCCCCAGAATTCCACTAGCCCTAGCCCTGTAACCAGTGGAATATCAAACTCAAATAGCAGAATGCTAATATAGAGGACTTAATTCTGTAAAAATGTAAGTTTCCTATCTAGTCCCCCACCAGAGATATTCAAGCCAAAAGTGAGGGTAATTAAATGTAACCTGGCCGACACGGCTGTTCCAAATGTCGACGGAATTAACTACGCCACCCCCACTTTTCCGGGATGGGGGGACCCTAACAATGATATTATATACCACAGGCAGTTCAAATGAATGAACTGGAAGCCAGAGTACAAAAGTTGATAATTTATTAACTATAACAGATACGATCCTTCTCCACAAATATGGTGGTGGAGATAACAACCTGAGTGGTAGCAATGTTGTTTAAAAGAGATTTCAAAAACTAAAAAAATAGAACAAACCAAAAACCCCAATATGAAAACAATGCTCCACACAAATCAAATTTGGTTCATTAAAGAAAACAATTAAAGAAAACAAATAGTGAATCTATAATTCAAATTAATTGAGCTAAAATTATACATTTAAATCATAGAAGAAAAACAATGATAAACATGACACTCAAAATAAAACAAATCGTACTAGAATCATAAACTGGAGAACACACCACATGGGAGGAAACAAAAATCCAAACCAAATAAACATCAAAACCAAATCAACCCAGAAGTGAAACACACAAACCAATAAGACCTCCTATACAGTAGTACACCAATCAATAAAACTGAAAAATCTCACAACGAATACTATAAAAAAAAAACACAAACAGGACTTGACTATCCAATTAACGAAAGACAAACACAACACAAACTAATTCAAATTTTCAGTGGGAAAAAAAACAATGGCCACTACCCAAAGAAGGTTTTGAAACTCAATACGCTATGGTTCTCATGATTGACAGAGGCATAACAGTCTCACTGAAAGGAAGAAGTGGGTCGTAACACAATCTATTCCGCACAAACGTCCGCAACTGCTGGCACTCGTAACTCAGCCGAGTATAGACACGAGTGATCATCCAGCGGCCGACCCAACCGCAGAGTTGCGCGCACCTGCCGTTCTCAGATCAACAGGTCATCAACACAGGAAAAGTTCTAAAACACGTTTGCACGTAGCCGAACCCAAACACAGAGCGGCACGCACACTGCGCTCCCAGTTCCAAAGGTCATCAGCGCAAAAAGAAACGCTGAATTGTCGGGCACAGCAGTAACACGCAAGCAATTCTTCCAACGCGCCAGTATAGGAGAAACCACACACACACGTTCATCGATCGGAGAACGAGAACAAACACTATTTCATTAATGCCCGCGAGACTTTAAACACTGCCGGCCCTATCACATCACATTCCCACTTAAAGGCATAGCATACTTATTCTGGTTACATCCACCCCCTCTTCCAAAGGTCACCGTCCCGGTGACAGAACTTATCCCCATCATACCCATCCTAATTCCAAGGTCTAAAAGGGACATAGAGGCAACGTACTGAGGCTGAATTTAAAGGAACTTGATCCTCCAAGGATCGTACCGGCCTCGGCAGATTAAATAGATTTGAATGCTGGCCAGCCCTCGTTCTAACAGACCGGCGTAAACCGGGTTCTGACCACTCCGGCTCAAATTCCCGTTCCAAATGATCGTGAGGGCCAGGAACTGGATCTAGGGAGTCTGGGGGATGAAGTACCTGCACCACTGGACACTGGAAATCTGGGGGATCAATGACTTGTTCAGTTAACCCCCGGTCTAACTCCCGCTCACCCAAATCTTCCCTGACTGCTGCTGGACCTCCCTCCTGGGCTACGTGTAGAACCACAGTCTCCTCCTCTGACATTTCCTCTTCCTCAGCCAATTTCCTCCGATGACCATACTCTGGCAGGAATCCCGCCGGGGGAGGACAATTTGCCTCAACCTCACCTTTATCCAAGGGTAAATACCCGTCAGGAAGCTCTCGCAAATCCGAGCGATGGACATTCTTCACGTGCCCCACATTGTCTGGCTGTCTCCCTAGGCACTGTGTACCTTATACACAGTGCCTACCCCATCCAAACACTCTACCACCTCATATACCTTGGAGCCCCACGCATCTTGAATCTTATGCCGAACAGGGAAATGATTCTTACACAGAACCAAAGTACCAACTGGCAAAATAGGTGCAGACTCTGGATGGTGACGTGCTCGCTGGGCTGCTGCCACTCCCAGCTGCTCCCTAGCCTTAACATAAACAGAGGCCAAATGGTCCCGATGACTCACCACCCAATCTTGGGCAGTCACCGGCATACTCCCTTCCTCCATCCCTAGAAGCGCATCCACAGGCAGCTTTGGCTTCTGGCCAAACATATGCTTGTAGGGGGAGTAGCCAGTGGATTGATGGGCACAGGTATTAAAGGCAAAGAGTAACTGTGGTAAAGACTAAGGCCATACCCTTTTCTTTTCAATGGGCAAAGTGAGCAATAGATCATGCAAAGTGCGATTAAACCTTTCGCACTGCCCATTTCCCTCTTTATGATATGCTGTAGTCCTACTCTTCTGCACCCCATAAAGGTGACACAGTCGCTTAAGCAATTCCCCTTCAAAATTCCGCCCCTTATCTGAATGGATGCGTTTTGGCACACCATACACATAGAACCACCTCTCCGTCAGGATGCGGGCCACAGTACTCGCCTTTTGATCTCGAGTTGGGTAAGCTTGGGTAAACTTAGAAAACACGTCAGTAACTACAAGCACATTCTCACATCCATTACTTGCCCGCTCCAAGAGTGTAAAATCAATCGCGAGAATCTCCAAGGGCTTTGAAGCCATCAAATGTCCCATGGTTGTATGAGCTTTAGGGCATAAGGCCTTGGAGACCACACAACGCTCACACTTGATACACCATTGCTCAACATCGTGGCGCAGATTGGGCCAAAAGCATCTCTCCCTCACCGAAGCTGTTGTCCTCTCTATACCTTGATGGCCATGATGGTCATGAAGACCCTGCAAAACTTCCTTCCTTAAAACCCCAGGCAATAAAACCTGAAGCACTCGAACCTTTCCTGGAGCCAAGAAGACTTCCCTATACAAAACTCCATCTTCCTGTTGAACACGTTTCCACTGGCGAACGTACTCCAGCACCTCCCTGGACTCCCTACCCCTTTCATAACGAGTAGGGGCCACTCCTCTTCGCCAATACTTCAAAAATGCAGCAATATGAGTGTCTGATGCCTGAAGAGCTTGCATGTCTGCCTTCCCCCGAGAGGGCACAGCTGCTATTTCTGAAGCTAAGGTACAGGTCGAAGCAGAACCTAAGCACTGAACTAATGAAAGTTCCTGAGGCAAGGTTATACCAGAAGCAATTTCCCTAACACCATTAGAAGCTAAATTTACAGGCAGGCGGGAGAGTGCATCCGCATTGCGATTGGCTGTACCAGGATGATATTTCAGCTCAAAGTCAAACAAAGCCAACTGTGACACCCACCGCTGCTCTACGGCAGCCAACTTGGCAGTCTGTAGATAACTCAAGGGATTGTTATCCGTGAACACCACAAACTTGACACCCAACAAGTATTCCCGAAACTTCTCAGAGATGGCCCACTTAAGGGCCAAGAGCTCTAGCTTCATTGAACTATAATTTGACATGTTTCTTTCTGTAGGGCGCAAGCCCCGACTGGCATAAGCGATAGGCCTCCGCTGACCCTCCTGCTCTTGAGATAATACTGTGCCAAGGCCAACCTGGCTAGCATCTATCTCTAACACAAATGGCTTAGAGAAATCAGCATAGCCTAAAACTGGGGCCTCTACCAATGACTTCTTCAAAGCCACAAAGGCATTCTCCGCAACTTCGGTCCATTGTCCCTCAGCAGAGTGTTAGTGCCTGAACCCCGTTTCCTCCCCTTACCTTGGAGCTCCCCCACTAATCTGTGTAGAGGTGCCGCATAACGAGCAAACCCCTCTACAAACCTTCGGTAGTATGATGCAAAATCCAGAAAGGAGCGTAACTCCAAAAGGTTACTGGGTCGCTTCCAGTTGGCTACAGCGCTAATTTTCTCTGGGTCGGTGGACACTCCATGAGAAGAAATGACGTGACCAAGATACTTAACCCTTTTTTGGAAAAAATTGCATTTTTGGAACTTCAATTTCAAATTATTATGTTGCAGACGACCCAAAACCATCTCCAACGGTTGAAGATGTTGTTCAAAGGAACCAGAAAAGATGACAACGTCATCCAAGTATAACAGCAGGGACTGGAAACGTTGATCACCAAAAATCCTCTCCATAAGCCTCTGGAAAGTACTAGGTGCATTGCACAATCCAAAAGGCTTCCGATTATATTCAAAAAGGCCAAACGGAGTGCAAAAAGCAGTCTTCTCCTTATCCCGTTCAACCACTGGAACTTGATTATACCCACTAGCCAAGTCAAGAGTAGAAAACCAGTTAGCACCCGTTAGCGCATCAAGCGATTCCTCAATCCTTGGAAGTGGGTAAGCATCTTTCCGTGTTTTTGCATTGAGTTGGCGGTAATCAACACAAAGACGGATACTCCCATCTTTTTTTTGTACTACCACAATCGGTGAAGAGTAGGGACTACAACTAGGCCGAACTATACCCTGTTCAAGCAGCTCACAAATATGAGTTTTAACTTGCTCATACTGGGAGGGGGGCAGCCGCCGATAACGCTGACGAACAGGAGCATTATCTGACACTGGTATCTCATGTTGGACAAGATGAGTACACCCCAAGTCCCCCTCCTTCTTACTAAACACGGAGCTAAAACGGACCAAAAGGCATTTGGCCTACTGAGACTGAGCAGCAGATAACGAAGGCCACGACGTCTCAACGAGGTCCAAGGATGGCACACTACTTGCCTCCATGACCTGATTACAACTCACAAACCCTCGACTATCCACACTCTCCTCCAATTCCGTATCTAGGGCCGACTGCAGATTGACCATATACAGCTGGCCTAAAAATGTTTTTGGCCTAAGCCATTGATCTTTCTCTCCCAGATTTACTACAGGTACATGGACTACACCCTGCTCTACCGGTAAGAGACACTTTGAAATAAGTATATTTGCAGGTAGTGCACCTTCCTCACCTATTGGGGGCTCCAAGAACACAGAAGTAATAACACGAGCCATACCTTGACAACCTGTTGTAGGAACCTGCTGGCACTCGTATGGCTGGTCCTGCTCTTACAACTGCCTTCCCCACTAACCCAGACTCAGCAGTGAGAGCCAAACTTTGGCACTCTAAGAGGGCCTGCTTCCACTCCTTCCCTGCTTGCTTAACCGTGAGGGAGGAAAATAAATGCTCTTCGTGTTGACAGAAAAGCTCTTGATAGCAACAGTTCAAAACATTCATGCCCAAAAGACCTGAGACTGCAAGCTTTTGTTGCCGTATAAGAGGATCTAGCGGATCTCTCATAATTAGTACCCCCATTTTAGGGAGAGTTTTACCCAAGACCTCAAGTTCTAGCTCTAAGTAGCCACAATAAGGAATGTCCAGCCCATTAGCAGCCTTCAACCGCAACCAGCTACAAGGTTTCAAACACTCCCTAATATGCAACGGAAATGCTGACTCAAAGAAGCTCTCAGTAACTATTGACACCATAGATCCAGTGTCCAGTAAGCAGGGAGTTTTCACACCCCCAAAACAAACTTCCACTATAGGGCACTGGCCAATAAGTTGGATACCACCTTCCTCCAATACTCCTTTAGAGCCAGAAAAACCCCCCTCTGATGCCAGGCTCCCCACACCAGAGGGTGCTAGTTTCCCGGCTGCACTGGGGTTTCCTGTACAACCGTTTCACCGTGCTCCTGAGATGACTGTCCCTGGTCAGTTCCTACCCCCTCACTCAAATTCATGTGCATGCCTGCCAAGTCAGATCTGCAGAACCTTGCAATATGACCAACCCGATTGCAACGCATGCAGATTGACTTACCATCGGCTCGAAAACGGGCAGCCCCCGGACGGGAGCCAACAACACCCCTTACAGTATTCATTGGATTTACACTCAAGTGCTTCAAAATAGCATCTAACTGCACCTGTTGTTTATGGAGACAATCTTTAAGCTCACCCAATTCATTAGCGGATTCGGGGAAGAGGCGATTAGATCTATACGTACCCACCACCTGAACATCTGCCGCACAAGAATGAGCTCGAGGTCTCACACTAGGGGTTTCTCCCTCATCTGCCCACCGTATAGCCTCAGAACGAACCTCCAGGAATGACATCTCAGCGTTTAACCGCACCTGTCGTTTCAACTCCCTACGAAGGGTATTATCACGCATGTGTTCAATAAACTGATCACGTAATGTGTGGTCTGGATTACAAATACCTGACAAGTTCTTGCATTTCATTGCCTCCATTAGGGCCATGAGGGCATGCGAGTATTCACGCAGCGACTCTCCCTCCAGCTGGCGACGTTGAAAGAACTGCTTCTGCAAACCAACCAAAGACTGAGAACAACCATATATATCAAGTAAGATTGCAAAGATTTTTTCAGGATCCTCCCGATCACAGGACAGGTGAAACTTTACTTCAGCCTTAGCTTCTCCATCTAAAAGATCACAGACAAACAAGGCTTTCTCAGCCACAGGGACTGGACGAACTATCAAAGACCTACGTACTTCTTCTACCCAATCTTCTACCGTAAACAAATCAATAGACCTTCTACCAGAAAACCTGGGACATTTTCTTTCACGTGGAACATATACATAACGTTCAGATGCAGAAACATTAACAAATGAGCGGGCATCAACATCACGTGTAGGGCTGGCAGATTGTGCCCCATCACCAACAACATTAACAGGGCTCCTGACGAGTTCTTCCCGAAGTTGCTGGTTATCTGCCTGCAATTGTTGTACCAATTCGGCCAAGACTTTAAGTTGTTCCTCCATCAAGCAATCGGAGACACACACAAAAAGAAAAGGAAAACACCTCAGAAGACAGCCGACGAAAGATGAGAAATCACCAGCTCGTAACAAGAAGTCGTCTTTGATCTGTTGCAACCACTGTTTCTTTTCCCACCACACCAAATACACACTTTAGAACAATAAAACCATTTGCACTCAGGCTTCCTTAATAAGACCCTGCCAACTACGCCAAGTGTAACCTGGCCGACACGGCTGTTCCAAATGTCGACGGAATTAACTACACCACCCCCACTTTTCCGGGATGGGGGGACCCTAACAATGATATTATATACCACAGGCGGTTCAAATGAATGAACTGGAAGCCAGAGTACAAAAGTTGATAATTTATTAACTATAACAGATACGATCCTTCTCCACAAATATGGTGGTGGAGATAACAACCTGAGTGGTAGCAATGTTGTTTAAAAGAGATTTCAATAACTAAAAAAATAGAACAAACCAAAAACCCCAATATGAAAACAATGCTCCACACAAATCAAATTTGGTTCATTAAAGAAAACAATTAAAGAAAACAAATAGTGAATCTATAATTCAAATTAATTGAGCTAAAATTATACATTTAAATCATAGAAGAAAAACAATGATAAACATGACACTCAAAATAAAACAAATCGTACTAGAATCATAAACTGGAGAACACACCACATGGGAGGAAACAAAAATCCAAACCAAATAAACATCAAAACCAAATCAACCCAGAAGTGAAACACACAAACCAATAAGACCTCCTATACAGTAGTACACCAATCAATAAAACTGAAAAATCTCACAACGAATACTATAAAAAAAACACAAACAGGACTTGACTATCCAATTAACGAAAGACAAACACAACACAAACTAATTCAAATTTTCAGTGGGAAAAAAAACAATGGCCACTACCCAAAGAAGGTTTTGAAACTCAATACGCTATGGTTCTCATGATTGACAGAGGCATAACAGTCTCACTGAAAGGAAGAAGTGGGTCGTAACACAATCTATTCCGCACAAACGTCCCCAACTGCTGGCACTCGTAACTCGGCCGAGTATAGACACGAGTGATCATCCAGCGGCCGACCCAACCGCAGAGTTGCGCGCACCTGCCGTTCTCAGATCAACAGGTCATCAACACAGGAAAAGTTCTAAAACACGTTTGCACGTAGCCGAACCCAAACACAGAGCGGCACGCACACTGCGCTCCCAGTTCCAAAGGTCATCAGCGCAAAAAGAAACGCTGAATTGTCGGGCACAGCAGTAACACGCAAGCAATTCTTCCAACGCGCCAGTATAGGAGAAACCACACACACACACGTTCATCGATCGGAGAACGAGAACAAACACTATTTCATTAATGCCCGCGAGACTTTAAACACTGCCGGCCCTATCACATCACATTCCCATTTAAAGGCATAGCATACTTATTCTGGTTACATAAAAAAAAATTGCACTGTCTTGCCCCCATAAAAAATTTTTTACAAATAGGAGCAGTCGCAAACATGAAATGTTCTGCATGCACACTGTACTTACCTAGGTACCCCCTATAAAATTAATACAGACTCGAACCCTTCCCAATATAAATTGACCCTAAAAGTGGAACCGTGACACAAAGATGGCCGTCGTAGTTAAACCAATTAAAATTAAATAAAAAAAATAAAAAAACAGGTGGTTTTGTAATAACAATACATAGAGGTAATCACTCAAAAAAATAGGAAAACTTAAAATGGTCAAGCAACTTATATCGGACCACTTGAGATAGACAGACCCACATACAATTTTCAATAAAACACAAGAAGGCTGTTTAAAACTTAATGGGACAGTTCACCCAAAAATTAACTCTGTCATTATTCACCAACCCTCTTGCAGTTTCAAACCCATGTGACTTTCTTCAGTGGCACACAATTAGACAGATATTAGACTAATTGGTTCTTCCTTTTATACCCATATGTCCAGGGGAGGGACATGCAAATTCTGTCTGCCAATTTCTCATTGGCCTTTTCTCAAGTTCAGAGGTATGCGAGGCTCTCAAGAAAGACCCCTTGTGTCACTACATTCGCCACAACGTTGAGTGAGTGACAGAAGGGGAACCACAATTCCCTGAAAGGGCAAGGAGATTAAACACTGTGAAATAAAAGAAATGCAAATCTTGTGTAATTTGACTTTAAAGGAATAGTTAACCTAAAAGTGAAAATTCATTAATCTTTTACTCACCCTCGTGCCACCCCAGATGTGTATGACTGTCTTCTGTACAACACAAATATTTTTCAAAGAATATCTCAGCTCTGTAGGTCCACAAAATACAAGTGGATGGGTGCCAAATTGTTTAAGCTCCAAAAAGCAAATATAGCATCATAAAAGTAATCCAGACTAGGGCTGTCATTTGGGCAGAAAAACTCAATTCAAATTGTAACCTTAAATATTTTCAACATTCGAATAATATTCAAATTTTAAAGTCAGCTGATTCATAAACTGACATTCAATATGCATTAAATACATCAAACATACAGCAACATTATATTATTGCAAAGAACATTTCTGACTGTTAAAAAAAGCATTCCATTTTCAACCAATGTGCATAAATATTAAGTTTTAGTCTGTCCATATTCTCAAATGTTAATAAAAAATTAAAATGAGGGGGGGACACTTCAATAGGCAGTCCACATGGTGTTACACTGGCACTGATGCCACAGAATATATTACCCCATACTTGAGCTTCAGAATAACAGAAAAATACCACATTGTTCCCCGTCTGTCGCTCACTTCGACGTCGTGTCAGAGAAGCGACACTAAGGGTCTCTCTTGAGCGCTGAATATGCCTCTGGTCTTTGAAAAAAGGTCAATGAGAAGTTGGCAGACAGTATTTGCATACCCCGCCCCGGACATATGGGTATAAAAGTGGAGAAATACGTCGAGTCCATTCAGAAATTTTCTTCGGAGCCGATGGTTGTTCTGCAGCGAGCTGCAAGTCACACACCCATTCCTGTTCTTCTGACGCTCTCTGCCGTTGGATCTACGGCGCACTGCAGCGGCTTTCTCCTTCCTTGCATGGGAGTGCAATTTGCCCCTGGGCGCTTCGACAGTGCAAGAGCATATTAAAAGAGTGATATTTCTTTTAAAAGAGCAATACACAGTGGCGTTGAACTTCCTTTTCAGGACGCGTCTTTATAAAGATGCCATTTCCGCCCCTGTGTAGTTTCTGGATGCGGTGATTTCTCCCCACCTCTCATGGTCATAAAAGCTGCCTCGCATGCCTGGGCTGCGGTCACACGCAGGCAGCGTTTTATGAATGGTTCATGTTCTCAGTGCGATTACATAGCCATGATAACATTGCGGTAGCGGATTTGTTTTGTCATTAGAGAAAGCCACTTCAGCCGCCCCCCGCGCCTCGCCTCCTTCCTACGGGATTGGGGCAGACGCCGCGGGCTATGAAGGCGATTTGGGGATAATGATGGGTTCTGTTCGCTGGCTAAATCCCCTCAAACCACCCGCCTTCCCAGCACGCTTGCTTGCTTCCGTCTGAGCTCGGGATGAGTGATTTCTCTCCAATGGTTCATGTTCTCAGTGCAAGAACATGGCCATCCTAGCATTGCGGTCACGGCTTTCTTTTGTCATGAGAGAAATCCGCTTCAGCCGCCCCCCGCGCCTCACCTCCTTCCTGCGGGATTGGGGCAGGCGCCGCGGGCGATGAAGGCGATTTGGGGATAATGATGGGTTCTGTTCGCCAGGTAAACCCCCTCGAACCACCCGCCTCCCGGCACGCTTGCTTGCTTCAGAATTGGATGACATGTCTGATGCTGATGACTCGCCTGGGCCGCCACCTTCGGGTCTGCTCGTCCAGCCTGAGCCTGACGCACAGAGGTCTGCTATGCTTTCCTGGGCTACTTGATTGGTCCCGCAGGCATGTGCACCACTCACAGCCGCGACCCCCTCCCCCCCCAGTTCCTTTCTTCCCGGATGTGCATGACGAGTTGAGTAAGCCGCGGCTTCCTCGCTCCTCCGCTCTCACTACCCTCGTGGTGGAGCGGTCCCACACAGCTTCCGCCCTGACCTTCCTGCAACCAACGCCAGGCCAAGGCACTTCAAAACTTGCACTTGGGTAGTCCTGTTCTTGATGTGCTGCAGGAACTGCGCTCGATGACCAACCGAGCCCCCTGGGCCACGAAGGTCAGAAGCGCCGGCACTCGAATGGGCGATGGCCACCCTTGTGGTCCAGAAACGCAATCTATGGAATGGACCTGGTCAAAGTGCAGGAGGTAGACAAGGCACACCTTCTCGAATGCCCCCGTCTCCCAGCTCCATCCATTCGGCGGCGCCGTTGACGACTCCTCCCAGCAGTCCTCAGCGGTGAAGCAGATGGAGGTCATTTCACATCCTGCAGACAAAAACCTTCCGCCATGGGCCATGCCCCGTCTGCTTACCGAGGGCATCTATGAAACACAACTCAACCCGGGCCCAGCTCTCAGCCCCAGCGTCGAGCACACCGCAAGAAGCACCCATAAGGCTCTCAGGCGCTCCGGAGACGCACGACCCAGGGACCAAGACGTTAGCTCTGGAGATGGTAAGACCATTCCGTTCCCCAGTGGAGAGCCTGGAGGAAAAAATTTTGTTGAATTTTTTTTTACATTCTCTGTAACAGAGCTATTTCCTTTTTTCTCTGGGTCGTTCTCACGGCACTCTGCCACCAGATCTCCACAGCCCCAGCATGCTGGACGCGGACCACCCGCCTTCAGCTCCACGACTGTTCCCCGGCCGGCCGCTTCCGACGAGTCTAGAGGACACCTATGTTGGACCTCCTCCTCAGTTACTAACCCGCCCCCCTGCTGGGTGTGCGGAGCAAGGTAAGTGCTTTGAGTCTTTTCTCAGCACCTAAGCCTCGGGGCCCGTCTTCGCCTCTCGACGCCACTTTACCTGCTCCTCCCTGCAGCGAAGCCCCGCCAGGTATGTCAAAAATAATCATCCCCTTGGTGCCTCTAGCACGGAGTTTGGACGCGTGACTCGGTTACGCAATTCAGTTTGCCAGGCCTCCGCCCCCCTTCACGGGCGTCCGCTTCTCCGCAGTACATGGTGAACATGCCAAGTCCCTGTGCACAGAAATCACTACTCTCTTACTCAAAGACGCGATAGAGCCTGTCCCTCCAACCGAGATGAAGAAGGGTCTCTACAGCCCTTACTTCATCGTACCCAAGAAAGGCGGCGGCTTACGACCAATCTTGGACTTGCGAGTTTTCAACCAAGTGTTTGACAAACTCCCATTCAAAATGCTCGTGCAGAAACACATTTTAACCTGCGTTCGACATCTAGATTGGTTTGCAGCGGTAGACCTGAAGGATGCGTACTTCCACATCTCAATTTGGCCTCGACACGACCCTTCTTACGGTTCGCGTTTGACGGCCAGGCGTCAGTACAGTACAAAGTCCTCCCCTTCGGCATGTCTCTGTCCCCTCGCGTCTTCACGAAAGTCGCAGAGGCAGCCCTTGCCCCACTCCGAGAAGCCGGCATCCGCATACTCAATTACCTCGACAACTGGCTCATTCTGACCCACTCACAAGAGTTACTATGCACTCACAGAGACCAGGTGCTCAGGCTCCTCAGCCGTTTAGGGCTTCAGGTCAACTGGGAAAAGAGCAAGCTCACCCCGGTCCAGAGCATCTCTTTTCTCAGCATGGAGTTAGACTCAGTTTCAATGTCAGCACGTCTCACCAACGAGCGTGCGCAGTCAGTGTTGAGGTGCCTCGCCGCTTTCAGGCCGGGCACAACAGTCCCCTTAAAACTTTTCCAGAGGCTCCTGGGGCATATGGCGTACTCCGCGGCAGTCGCGCCGCTGGGGTTGATGCATATGAGACCGCTTCAGTACTGGCTTCAGACTCGAGTCCCGAGATGAGCATGGCACCGCAGCACGCACCGTGTGACGATCACTCCCGCATGCCACCAAACACTCAAACCCTGGACAGACCTCTGTTTTCTACGGCAGGAGTACCCTTGCAGCAGGTGTCCCGACGCATCTTGGTCACGACCGATGCATCGTAAACTTCTCTGAGTCTTCAGCTTCAGCCTTCAGTAAGGTCACTGGTCACTCGTCTCTCGTCTTGCGGTGGCGTGGCCATTTATATGCCACTCTACTCATGCTCACAGGAATTAGAGACAGGTGTTAGACATAAATTAGCTCAGGTGCAAGTGCCCTTACAGCTTTCTCTCGCTCCGGACTGGTGCTCGACCATGCATTTACTGCCACACAATGGTTTTCGGCTTAGCTCACTGGGGAAGCGGCTCAGACTATGAGCACAAGCCAGGGGCTGTTCAGTCAGATGGAACACAACAGAATGGAACAGAACACAAGGATCTCGAGACAAACATTTCCAAGTTGAACTCCTTTCCTGTCAAAGCATTTAAAAAACGCATTGCTTAATCTGAGAGATGCTTATGAGAGAGTAAGACGCAATGGCCAAGTACCTCCTCCAACTTTAAAGGGCTATTCACGCCAAACGCTTTTACAACCAACCATTTGCATTTCTATGTAAACTGCGCTAGACGAACATCTTAGTTTTTCTTTGTTTTTATGAATGCGCAGTTTTAGCATTTAAATGTGTTTTGAATATTTGATTTTCTAATTTTAATTTGACAGCCCTAATCCGTAAGCACGTTGGTAAATTCATGCGAGAACGGACACGTGAAATACAAAAAAAAAAAAATACGGAAGCGCGGTGTTGTCTGCAACAGAGGATTATAGACATTCATACATAGATGTCTGATTCACCTGGTTCAGATACATCAACTGTAGCTCCATCTTGGTCAACAAGAAGAGCTGTTTGAATCAGTTTGAATTGGTTTGAATGCAAGTGTTTGACTTGGAGAGATGTCTCAGACCGAGCTCCATGCTCAGACCACAGCATAAACTGCTTTTGTGTGGAAAAAGTATTGTGATCCATAGGAACAGCTGGTAATAAAGTATCTACATATGAATATCTATGCAGAAGAGGCTTTTGCCTGTGAGTGCCACAATGCAAATTCAAGAGGCAGTTTGAACTCCACCCTAGTCAACAAGCTGTTATTTTTAGCATAAAAAAAATAAATAAATAAATAAAAAGATTAAAATTTTTAACTGTTTCTTACACACACCTAGCATTTCACTTCAGAAGAAATTCATTATTCCACTGGAGTCATCTGGATAATGTTTATGATGGTGATATGTGCATTTTGGAGCTTTAAAAATGTGGCTTCCATTTAATGGCATTTTATAGATCTGCAGAGCTGGAATGGTAAGAGGGAGAGTATATGAGAATATATTTTCTGTGAACTATTTTAATTATTCTTGATTTTGTTGGTCTGGTGAATGTGAATGGGATTACAGTTCAAAGTCAGATAGGCTGTCTTGCTGGTAGTTTCTTATTTTTAATTTTTACAAATGCTCAGACAAATCCACCAAGAAGAAATCATAAAAACATGTTCCTCTAACTGGCACTTACACTCTGAATGTGTACTGTCAATTGCTCAAGATGTTTCTGGAGTCCCAAGGGTGCCTCCTCAAACTTTTTCATTTTGTTTCCCTCCTCCTTGTCCCCCTTTCTTCTTCATAAGTGTAATGTCTTTGAGAGACTCTCAAGCTTATTTGGACGTCACTGTCTGGCGTGTTGATCTCTTTTGCAACCCATGGTGTAGTAATTCTTTGCCTGGGCTCTCTTAGGGCCAATAAATAATTCATTGGGCACTTGAGACACTTGAGCCACTGTGAGCACTTTTAAAGCCTATAAGGGTTGCTTGCCGTGTCCCAAACAGCTTTGATGGTTAGAGTGTGAAAACATGCTGGTATTATCTTTTTAAGAAGACACTTTTCTCACTGTAGGAGGCTGATCAATACACCTCCTGTACAGCACGAAGACTACAGAGCATTGATACTGAATTCAGGCTTTAATTGAACGAACCTCTGCTTGGAGGAGAACTCCAGCAAGTACTGAAGTGGAACACCTGGGTTACTGTGACCAAGTCCTTTTTTGACGTGTTGTGAAAAGACAGCCTGTGAGTGCCAGGAGGCTGTTCTGGGGTCAGGCCACCATCTTGCCTACCTGAAGAAAAGGATAGATTCCCAGCGGCACCTGCCTTATTAGCACTGTGCCACCTTCAGTTGACGTAACCTCCGCCAACCTCTGGCAGAATATACATCATCAGCAGACTGTGCCTATAGGCCACTCGAACACATTAGTACAAGTTTCTGCCTATTAACTAATTCAGAAGTGCGCTTTATTATTCCACCCTTAATTAAGATCACAATGCAAATTCATTCATTAATAGTGACACAGACAATTTCTTTTGGGCTCCACAGGGACACGATTATATGCAGGCCCCATTGAGCAGGTTGCGAGGTGTCATCTCATATTCAAATGGCATGCTTGTTTAATTGTAGTAAATGTAGCATGTCCGCATAGGTAAAAGAGTTTTGAGGGCCAGCAAGAGAGGGGCGCAGCCCAGGCTGAGGCCACTCCACTCCCCCAGGCAGCTGTTTGCAGGGCCCTGGCTGCTCTCTTGGGGCCTCTGCAGGACAGTGTTGTTGGACTCTTGTCTTTTATGGCGGCAGCAGTAAACATGACAGGCTGTTTGTGTGCCATCTGTTTAAAATAGCAGTCACATGGTAACAGGGAAATGAACTCGAGAGCTTGTTTTTGTCTGTCTCCATGCTAACAGTCTTGTCTCTGCCTCTCTGCAGGTGGAAGTCTGATGGGAGAGGCGTGGATGTGTCCAGCCAGTGGAACCTGGCGTCTGCTTGAATGCCCGTCAACATTGTACGCACCCTCAAATTTGAACAAACGCACAAATGTGCGCGCATGTAAAGAAAAAATGCTCTTCACAGCCCTTCGGTTTCTGACAGATTGATCGGAGTTGCCAGAACATTCTGTAGTTGTCAGTTTTGTAGCACCTAAAGCATTCTCCCCAAAGTTTAAAGCATTTGAAATTAAGATTATTTGGAGCTAATCATATGCATCACAATAACACCTTTTGCAAGTTCCATGCATTAAACATTCATGCATTTATTGATGTCGATGTTTTAAGTAATTACTGACCATTCGATGACCCCCTGATGTTTGTTTTTGGCCCTTTTTTGTCCAGGAACTTACTGCAAGTTTGACATATTTTCTAATGACCTTAAAGCTGCTGTAAAGCAACACCTATACTCACTAAAAGTATCTGGTCACTTCATTTACAATTTAGTGGAAATTAGACTCCTACAGTGTCTTTATTTGCATTGCTATTTTGCTATATCAAGACTATACCGTTTTTCTGTATTTATTGGCAACATTAGAATACTTTGTTGTTTTTGTTGTCTTTAAGGGGATAATACATCCAAAAAATGAAAATTATTTCATCATTTACTCAACTTCATATTGTTCCAAACCCATTTGACTTCTGTGGAACCAGTTCAAAGTTGACGGTGTTTATTCATGGATCATGAATACACAAGCTTTTTTTTCTTCATATCAATTTCTGCCACTGTTTGTTTTGATTAGGACCATTACAGTTGTGAAGCTCTAATTAAGCACTACCTTTCAATACAGAGGGCTCTACCATCTGGTCGTTGTTGTATGCACCACAAACATGAGGGCACTGACAAAAACTGAGATGAAAATTACAGCACAATTAAAAAAAAAAGCCTCAACTTTTAAATTTAGAAATGCCAGAACAAATGTTCCTCACACAACAGCAAATAAACAATATTTTCAAATGTAATGCACATTGACATATCATGAAATTATACATGTATTAAAAGCATATCTCTATCTATGTCTACACTAGACGTGAGCAGAGCATTGCATTGTGTCTAGTGCTCGACTGATACAGGTTTTTTAATGGCTGATGCCGACATCCAGAGAGCAGGGTGGCCAACAGGCCGATAGGATGCCAATATATAACACAATTTAATATAGTAAATAACAAACATAAAAATGCTAAAAAAAAACTAAAAAAAAAACTTATTTAGCACTATATTTACTCAATTTCACACAAAACTTTGTAAAAAATAATATTGTTTTTTTAAATGGTACATAGCAGTTTCTTCTGATTTTGGTTTAGTCATAAAATTTTTGTAATTTATAATTTATTTGCACATGAAGAAATTGTTAATATATTAGGAAATAACACCGTTGTCCAGCAACCATGGATGGCATGTCTACATTAGCAATTGCCTTTTCTAAAAAAAAACAGAATCAAACCATTGTACATAAAGTGCATAGAGAATAAGTAATTTACTTATAGCATATGTGAAGCACTTTTA
This sequence comes from Moxostoma hubbsi, assembly GCA_032164185.1. NCBI lineage: Eukaryota > Metazoa > Chordata > Actinopteri > Cypriniformes > Catostomidae > Moxostoma > Moxostoma hubbsi. The sequence continues at coordinate 13,875,107 of JAVLUX010000011.1, read as the reverse complement.
CCTTGAAGTTTCACCAAATACTATTTAGCAGAGACTGGCCACTTTTATTAAAATGAATAGGTGAAATTAGAATGCTCAATCAAGAAGCTCTCATTCCCAAAGGTCAACAGATGTAGATAGGAAGTCCTGCCTTACAGGGAAAAAAGCCAATCACCTTTTAGATAAAGACATCGGCTGTCAATCAACTCGAGAACGCACATGCGCACTAGCTATACAATCTGGGAAAATTGCAGTGGGGGTTTGTGTAATCTGAGGTAAAGAAGCACCATTTATGATACCAGTGTTGTCAGATTTTACTGTTGATTTGAAATATGTTATTTGGTGCTGCACTGTCATGACTAGAAATAGCCTACCAAGAGCATTCCAAACATGGCCGACAGTGGACTAACTTGCTAGAAAGACTTTGGTTGCACTTAGAGGTCGACCGATATATCGGTTTTGCCAATTAATCAGCACCAATTACAGATTTCTGGAACTATCGGTTATCTGCAAAAATCCACGCCGATTGTTTTTCCCCATTGTGTCCGGTGCTGGAGCGGCTGGGAAGGTCCCACTGTCATTATACAGTATGAGAGCGGCCTCTAGAGACAAAATAAATCACTTTACTGATGCCTGGTGGTGTTTTTCACATGTGAGGCTACATTCTGCATTGAGCAGAACATTTCAGATGCAGATTTAAAACATCAACAATGAAAAGGTATGTATACAATACACTACAGTACATGTTGTCATATCATTATAAAGTAATTAATTTGTTGACTAGATGCTGCATTAGTAGAGAACAGCAGTATGTTTGCCAACAAGGCTGAGAGGACACTAACATTAAAGATAACCTCACGTGGTTAGAACAATGTGACAAAAATACAAGTCCTACCCAAATGTTTAAATGTCACGATTGTTACCATCTATTTGCATCAGTTTATATCCAGCTGGTTACGTTTATGCATTTGTTAGCCAGCTAAGTTGCATATTTAAAGCTAGTGACGTGAGAAAGCAAATTAATATCTTCATTCAGCCGAGATAAACGTAAAAACAAATCAGAAACAAGTCTGATTTCAAATAAAAAAAATTATCCTGAGGAAAGGCTGATAGAATACCTGCTTTAGAGGTTCCACAGGATGCTGATCTGCTCAATTTATGAGATTGGTTTATTACATATGTTTAAATGAGATATGTGCATATTTGCAGATGGTATATGATATTAGTTTTATTGATTTTGTCTTTTTATCATTAGACAAGTCAGGGACAAGAAGTTACAGGGAACTTTTGAGGAGAGAGTGGGAGAATGTGTCACGTATTCCCTGTTTTTGCCCAGACTTTTCTGTTGACATTTTTGTTTAGTTCCCCATTCTGGTTTCCTGTGTTAGTTTTGTAGTCCTTTGTAGTTTTATTTCTTGATTGGTTTTCCCCTGATTGTTTCCCCAGGTGTTCCTTGTTCCCTTGTTTTCCTTTATGCATTTAAGCCCTAGTTTCCCCTGGTTTCTTTGTCAGACTTTACAGGTGTTGTCATGTTCTGTGCCTGGTTTCCTGTGTTTTGTTTCCTTCTATTCTGAGTTACCTCAGCCTTTTTTTTTAAAAAAATGCTGCGTTTTGATCCTCATTCCTCATCTGCCTCATCACAGAAAGGCTGACCAAAAATGGATCTAGCGACTGTCAGAATTCTACTTCTGAAGCAAGGGGACCATCCAGTTGAAGATCACGTCCGTTAATTTTTAGAGCTTGCGAATTTAGTGCACTATCCAGACCACTCTCTGGTGGTTTTCTTCCAGACTGGTCTGGATAGTGCACTGAAGGAACTGATGCCTCCGGCTAATCCTAACTGGACACTCTGTGAATATGTGGAGAAGGATCTGGAACTTTGCAGATCCTTTAACACAGTGGCGGGAACCCTGGGCCAAAACCTGCATCTGCTGCTCATGTCTTCATGACTGTGGAGGTTGTTCCCAAGTCTCTGCCAGTGCTCACGACCACGGAGGTCATTCCCAAGACTCTGTCAATGTTCATGACCACGGAAGTCATTCCCCAGTCAGTATCAGTGCTCACAACCATGGAGGTCGTTTCTCAGTCATCCTCTTAGCCTCGAGCCTTCCACTGCTTCACCACTGCCACCTCTCCCGCCTCCGACTGCCTTTGTTGAGTCTCTCCCAGCTCCGCCCATGGAGTCTTCCACCGCTCTGCCCACGGAGTCTTCCACTGCTCCAAACGTTCCCCAAGAGACTCTTCCTCCAGCGGTGCCACCCGCTCCTCCAGAGACTCCTTCAGCAGCTCAGCCCGCTCCCCCAGAGACGACTCCTCCAGCTGCTCTACTCGCTCTTCCAGAGACTCTTCCTCCAGCGGTTCCGCTCGTTCCTCCAGATACTTTTCCTCCGGCGGCCCCACCCGCTCCTCCAGAGACTCCTCCTTCAGCGGTTCCGTCCACTTTACTAGAGACTTCTCTTACAATGGCTCTGCCACTCCTCCTCCAGAGGCTCCACCACCTGACCCAATCCCTGTGGCTGCCTCCGAGGCTTCCTGACCCTGTCTTAGCCCTGTGGCCACCTCCCAAGCCTCCTGGCCATGTCTCGGCCACCCTGAGGTCATCTCCTTGGTCTCATGGCCATCTGCATGATCTGATTGGTCTTCTGGCCATCTGCCTGATCTGCACTGGTCTCCTTGGTCTCCTGGTTGGTCGCCTAATGTGCTCTGGTCTCCTTGGTCACCTGGAAGCCCACCTAACATGCTCTGGTCTCCTTGGTCTCTTGGCCATCCACCTGATCTGCTCTGGCCTCCTTGGTCTCCTGGTCGACCGCCTTATCTGGTCTGGTCTCCATGGTCTCCATGGTCTCCTGGCCAGCCGCATAATCTGCTCTGGTCTCCTGGCCGCCCACCTAACCTGCTCTGTTCTCCTTGGTCTCCTGGCTGTCCACCTGATCTGCTCTGGTCTCCTTGGTCTCCTGGCCATCTGCCTGATCTGCTCTGGTCTCTTAGGTCTCCAGCTCCACCTTGGTCCTCACTCCCACCAGCTCTGCCTCAGTCTTCCAAGCTCCCTGCTCCACCTCAGCCCTCTGAACCTCTGGCTCCAGCTTGGTCCTCTGAGCCTGCAGCATCAACCTGGCTCTCCAACCCTCTGGCTCCACCTTGGTTTCAAGCCTCACAGAATTTGCCTTGTTCCTCTCCTCTTGTTGCCCCTTGTGCCCCCTTGTACTTCCTGTTTCCCCCTTCCTCCCACACTTTATGGACTACTTATCATTGTGGAGCATCTGGAATCCGCTCCTTAAAGGGGGGACTCTGTCACATATTCCCTGTTTTTTCCTTGACTTTTATGTTGAAATTCTTTAGTTCCCCATTGCTGTTTCCTGTGTTAGTTGTGTAGTCCTTTGTAGTTTTATTTCTTGATTGGTTTTCCCCTGATTATTTACCCAGATGTTCCTCGTTCCCTTGTTTCCCCTGATCTCTTTGTCAGTCTTCACATGTGTTGTCATGTTCTGTTCTTGGTCCCCTATGTTTTGTTTCCTTTTATTCTGAGTTACCTTGTTCATCTTTGTTTTATTAAAAGCTATGTTTAGATCCTCATTCCTCATCTGCCTTGTCACAGAATGAAACAAGCGAGTACTTTAACATTATGAGCTCAAACACATCTGCTGTGGCTATTATATGCGAACTGTCTAAATGACACTGTGTTGTACACCAGTCTATTATTGCAGTAACACAATGCACTTAACAACAAAACAAACTGTGACTGTCGCTTCACATGTAAGCTGGCAATTTTTGGCACCCTCAAGAAAAAAAATCTTGTAAACAGGAAAATTTATTGGCCAATGTTGATAATTAAAAAAAGTCAGAATATCGGCTATTCATCATCCTCTGCGATATATCGTTCGACCACTACTCATGTCAAAAGCAAATAGATAATAATTCACCTTGTATGTTAAGTCAAGAAGCATGGAACATACTAGCAAATTTAACTGCCATACTAGCTGCCCTCGAATACTCAAGGAAATGTCAGTCACCAAGGAATATTACATAACTATTTATCTAGCTAATGACTATGAAGATTATGGGCACAGTGACCATGTGACATTATGTAGCATGCAAAGCTGGTTGTTTTGGCTGATGACTCCTTTGAGCCAATACAGATTACATTTCTAAAGCAGTGAACATGTGAAAGTGCCTCAGCTAGATTTAGCTGCATGAGGCCTAGATCAAATAGTGAGTGAATTAAGGAGGGGCATCGATACATCAAAGGCCTGCCTTCTGTCCAAGAGAGATTAAAGAAATCCTTGAAAAAGTGGTTGAAGGAGACAAAATAGTCCTCCTGTAACCACACAGATTTGGCCAGTCAATACACAACCCACTGTACACCTATACTATCCTCTACAGAAGAACAAAATCAGCTACCACAGCCTACTATTGGCCAGCAGCTTCTCAAGGACATCTCGGATAACCTTGAATGATGAGGAACGAAAAGATGAAATGTTTAAAGTCTCATGCGCATTTTAGAATAAATCAAACATCTTTCGGGATATATCTTACAGTTTTTCAACTAGGGTTAGAAAGCAGTTCCTTTTTATTTATTTATTTATTTTTTTTAAATACTGGAAATGAATGATGTCCATGACTTTCGGTTCTGTTAATGGTTCTTGAATGTGCATTCTTCCACTGATGTGACAGTGTTAAAATACTTTGACATTCTTTACAGTATTACAATTCAGCGGCAATGCAACTTTGCTAATAAATCAGCAGCGCAAAACATGCAACGCAAGCAGAGCACTCAGATTCCCGAATAAAAGACTTGTTGTATGAGGTGATTCTTTTGAATTTACAGCGTGAAACATGCAGCCCAACAAGTGTAGTCTGATTTCTGAACAAATCATTTTTTATAAATAATTTATTTTGTTCTAGACAGCAAAACAATATAAAATACACCAAAAAAAAATAAACACAACCAGTGTATTCTTATTTCTCAATAAATAACTTTTATGAGTAAGTCCTTATAAATCAACTATGCAAAAACAGTGCTACCTCCTGAAGGAATGACTCGTATCAACTGGTTCTTACTAGTGAATATCTTACTGAACTGCAAGTCATTAATTTAATTATGTCTTACTCTAAATGAGACATGAATTGTTACTGTGTTATGTGTACTTAAGGGGTGTGAGACTGAATTATTGTTGAGATGACAATTTGTTATTAAAGATGCACATTTTGAGTTGTGTTATAATTAATGGTATTTTACAACAACAACAAAAAATTATAAAATATTGTTTTAGTCTGTGGTAGTGCCTTTTGGAAGAATCTGTTCTGTCAAAATCTGAAATGGTCTCATTTTGTAACAGACTGCTAAGGTCAGTACATCCATTATTAATTGCTTTTATTATTTTAAAAAATGTCTTCCTCAAAATGGCACCGTTAATGGAACCATTAAGGAACCGGAATCATTAAGAGGAATTGGAATTGCTAAATTCCTTAACGATTTCCATCCCAATTCTCAACAGGGTTAGGTGAATAATTATGGAGGGTGATCTTCACCAGGGGCTTGGTAAAAGTGTCCCTAGAAACTCCTCGCAGGTTAAAGACAGGCTGTGTCCTCAATGAAGTCTAGTAGGATTAGGGTAATAAATTCTTTGGATCATCCTTTGTAGTAAATCTCAAGCCATTTCCAGTTCTTCTCTCTGTGTGCCAGGACTTTCGAAGGGAGCACAGCCACTAAAAAGAGAAAGAGCCCAGCAGATTAAAACCATCACAAGCTTTCTACTCTCTCACTTCCTGTTCTTCAAAGACCCAACTCCCAGATAGCATCTGAGATAATATGGCGATCGGACACGAGGAGATTTATTTTGGAGAGAGAATAGATAACATGCCATGACCAGAACGGTCACTCAAGTGCACAATTATAAATAAACATTGGATATTCTTTTTCATTTTTTGATGCGGTCATATATCTCGCTCTGATTGGTTTGGCCCCTCATCTGATTCAAGCTCGCTGAGGCAAGGAAAACACAGATGAGTTAAACAGGTGTGGTAATGTGCGTGTGATCTGAGGCAGACCTATGCCAACAGAAGAGAAGGTGACTGAACAAGTGCAAATCCCAACTCTGTCGGTTCTCTTTTCCCTGCCGTGACTGACTGTATGAGCCCTCATAAATATGCATTCAGGTAAGCCACCACGTTCCCTTGCCGGGCAAAACCTTTTGCTCTTTTCACTTCTGAGTCTTTCTGAAGTGGTGACAGCGGCAATAGGTACCTGATACACAGCTGGTTTTCTGTGGTGGGGCCCCATCCCAGGGCCTGCCCCGGCCCCCCTCAGCAGAGCTACAGCACTCTGAAGGTATTCAAATATTTGTCACTGCAATAAAATCTTGAGAGAGCCCACAATTGACTTACTGGGCTCTGGCCCAAAGGCATTGTTTTGAAAAGAATTAACCTATAATACATTTTAAAGATTTCGAGGCTTCTCCTGGGAGAGTGTCTCTCTCACTTTGGCTAAGAAAGACAAACCCATGACAACTTTATTTTCAAATGGGGTAAATATAAAGTATCTGTTTAAAGAGGACTGTAGTAATTACGGGTATTTTTTGGCCCACACAGGGTTCAGTCACTTCCTTTCCATTTTAATGACTCCTGAGGAGAGGTTGTGCAAAGATCTCAAACATGGACTGCTGCAATATGGTCACACAGCCCAATATGACTTTATGTTGGTAGTCAGTTCCATTATAGCTTCTATATATAATCTATCACAAATTTTAATCCTGAACACCCATTTTGTGACCACAGTTTATTAAGGCCTAGTCTTGAATTGGGTTTGAAAATGTGCACACAGTGGTTATGTTTGTGTTTTTCAAAGTTATGGGTCTAATTTTTAAAGTTTTATCAATATCTGCTGGCCAGAATGACAAAACTATGTCTCAAAACGGGTTTGGAGACACAGTCTTATGGTGATCTCTGAACTGGATCTCATAATGAAGCTGTAATGTGTCAAGCTTTGGCAAATCTTCCAGCTCCTCATTCAGTGATTGCATACGATTAATGTAACAGCTTAATCCTGCTTTGTCTGAATATTAAGAGAGGAGTGATCAAGCAAAGCACTAGTGCATATGCTTCACCTTTTGTGCCAGTTAGGAAAACTGATGGCAGTCTCGTATCGAATACAGGGAGTTAAACTCAAAGACCAAGCGAGACGCATTTCTTCTGCCTTGGATAGATGAAAGCTTTGATGCACTACAAGGAGCAAACTTATTTTCTTATATTGATTTAGGTAGCGGATATCCCCATGTTGCTGTACACGAGTGAGACTGACATAAGACTGCATTTATGACTCCATTTAGAATATTTGAGTATTTTTGGATGCCCTTTGGGGTTTGCAATGGACCTTTGATGTTTCAATATCTTATGCAAGCCTCTATGGATGATCTAATTTTCAGATCATGCTAGTGTACCTTGATGACTAGTACTAGTGTACTTGCCCACTTTCTCCTGGCACTTGCAGAGACTGGAAGTAGTATTCAGGTCTCAAAATTAATCCTAAAAAGTGAAATTTCTTGAAGACATAATTAACTTTCTGAGGTCATCAGGTCTAAGCTCGAGGTATTGGCACTGATCCAGCTAAAGTTGAATCTTTCAAGCAATGGAAAATTCCCAGTAAAGTTAAGGAATTATGCCCATTCTTAGGGTTCTGTAGCTACTACAGAAAGTTAATTGTGTTTTTTTTAGAATTGCCAGCCCCCTCCATGAGAGAGTTTAGTGCTTTGTGGTGATCAGAGTGCCAATCAGTGTTTGAGCTTCTGAAGGAGAAGCTTACTTCTGCTCCTCTGTTAGGGTATGAAGATTTCAATTTTCCTTTCACATTGGAGACTGATGCAAGCAGTGAAGTCCTGGGTGCTGTTTTATACCAGCAGGGTGAGTGTAGGAGAGTCATAACTAATGCCAGTAGGAGACTTTGTAAAGCAGAAAGAAATTAATGCTACTGGACCTCAAGTGGGCTATCTCTGAAAAATAATGTGGTTATTTGCTGGGTTCCAAGTTTATTGTCATCACAGATAATAACCCTCTGTACCATCTAAAAATAGCCAGAATTGATGCAATTGAGCAAAGATGGATCTATTATTTGATTTTAGATTTTGAGGTGAAATACTGCACAGGACGGCATAATGCAGCTGCTGATCCCCTCTCTATGCAGCCATCAGCAGGGGAGCCTGCCACTCCTGAGGATGCAGAATATGATGACTGTATTACCATCTTAAATATAATAAAAAAAATAGGACAGCCTTAGAGCCTAACTTCGTGATGGCTGGTAAAAAGTGCTGTAGGATTAGACACATTCGTGCCTTTGAGTGTGGAGTAGAGGAAGGCAGTAAGTATGCCTACCTGTATTCTGCCGGGTTATACAATAGCTGAACTTAAGGATTTTCAAATGAAATATCCCAGTCTCAGTTCTTTTAGAACATTTTGGGAATGTAAACAAAAGCTCACCACTTGCAAGAGATCTGAGTCTGTACTGTCACTAATAAAGCAGAGGAAGCGCGATAGAGAGCTGGATGGCGTGCTTTATTGCGTTGTGATTTACCAACACTGTGGTGAATGCAACAGCTGCTCTTACCCTCATGTCTAAAAGAGCAGGTCCTTGAAAGTGTTCATGACAGTATGGGACATCAGGGCATGTAGCGCCTCTGAGCCTGTTGAGGCAACTATGCTTCTGGGTTGGTGTGTAAAATTATATGGAGCAGTGGATCACTGTCAAAGGTGGAACTTTTTATTGTTATCAACAATTTTGTAATGATTCCATATACAAATTTAAATAAATAACACAAGAATACATGGAATCAACACTTAACAATTATGTGCACCCCACACACCACTACCACCCACCACCCAACATACATCCCAGTGGTCAACCATTAAATAACAACAGACACACATATAAACAATCAGTCCAAATAAAATATTCATTGACATAACAAAACATATACAATTAATCAACTTAAAAGAAAAAGGGTTCCACATCTCATTTTAATTAAACTCGTCTCTCTCCAATGCTCCTCCCTGCCAACCTTCTAAGAAGGCCAGATAAGTGCCCCACTTCTTCCCATATGCACCCAATCTGCCCAGCCATCTATGTGACATCTCTTTAAATGCCACCACTCTGCCCAGCTCGGTGCACCACTCATGAAATGAGGGCACATCAGCCGACTTCCATCTCCTTAGCATTGCCTGGCTGCCAATCATAATGCTAAGGACCCAGTTTTTTTATATGTTTATTCATTATAATAATACCTGTACCATCAACAAAAATACAAATTCTAGGGAAAAATTAAAATCTGAGTGCTCAAGACCTCACAAATAAAATTCTGAACCTTCAACCAAAACTCTTGAATTTTAGTGCAGAAACAAAAAACATGGGTCATGTCCCCATCCTCCAACTGGCATTACCAGCAAGTAGGTGTGTCTTTAAGGCCAAGCCTAAACAATCTGCAATCGATGCAGGATCTTAAATTGAATGAGGCGCACCCTTGCATCTCTAGATGCAGACTTGATGTTTTTTTTAAAATCTTACCCCATTCTCGATCTTCCAGTACTAAATTCAAGTCTCTCTCCCATAATTTCTTAAGAGATGTTAAAACTCCCGTTCCCTAAACTCTGAATTATCCAGGAATAGTATACTGAAGCCTCATGACCCTTTCCAATAACAGCAAGCACCATCTCACTTTAGGGGGCTGCATACTACACCCAAAGATTGTGTGAAGTAGATGGCGCAGCTGTGGGGATCTCAAAACCGCTATGTAATATTTTCAAAGGATCTCAATGTTCCATTTTCATACAGGTCACCCAGCGTAGTAACACACTTCTCAATCCATTCTGTCCAGCAGAAAAGAGACTTGTTATTGTACAATTTAGCATAACCAAATACTTCCTGCAATGTTTAGATAAATGTCTGAATAGAACATGTAGGAAACTTTTGTCCACACTAAACGCATGTGCGAGACAACATTAAAGGATGAATGTCTCCTCCCAATGTTATATCATGAGGGGTGCCAATGACTGGTTCCCCCCGAACCAAACAAACAGATCAAAGAAAACGTGTGCATTAACCCCGCACACAGCAGCGCCAACAGGCATCCATCGCTGTAAACTCAAACAGTCCATGTAAGCCTACGAGAGCCCTCGCGACAACTTTGCCTTCAGATTACTCAAGTCTGGTACTTCTGTACAAATTTTGTGAGACAGAATTACACATACAAAGAAAATGTAGATTCATCTACATAATGTCCCGAAGCTGTGTTCCTCCCCAAAACAAGCTCCAGTCTCTAGCAGAACCAACACACACACACAAATAATATTATTATTAATAACAATAAAAAAAAAATAAATAAATAAATAAATATATATTTAAAAAAAATTAAATGTTCAGTTTCCTTGGGCAGTCAAACAAATGTTCAGTAGGCCAGCTGTTTCATAAGTGCAGCAGATGACCTAATCTTTTCAATGTCCGGCAAAAAAAAAAATCCACAAAACAAACTCCATCAAATAGGAGGCATAAGTACAAAAAACAAGCAGATTCATCCACAACTGTCCCAGAGGAGTGTTTTCTTAGAAAGTCAAGTGAATGCTCAGTGCGTCAGGCCCACTCGGCTGCAAAGCGAGTGCCACACAATTACTTACTCATTCCTTTAAATTTATAAAGGGCAGTCATTTTTGGGGACAAGTAAATACTTTGTGGTCCTCCTTAGCGTCTATTCTCAATCTGGCCAGGAACTTCAGTGTAAAAGCAACCCTCTGTCAATGCAAAAGTTTTTGAAGGAGTGTTATTCCACAAAACAAACTCCGGCTGCAAGGCGGAACCATCACAGAAAGAAGCAAAAACGGTGCCCAGCTTCCCCAGTCATGTGAATGTTCAGTGAGTCAGGCTCACTTGGAAGCAACGTGAAAATCACACCATGGCTTACTCGTTCCAATGACTTAAGGTTGGACAATGCTTTCTGGGGACATATAAATACTTTGCGACCATCCTTTGTGTCTATTTTCAGTTTGGCCGGAAATATCAGTGCAGAAGTGATCTTCCATTATGTAAGAGTCACTGGGCGGTCTCTCGGGCTGGCGATGTACACCTTGTTGGTCCAAGATCACCACATTTGGCTCAATTTGGTCAAGGTGAGAGAGGCCGACAAGGCGTGGTTCCTTAACGCCCCATTTCCCAGGCTGGCCTATTCGGCGACACCGCCGAGGTGGAGGGCTGGTAGGAGAACCTTTTGTTCCTTTCTCATTTAATTTTACTGCATGCTCAAGTAACTGTGGTACCCAAAAGTGTTACAAAAGAGCGGTTTTCTTATTCCCTCGGTAACATTCACATTCTCAACTACCTCGACGAATGGCACCTTCCATTAGGCTAGGGCTGCATGTCAACTGGGAAATGAGCAAGCTCCTCCTGGTTCAGAGCATCTCTTTTCTTGGTCTGGAGTTGGTCTGGATCTCGATGACTGCGCGCCTCACAAACGAGCACACCCAATCAGTGCTGACCTGTTTGAAGGCGTTCAGACAGAAGACTGCGGTTCCACTGAAACTATTTCGGGGGCTCCTTGGGCATATGGCATCCTCGGCGGTGGCTACAGCACTCGGGTTGATGCATATGAGACTCGAGTCCCGAGATGGGCATGGCACTGCAGGACACATCGCGTGGCCATCACGCCGATCTGTTGCCACCTTTTCAGCCTTTGGAACAACCTTGAATTTCTATGGGCAAGTGTTCCCCTAGAACAGGCCTTCATGTGCATCGTGGTTACAACTGATGCCTCCAAGATGGGCTGGGGCGCAGTATGCAATGGACAAGCAGCCGCCGGCTCCTGGATGGGCCCATGAGTTCAGAGGCATCCCCTTCAACACAGTTTTTGCCAACCGAAGTGTTGGCACATCAACTGTCTTGAGTTGTTGGCAATAATGCTCACCCTGCAGAGGTTCCGGCCAGTGATCCAGGGCAAGCACATGTTTGTTCGAACAGACAACACTGTGACGGTAGCATATATCAACCACCAAGGCAGTTTACGCAGCCCTCTCTTGACACAACTCGCCCACCGTCTCCTCCTCTGGAATCACCAGCACCTCAAGTTTATGTGAGCCACTCACATCCCGGGCGGCCTCAACTCCATGGCAGACGTGCTGTCATAACAGGTCACCTGCAAGGGAGATTGGAGACTACACCCTCAGGTTGTTCAAGTAATCTGGAGTTGATACGGGCAGGCACAGGTAGACCTTTTCGCCTCCCCAGAATCCTCCCATTGCACGCTCTTGTACGCCCTGTCTGAGGCTCTATTCGGTATAGACGCGCTGGCACACAGATGGCCGCCTGGACTATCCATGTATGCGTTCCCCCCAGTGAGCCTGCTTGCACAGACCTTGGGCAAGGTCAGGGAGGATGAGGAGCAGGTCATCCTAGTGGCACCCTACTGGCCCACCCAGATTTGGTTCTCAGCCCCCCTAGGCGAATTCCCTGGATGAAGCACCTTCTTTCTCAGGGACAGGGTACCATCTGGCAACCGTGACCAGACCTCTGGAACTTCCATGTCTGGCCTCTGGATGGGGCGCGGAAGAAGACAGAAATGGCTTACCATCTATTTTGGTAGTCACCATCGCTCAGGCTATGGCATCCTCTATGAGGCACCTGCATGACTTAAGGTAACGTCTGTTAGCGGTGTTCTTCCCGGGAACGCGATGACCCCAAGAGTTGCTCCCTTCCTGCTGGAAAGGCTGGAGTGGCGGCTGTCTCCCTCCACCTCGAAGGTGTATGAAGCCACTATGGCGGCATACCACGATGCAGTAGACGGTGAGTCCTAGGGAAGCACGACCCGTTCATCAGGTTCCTAAGAGTCACAGGGAGGTTGAACCCCTCTGGACTGCATCTCATTCCCTCACTGGGCCTCTCTATAGTTTTTAAGGGTCTATGAGGAGACCCTCTGCGCAATTGCAGTCAGCCAAGCTAAGGCACGCTCTTTGTGTGCAGCCCCCCTGAATGCGCTCACTTCCAACAAGAGGGTAGGACACCTGCAAGCGTTCTCTGTCAGCAATATGTGCCTGGATTCCGGACTGGGATACTCTCATGTGATCCTGAGACCCCGGCCGGCTATGTGCCCAAGGTTCCCATGACCTTATTCAGGGATCAATTGGTGAACCTGCAAGTGCTGCCCCAGGAGGAGGCAGACCCAGCCTTAGCGTTGCTGTGTCCGGTGCGCACTTTACACATCTACATGGATCGCATGCAGAGCTTTAGCTGAGCAGCTCTTTGTCTACTTTGGTGAAGAGCGGAAATGTAGCGCTGTCTCCAAACAGAGGATCGTACACTGGATCATTGACACCATAACTGTTGCAGGCTCAGTATGTGGTGCCCCCTGCAGGGCTACGAGCCCATACTACCAGGAGTGTGGCGGCCTCCTGAGCTGAGACCAGTGACGCCTCTCTAGCAGACATTTGCAGAGCTGGGCTACACCCAACATCTTGCAAGATTCTACAATATCCGGGTTGAGCCGGTTTTGTCCCATGTCTTAGCAGGAACAAACAGGTAAGTCCGGGTCAGCCAGCCGGGTATATCACTTGCGCTTAGCACCTCCCACCTCCCTTGAGCTAAAGATGTACATACAGTAGTGTTCACTGTGGCAGGGCAGAGGGCGGGGCCGGGTTGTGATCCTATACACCCGGTCCCATATTAGAGTGTAACGGATTTCAATGGAAAAGAGGAGGTGAGAACCGGCTTGACAATATAAAAAATATTTTAAAGAAAAACTTAAACAAAAGACACAAACACACACATGACGTACATGTCCGTAAACGATCTCTCTCTTCCACACCATCCTCTGCAGTCGGCCCTTATCCCTCTCGGAGGCTTGATTAGCCTAATACGGGACCGGGTGTGTTGGATCATGACCTGGCCCCGCCCTCCACCCTGCCACATTCACAAATGTGTTCTCTGGTTGATTTCCTCCTAGCCCTGCAGCAGGTGAGTTTGTACCTGTGCTGACTAAGCCCCGTACTGGGACAGGTGCTCCCCATGCACTGGTTCCCCGTAGGCAACCCCTTGCAATGTGTATTCAGCTGAAATACGTTTCCCTGCGTCTTCCTTGGGCAGAGGCCCCTCTCTCCCAGTCACCATGCTCGTAGAGCCTTCTCCCCCATCAGGTAGGACCTACCATGGGACTTCTCTACATGACATACTTCTGACTAGACTTGGCAAGACCATGTGACGTATTTCGTCACGACTACGGAAAGCCTGCCCCTATCTTTTGGGTATATGACTCGTACCCTAAGGGCTGTTCAACACACATACTAACATCAGGGGAGGTTATGTGCCGGCCCAGTGTGCTGGGTATGCAGCACACACCAGTCTGCCCATCTCGCACTGCCGATCCACATAACACAGTTCAGCTAGTTGTTGCATTTTTGTAGGGGACCCCTAGTGTCACTACATCGACACAATGTCACGTGAGTGAAAGATAGGGAACGTCCTGGTTACTTCCGTAACCTCCGTACCCTGATGGAGGGAATGATAAGTTGTGTCCCTCTTGCCACTACCTGCTGAAATGTCTGGGACCTTATTCTTGGCTCCTCAACACAAAACCTGACTGAGCAGTATGAACGCCCCCCAGATACCACTTGCCAATTCCCATTGGCCTTTTATCAATTATCGGAGGTGTCTCAGGCTCCCTAGAGTGACCCCCTAGTGTCAATACATCAACACATTGTCTCGTTCCCTCCATCAGGGAATGGAGGTTACAGAAGTAACCAGGACGTTATGTTGAGCAGACTCAGGAAGAGTTCGTTTAGGAAAACCCATTCTAAGTCCGCTTTGGTCACTAGTGGGTTAGCTGCTAATTCCCTTTCCAATGATTCCAGATAACCGATCCATTTCTCGACATCCACGATGCTTGTAACCAACCAACCGACGCAATGGCCGTAATCGATCGACGTATTACAGCAAGATCCTCCAAGTCCGCTGTGACCTTCGTCTGCATCACCGACATGCTGGACAGTTGACGCTGAATTTCTCCCACCGCACTATCCAAATTGAGTTCCTGATCTGCTGCACTCTCAGGGGTTTCAGCTTCAGCACGTAAGTGTCTTTTAATGTCTCCAGAGCCCGAAGATTTTGAATTCTTTGACATGTTGACTTCATAAAATAGCTATGAAATAGAGTGTATTGAATCTCAGAATAATACAGTTTTTTTACAAAAAAATAGCAATGTGCGCAGAGCTTGCTGTTCACACGTCCGACCCTCACATTTCGCCATGCGACTCCCAAAGGTGCATCTTAACCAAGATGACGCACCCGAGGATACGTCCTCCCATTTCTTGCTTCAAGACCCCTTGAAGTAATGGCAGTAGATTGTACTGTACTTGAACCTGCCTGATGGTCGTGAGAAGAATGTGTTAATTGTGACTGATGTTTTTACGAAGTTCACAGGCATTTCTAACCAAGGATCAGAGGGCTGATACCATTGCCATGATCCTTGTTAAAGAGTGGGTCATGAAATATGGTGTGCCTGAATGATTGCATTCTGATCAGGGCAGAAATTTGGAAAGCGACGTGATTGCTAAGCTGTGTAAAATGTATGGTGTAAAGAAAACCTGCACCACAACTTATCAGACTCTTGACAATGCAGTGCAAGCGCTTCAACAGAATGCTCCATGATCTATTACATACACTTCACCATGAAAAGAAAAAGCGTTGGCCAGAACACCTTCCTGAGATGGTTTATGCTTATAATGTAACATCACATGCAACAACTGGATACTCACAACATCACCTGCTGTTTGGTGTCAACCCGCATCTTCCAGAAGATGCACTGCTAGGTCAAGAACAAACTGTGGACAGAAAACATGATTGATTAGTGAGCCACAAAGACAGACTGAAAAATGCCAGGGAATGCCAGGGAACACAAGGCTGCTGAGAAACTTGCCCCTTTGAATGGCAAGGTATTCAAATGCCCTGTAATTGATGTGGGTCAGCAGGTACACTTGATTCACAGACTTTTATAGATGTGCAGAGTACCACACATAATATTGAGCACCTTGGCGGAGGTCCTATAAAAAGAGTCCATAGAGTTACTTTCACCCTAGTGTGGCGCTGTTACTGAGACAGGGATGACTGAAAACCATTCTCCCACAACACCACAATCAAGGGGAGAATCTGCTTTTGAGCAGGTTGAGTTTGTGCATTCTGATCATGATTATGTTGTGTCAGAAGAGGTCACATATCCTAATCTGCATGAGACAGAGAATGTGACCCCTGAATACCCTGTGTCAGCCACTGAAGCCCTTATAGGTGAACCTGAACTGATTTCAGGGAACACTGAACAACAAGGTTCGGTACCAAAGAGAGTTGATTCTAGAAGTGAGACAGCTCCTAGAGTGTCTGGTCCAGAGAGATTTGAGGCTGACACTGGCAATGCTCCTTGAGTGTCTGAACCAGAGATGAAAAAGCCTGTACCAGCACCAAGAAGAACTAAAAGAGACAATTCTGGAATAAACTCAAACCCATTTAATGAGCTAAAATCAGCATGTTATGCTGTTTCACTCAGTCTTGAAGTTTTCTCTCAGGTGTTAACAAGCCTAGTTAGTGTGTAACCCTTTCGC
Organism: Moxostoma hubbsi; assembly: GCA_032164185.1. Lineage (NCBI taxonomy): Eukaryota > Metazoa > Chordata > Actinopteri > Cypriniformes > Catostomidae > Moxostoma > Moxostoma hubbsi. The sequence goes on along the minus strand of JAVLUX010000011.1, from coordinate 13,858,517 downwards.
ATGTACGATCACTCTGGTTTGATCATTCCAGAGTGGTCCCTGGTGCATACAATCATACAGTTGTGATTAAAACATTTGTGTCTAATGTCATCAACTGTCAAATTTTAAAATTAAAATCTGCTTTCGCGCTGTTTAGCTGCCACTGCTACAGAGAGGGACTGGCTAAGCGCTTGCTATTTACATGCCTAAATTAGCTGCTTGGACAATCTTTTCAACCACATGATGTTTATTTTATGTTACAGGCATTCAAACTAACACAGAATAATACAATGTACTGCTCAATCCACACACTGTGCATAACAGCGCACAACTAAATGAAACTCACCATATCAGCTGTCATAACTGCTTAGCTGCTACATAGAAAGAGACTGGATAAACACTTGTCATTTAGATGTCTAAAACAGCTGCTTGAACAATCTTTTCAACCACAGAATTTATACATTTATGTTACAGGCATTCAAACTAACAAAGAATAATACAAATTTACAGCTCAATCCACACAATGTGGATAACTAACAGAAACTCACAGAAACTCACCATATCAACTGTCATACTGCTTAGCTGCTACATTGAAAGAGACTGACATTTAGATGTTTAAAACAGCTGCTAGAATTGTCTTTTTGACCATATAATATTTTAATTTTATGTTACAAGCATTCAAACAAACACAGAAGAATACAAGTTTACTGTCCATATCCACACATTGTGGATGCTCGCTGCAAAATAAACTGAGAAACACCATATCAGCTGTGGTTCTGCCACTGCTACAGAGAGAGGGACTGGCTAAGTGCTTGTCATTTATGTTTAAAATAGCTGCTTAGTCTTTTCAAACACATGCATGTCTAGGTTATATATGTAACCTCCGTTCCCTGATGGAGGGAATGAGATGTTGTGTCGAAGAAGCGACACTAGGGGTCTCTCTTGAGCGCCGAATATGCCTCTGATCTATGAAAAAAGGGCAATGAGAAGTTGGCAGACAGTATTTGCATACTACGCCCCCCGGACTTACGGGGTACAAAGGCGGGGAAATACGTCTAGTTCATTCATTCACAACAGTGGCTTGACTCAGCGACGTGGCCGTGAGGACACAACGTCTGACATTCCCCGTCTGTCGCTCACTTCGACGTTGTGTAGAAGAAGCGACACTAGGTGTCCAATTTAAATCGCGCCATGCGCTGAGCCATGTACATGTACTGCTGACACAGGAGCGAAATGGCACTGTGGTAGATCCAGCCTCAAGGAGGGGGGAGTTGCTACAACACGGCGAACAGAGGGCAGCTGGAACTGCCTAAGGGAGACGAGGGTCCACTCATAAGGGGACCGTACTGCGGAAAATATACACAGGAGGAAGTCCACGCAGGAGTCCTATTCCAGTGCAGGGTAGATTTGAGTACCCCCAGTGGATTGGGTCGGCGAATTCCTCCACTGAATTGCGGACCCACAGGGCTAGGGAGGAGTCATCCAGGGAGCCGAGTTAGTGGGATCTCCTGGGAGAAAAAATTGCACGATTTTACCTCGGCCGAGGGAAAGGGTACTAGGCGCAAGTGGTCCACCCGGTCAATCCGTCAGCGTGTTATCGAGTTCTACCGGCTCGGACCTGAGAAAACACGGGACGAAACTGACTCTAACCTGAGATTGTAAAATCTTGCAAGGGTGTTAGGTGTTGCCCAACCTGCTGCTCTGCATATGTCTGCCAGGGAGATACCTCTTGCCAGTTCCCGTAAGGATGCAACACTCCTTGTCGAGTGTGCTCGGACCCACAAGGGGAGGGGCATGGCCTGGGTGTGATAAGCCAATGTAATGGTGTGAACTACCCAGTGGGAAGGCCTCTGTTTGGAGACAGCGTTCCCTTTCCACTGTCCACCAAGGCAGACAAAGAGCTGCTCAGAACACCTAGAGCTCTGCGTGTAGTCCAAGTAGGTACACAAAGCACGTACCGGACACAGCAACGAAGTGCTGGGCCTGCCTCCTCCCGGGACAGCTTCGCTTGCAGGTTCACAACCTGGACCCTGAGGGGTGTCATAGGAACCTAGGGCACGTAGCCCGGTCGCGGTCTTAAGATCACATGAGTGTCTGCCGGACCGAACTCCGGGCAGGTGATGCTGACAGAGGACGCTTGCAGGTCCCCTACCCTCTTGATGGAGGTGTGCGTGATCAGGAGGGCCGTCTTCAGGGAGAGGGCCTTGTTCGACTGATTCTAGCGGCTCGAAGGGGGGGGGGGGGGTTCTCTGAAGGCCCGAGAGAACCACTGAGACACCCCAGGAGGGGAACAGGCTTGGCCGGGAAGGATTTAACCTCCGGGGGCCTCTTAGGAACCTGATGATTAAGTCGTGCTTACCCAAAGACTTGCCGTCTACTGCGTTGTGGTGGGCCACGATATCAAATCAAATCAAATCAAATCACTTTATTGTCACACTACTGTGTACACGAGTGCAACAGTAGGTGAAAGTCTTGTGTGCAGTTCCGAGCAACATTGCAGTAATGACAGTGACGAGACATAAACCACTTTACAATAACAAAATATTTACACAACACAATTTACATAACAAATGTACACATACTTACACAACAATTTACATATCAAGTGTACACAATACACACAATGTAGAATACACATACACTAGATAAGGGTATAAATATATATATACACTAACTGAATTGGGAGCGAGAATATATTTGACAGAATGAAGATTAATAAAGTGCAGTGCTGATTGTAGATCGTGAGAGATCATGTGTTCAAAAGTCTTATTGCTTGTGGGAAGAAGCTGTCATGTAGTCGGGTGGTGCGGGTCCTGATGCTGCGATACTGCCTGCCTGATGGAAGCAGTGAGAGCAGCCCATGACTCGGGTGGCTGGAGTCTTTGATAATCCTCCAAGCTTTATTCACACACCGTCTGTTATATATATCCTGGAGGGAGGGAAGCTTACCTCCGATGATGTTTCTGGCAGTTCGCACCACCCTTTGCAGGTCTTTGCGGTTGTGGGCGGTGCTATTGCCGTACCAGGCGGTGATGCAGCCAGTCAGGATGCTCTCTACAGTGCTGGTGTAGAACCGGGTGAGGATGTGTACCGGGTGAGGATGCACTGATGTCAAGATGGTGCCGAGTATGGCTGCTGCGTCGCGAGCTCCGTCAAAACACTGCAGTTTATTGTTTGTTTTGTTTACAGTTTTGTGTTTTTGTTGTCTTGGATGTTGTCTGCCTTATTGTGTACGACAGACAAACGCTTTTGGACATTGGTTCGGCAATCACACACCGAAAACCGGACTTCACATTCCTCAATGCCGACCCGCGGTTTACAAACACGCCAGCGGAGCCCTTTGTTTGGGCTGCCCGGCCGCGGAAACGCAGAAGGAAAAGAAGAAAAAGAGCCGGCGTTCTCATCAGATTAAGACGTCGCGCAAATCGCCCCCCGCTACCCAGTATACTACTGGCAAATGTTCAGTCTCTGGACAACAAACTCTGAGAGCTGAGAGCGCGGATCTCCTTCCAACGAGAGACGAGAGATTGCTGCGTTATCTGTCTTACGGAAACCTGGATGTCCGCGGAGATTCCAGACTCGGCCATCGAACCCACGGGTTTCTCCGTGCACCGAGCGGACAGAGCGAAAGACCTCTCAGGTAAAAGCAGAGGTGGTGGTGTATGTTTTATGATCAACAAATCATGGTGTGATCAGAGGAATGTACATTTTATCAGGTCTTTCTGCTCTCCTGATCTGGAATATCTCATGCTTCTGTGTCGACCATTATGGCTACCGAGGGAATTCACAGCGGTCATTATCACAGCTGTGTACATCCCCCCACAAGCCAACATAGACCGGGCACTCAGGGAACTGTATGGGAGTATGAGTCAGCAGGAAACCGCACACCCTGAGGCTGCGTTCATTGTTGCCGGGGACTTCAACAAAGCCAACTTTAAAACAATAGCACCAAAATACCACCAACATATCAGCTTCAACACACGAGGGGACCGGGTTTTGGATCATTGCTATTCTCCTTTCCGGGATGGCTACAAATCCCTCCCCCGCCCACCATTTGGCAAATCCGACCACTCCTCCGTTCTGCTTCTGCCCGCTTACAGGCAGAAACTGAAACGGGAAGTACCGACCCTCAGAACGATCCAGTGCTGGTCGGACCAATCAGACTCTATGCTACAGGACTGTTTTGATCACGCAGACTGGGAGATGTTCCGGTCTGCCTCCGATGACGACATCGAGGTTTACGCTGATAGCGTAACGTGTTTCATCAGGAAGTGCGTAGAGGACGTTGTTCCGACAAAAACTATACGGATCTACCCCAACCAGAAACCCTGGGTTAACGGCGATGTTCGCACGGCACTTACTGCGCGGACCACCGCTTTTAATTCCGGGAATGCGCAGGAGCGTAAACAAGCCAGTTATGCCCTCCGTAACTCCATCAGTACAGCCAAACGCCAGTACAGGCACAAAATTGAAGGTCAGTTCAACACCACTGACTCCAGAAGTATGTGGCAGGGAATTAACACCATCACGGACTATAAACGGAATAAAAACTCCGCCATGAACACTGTTGCCTCTCTCCCGGACGAGCTTAATACTTTTTATGCTCGTTACGAGGACAACAACAACACCGCCCTCGCGGAGAGAGCACTCGCAGCCGATACTACAGAGGTTGGTTCACTCTCCGTCTCTGTTGCGGATGTAACCCGATCCTTTCGACGGGTGAATATCCACAAAGCCGCGGGTCCAGACGGCATTCCGGGCCGCGTCATCAGAGCATGCGCGAACCAACTGGCTGGTGTTTTTACGGACATTTTCAACCTGTCCCTCTCCCTGTCTGTAGTCCCCACATGCTTCAAAACATCAACCATTGTGCCTGTACCGAAGCAATCAAAAATCACTTGCTTAAATGACTGGCGTCCTGTTGCCCTCACCCCCATCATCAGCAAATGCTTTGAGAGGTTGATCAGAGATCACATCTGCTCTGTTCTGCCCACCTCTTTGGACCCATTGCAGTTTGCCTACCGTAACAACCGCTCCACTGATGATGCCATTGCATCTACAATACACACTGCTCTATCCCACCTGGAAAAAAGGAACACGTATGTGAGAATGCTGTTTGTAGACTACAGCTCAGCATTTAACACCATAATGCCCTCCAAGCTTGATGTGAAACTCCGGGCTCTGGGCTTAAACAGCTCGCTGTGCAGCTGGATCCTGGATTTCCTGTCAGGCAGACGTCAGGTGGTTAGAATGGGCAGCAACATCTCCTCATCACTGACCCTCAACACTGGAGCCCCACAGGGCTGTGTTCTCAGCCCACTCCTGTATTCCCTTTACACACATGACTGTGTGGCGACACATAGCTCCAATGCCATCATTAAGTTTGCTGACGATACGACGGTTGTAGGTCTGATCACTGACAATGATGAAACAGCCTACAGAGAGGAGGTGCACACTCTGACGCGCTGGTGTCAGGAGCACAACCTCTCCCTCAACGTCAGTAAAACCAAGGAGCTTGTGGTGGACTTCAGGAAGAAAGACAGAGAACACAGCCCCATCACCATTAATGGAGCACCGGTGGAGAGAGTCAGCAGCTTCAAGTTCCTCGGTGTCCACATTACTGAGGAACTCACATGGTCCGTCCACACTGAGGCCGTTGTGAAGAAGGCTCACCAGCGCCTCTTCTTCCTCTTCTTCCCGATAGCAGCCACATGCACTTTCAAGGTGGAAGGGGACAGCCTCCCCTCCCGCCTCTCCTGCAGAAATAAGAGCACTGACCTAACTGCGTGCCTCTATGGGTCTTTAGCCTGGGAAGAACATCCATCTGTGAACAAGCGCCACTTCAGGGCGTAAAGTTTCCTGGTAGAGGGGGCTTTGGCTTGTTTGAGCATGTCTATGACGGCAGGTGGTAGACCAGCTAGATCTTCCACATCCCTTCCAGGGGCCAGACGTGGAGGTTCCAGATGCCAGAGTGTGCCCCGGCCCTGAGAAAGAAGGTCTTTCCTCAGGGGAATTTGTCAGGGAGAGTCTGTTGCGATACATATTTCCCTGCCTTTGTACCCGTATGTCCGGGGGCGGGGTATGCAAATGCTGTCTGCCAACTTCTCATTGGCCTTTTTTCATAGATCAGAGGCATATTCGGCGCTCAAGAGAGACCCCTAGTGTCGCTTCTTCGACACAACGTCGAATTGAGTGACAGACGGGGAGCTACACATTGGTATATGACAGCAGCAAAATTAATTGAGAAAAACAACCACCTTTCAAACATAATGTTTTATTTACATTAAACAAATATTATGTTTACAGGCTCTGGACTCTGAAGTCTGCATTGCAATGTAAACCAACATTGCCATGGTCACAGCCTATCAATAACTATGTTTATCTCGACAATAATATGATCATTATAAAAGTTATATAAACACATATGTTTGACATATTTGAGAATCTAAATACACATTTATAATGTAGTAAATAAGATGCATAAAGGAAATAAAGTACTGACATCAGTAATGCTACATAGTTTTCTTTTTACTTTGTAATGCTCGGTAGAATCTGACAATGTTTGGGGAAGAAGGGGTCACCAGGAAGATGTTTATTGGGCAGTGAGCCAAAGATCTTTTGCACAAGGTGCCGCATTGATCCACACCCAAGCAGCTTTGAACCATTTTCTGCAACCTTAACTATAACTGCAGCAATAAGCAATTGTGCACTCAAAAGATGCCTCTTTCAGCTCACATCCCTACATTTCTCTCTATCTTGCAAAATATTTTAATGAAAGGAAATGGAGAGGAAAAGACTAATTAGCGGTAGGGTCTCTGGATCAGTGGGCTGTTGCAGGTCTTGATATAAGTGGTCTTGAGTTCTTGTCTGGCTGTATTCCATTCTGCAGGTAGATTATAAAAACCTTTGAGGCTGCTGCCTGACCAAATACTGCCCATTCCAGGCTAAACTAAGCCCTAACTCTCCTGACCTTGCTGTCAGCCGTTGAGCCATCCGAGCTGATGTGCCTAGCCTCCTCGGCCTGTCTGTCATGAGGGCATCAGTGCTATGGAAATGGTTCATTTGATTCACTGACACTGGATGGCAAGACTCGGTGGGTGCAGAAACAGAGGTTAGCCTCGCCATCTGACAAGTGGGCACTAGAATGCATGGGAAGCAGAGATAAAAAAAGGGTAGGGAGAGAGAGCGATAGAGAGACTCTACTGAACACTTTTGTGAAGGACGTCGGGTAATATCCAAAGCCAGGCTACACAGCTGGGTATCAAATCCCATAGATGCAGCAGAGCAGCTTAATTAGAATTCATAAGGTTCAAAGAGCAAGTGATGTGTGTTTGTGTAGGCACAGTATGAAAGAGATGAACAATAGAACAGTATATGCAGAACAAACAATCTGAAACACCCTTAGATATTTTGACTATTCTTATCTCAATTCTAATGCTGATATGAAAATCTTTGAACTTAAGTATATATATATATATATATATATATATATATATATATATATATATATATATATATGGTATAAGTATGGTATATAATTTTATTTGAAATCAAATCACTTTTATTGTCACTTCATATGCATGAGTGCAAAGGTGTGTGTGTGTGTGTGTGTGTGTGTGTGTGTGTGTCATGTCAGCAAATCTTTGAGAAGACTAAATAGTCTAAAGGTGCTTAATATGGCTTATCTACTGTATATTCAGAATATATAATATTTCTACATATAATATTTCGTTATTTATATTCTTCTTTAATACTGTGATATACATTTTAAATAAACATGTCCTGTTTTTTCCACACACCCTTATGATACTCTTAACTACTAGATTAGGATTATCTAGAATTACAGTAAAGACATTTAAAATGTTTCAAATTACTAATTCTGTTCAAATAAATGCTGTATACTTCAAACTTTCTGTTCATGAAGAATCCTCTACTTTAAGCAAAGCAAGTGTTTACCATGTACTGTTTATTGAAGCTGCTAGTTTAAGACCTGTGTAAATCTTTTTCCTCAAACTTGAGACTCTGATGTAGGCCTACTTGTATTCTTGTTGTCCTGGTTTGGTAAATTGTGCTATCTTTTATTCATTTTTTATTTTTATTTTTTTAATAGTAGTGCATGAAATAGCCTTTATCTTTCAAAGAATAGACTGACGAATTTCAGGGGAACTGCTAGTTTTTGGCATTTTTCAAACCAAAATTTGACCTGCAAGTGTACAGTGACTTGCAGAAGTTAAGAAATATAACTGTACTCGATACTTCAGAATCTTGAAATAGACACTACATTGTGATTTTCACACTTCATTAAATAACACAACCATTTTCAACTGTTCTAATAATAAGAAGTTTCTTGAGTGCCAAATTAGCACATTAGAATAATTTCTAGAATTATTTCCTTCTTAAAGAGGAACGCCACTCCAGTCGCCCCCTGCGTCGCTCCTTCTTCCCACGGGATTGAGGACAACCCATCTGGTGATAGAGACGATTTGGGAATGGCAGTGGGCTTGGTTTCGCCTGGTAGATCCCCACAAACCACTCGCCCCCCGGCACGCTCATTGACTTCCGTCCAGGCTCGAGGTGAGAGTGGCTCTCCTCACGGCCAGTATGTTTACTCCCTTGAGCCCCCCGAGCTGGATGATGAATTCACCGCTGCATCGGAGAGCGTTCGGGCATCTGACGCGGAAGACTCGACTGGACTACCACCTTCGGGTCGGCACGCCAAGTCTGAGGCTGATGCCCAGATGGCTGACATGCTTGCCCGGGCTGCCGTCAGCATGGGGTTGGACTGGAACCCTCCATCGGACATCGCCCAGCAGTTCTCGGCAGTGAAGAAACAGACAGAGGCCATTTCCCACATCATGCCCTGCCGCCGCTCCAGCATGGGCTGTGCTCTTTCTGCTCGCCGAGGGTGTCCCCCTGCGGCTTCCAAATGGCAGGCAGCTCTGCCTCAACCTGGGTCCAGCTCTCAACCCCAGCATTGAGCGCCCCACAGGAAGTGCACGCCCCAATCTCCCGAACGTCTTAGAGTCTTAGAGTCATCATTGTGTAGTTTGATAAAATTGTGAATTGTGTTTAAAAATAAGTACTTAAATAATAATTGTATTTAGAAACCCAGTGAGCAAGCCGAAGGCGACTGTGGCAAGGAACACAAAACTCTGTAAAATGTTGGTTAATGGAGAAAAATAACCTTGGGAGAAACCAGGCTCACTGTGGGGGCCAGTTCCCCTCTGGCTAACATCATGAATATAATGCCAATATTACTTATGTATAGTGCAAGTCATGGTTTAAAATGATTAAACCTAGTAAGTGTTAAGGGTAAGCTTTTAAACAAAGATTTTATTAGAACTGTAAATGAATGACTTTGAAGTCCATCCTGGATTAACTGCAGAATTTCATATAGATGCATTGTCCTTGTTAGTTGGCTGATGAAGGGTTTTATTGGCAATTAGATTAGACTATGTATTCCATTATAAGAGTGTAGTCCATCATTAGAAAGCGCTGATGCAGGCAGAGATCAGTGAGGTGCATAGTGGTTCAACTGGCCGGTAATTTCTTGGAGGTCTATCCTAAATCCAAGTTTCAGGTAATGACATATGATGTATCCTATGTCTTATGGTAGGAGTTGGAATCAGTTCATCCTCTGAAGTCCATCATAAGAGACTTAAGTGATATTTGGCTGGCATCGACTCCTATTAGTCATCATCACTCAGAGACACCTAGAAGTGGAGTTCGACAGGAAGCAGGAATGGAGCTGGATCCAGCCTGTTCTGGTGACCTCAGGATAGGAGACATGAGGTTGAGACAGGGAAACAAATATAATAATATTAGCATAGATGCCATTCAAATTATTGCAGAGTTATAGATCATGATCAATGTTTCTGGTTTCTGGTTCCGGCAGACCTAACTAAAGCAGCCTAATTGTGAGTTGATGGAAAAATTAGGTGTATGCCTGGCTATATAGATGAGTATTTAATATAGACTTAAACTGAATGAGTGTGTCTGCATCTCGAAGAGTGTTAGGGAGACTATTCCATAGTTTAAGTGCCAAATATCAAAATGAATCTCATTTTGAGGATTTAGATTTTCTAAGAACTATTAACAGGCCAGCATTTTGCGATCGTAATGAACGTGATGGAATATAGCATGGTAAAAGGACACTTAAGTACTGCAGAGCTAGACCATTCAAACTTTGTACATGTTTAACCACACTTAACAGTTAACCAATGTAACGATGATAAAATGGGGCTAATATGATCAGATTTATTGGTTTTAGTCAGAACTCTGGCTGCTGCATTTTGAACCAATTGAAGTTTATTTATTGATCTTGCTTGACATCCTCACAGCAATGCATTACAATAATCTAGTCTTGAGGCCATGAACGCATGAATTCATTTTTTGGCATCAGCAACAGAGAGAATATGTCTTAATTTAGCAATATTTCTTAGGTGGAAGAATGATGTTCTACAAACATTGGTAATTTCATTTTCAAAGGGCAGACTGGTATCAAAAAGTAAAAGTGCATTCGTCGAGAGTCAAATTATGTTTTAGCAGCTTGTTTTCAGAGGTTTTTGGTCCAATAATTAGTACCTCTGTTTTGTCGGAATTGAGTAGAGGGAAATTTCTGGCCATCCAATCTTTTATTTCAGTGATACACTCTAATAATTTGGAGAAATTTGAAATTTTGGCTGGTTTTGATGAAATGTAAATTTGTATATCGCCGGCATAACAGTGGAAACTTATTCCATGATTCCTGATAATATCTCCCAGGGGAAGCATATACAAGGAGAAAAGTAGAGGCCCTAAATCTGATCCCTGTGGCACTCCATACTTTACATTTGTTTGGTTGACAATTCCTCATTTACATAGACAAAGTGGTTGTGGCCTGCTAAATAGGACCATGCTAATGCAAGTTCACAAATGCCAACATAATTCTCTAGCCAATTCAAGAGAATGTTGTGATCTATCATGTTGAATGCAGCACTAAGATCTAAAAGCACTAGAAGTGAAATGCAGCTGCGATCAGATGATAAGAGAAGGTAATTTGTAACTCTGAAAAGTGCAGCTCTGTACAGTGATGTGGCCTAAATCCTGACTAAAATTGTTCATATATACTATTTCTTTGTAGAAATGAACATAGTTGGGAGGAAACTACGTTTTCAAGTATTTTCAACATAAATTGGAGATTTAAAATCGGCCTATGATTAGCCAGTTCTCCAGGAACAAGTTGTTGCTTCTTAATAAGCAGTTTGACAACTGACATTTTAATGTTTCTTGGGACATGTCCTAAGGACAGCAAGGAGTTAATAATATTAAGAAGAGGTTCTGAGATTACAGGGAATACCACTTTTAAGAGCTTAGTTGATATTGGATTTAACATGCCAGTTGTGGCTTTTGATATTTCTATACATTTTGTTAGCTCTTCATGACCTATGACAGAGAAGGATTGAAGTTGCGTGAGGAAAATTATGAGACACTGTTTTCTTAGGTTCTGTGGCAGATGATTGCATAATTCCAAATGTATTTCTGATTATTTCAATTTTAGAATTAAATAAATTTAGGAAGTCATTACTCTTGTGCTGCAACGGAATATCTGGTTCAGTTGAGGCTTTGTTCCTAACTAATTTAGCCACAGTACTGAATAAACACCTAGGATTGTTGTGGCTATTTTCTAAGAGTTTGCTAAAATATGCTGACATGGCAGCTTTTAGGGCCTGTCTGTAGCTACAGACACTATCCTTCCATGCACTGTGAAGTACCTCTTATTTTGTATTATTCCACTTACGCTCCATTTTCCGAGCTGCTCTGTTGAGAGCATGTGTGTGATCATTGTAATATGATCAGTAATTTATTATCTTATTTGAATGTGCATTCTCTCCTTTCCAGTCATTATAAAAACTTTAAGTAACAAAAGGCAGTTTTGCATGGTTTCTCGGTAACCGTGGTTCTGTATTTTCCATGGGAGAAAAGCAGTGGGTGGCTGAACAGATCAAAGCAGCGGCCTTGTGTTCACGAGACTTTGTCACTGCTGACAGCAGTAAAGAAGATAACAGCATTTATTTTTTCATGGCTGCTGCATGTCATTGCCAACCTCACAGATAAATGTACTCTGCTGGCATTTAGTTTTTATTTATTCAGTAACTTTAAGTGCATTCAGATCTGATTGATTGCTTCCACTGATCTATATTATATCAGTGATCGTTCTCTATTTTCTATATAGTGCATTGAGTGACAATTACTATAGGTCAGTGGTTCCTGGAGGCCCCACAACACTGCACATTTTGTATATCTCCCTTTTCTGAAACACCCAATTCAGGTCTTGGAATCTTCACTAACAAGCTAATGAATCAGGTGTGTCTGATTAGGGAGATATCCAAAATGTGTAATGTTGGGGGCCCTCCAGGAACAGGGTTGGGAACCACTGCTGTAGAGAAAAGTGAACAAGTGAGCTATTTCACTTTTTGCTGAGTTCTATCATTTTTAGTTAAAATGGAATTTAGAGATATATAACTCACTCTTGGAGACATGAAAACCATTTTTTTTGTTTAATTTTCTTTGTTTTGTTTGTTTGTTTTTTGCCATCGCTTACATTAGTGGTGGTGGCGTAGTGGGCTAAATCACATAACTGTTAATCAAAAGTGTTGTGTATTGTATTCCTAATGTTTCAGGTTTTGTCCTACGGTGATTCCATACTTGTATCTGTTATATGGTACATGCACAGAACAACTGTATGCATATTCGTATAGAGAACGAGTCAGTAAAGGCTGCTATGTGAAATGCTCGTGTCAGTGTCATCACTCCAAAGCCGTGCATAAACAGCACTCCACAATGTAACAAAGTTGGCGACGAGGATAAAACTCTCTCTCCGAGATACTCGTAAAAAAAAAAAAGTACGTGCTATTCAGCTGACGGCGGCTTGTTAACTGTGACGGCGTCGAGCAGTGGAAGCTACAGGCTAAACGCATGTGCGTAAGTGCGATGCTCGCCGCGCTGGGGACATAGTGCAAACAAAAAAAAACAAAAAAAAACGGCAGCTGCACACCACGAAGACAACGAAAAACGGCACGGGAGGGAAAACAGACCAGTACAAAAGAAGAGTGAGTAGTAAAGTACACTGACAAACAGACCAAAATGGCGGGTCTAGTGGGGCAAATCGGACCATATGATGAAACTGTCGAGCAATGGAGCTCGTATACGGAGCGATTCGATTATTTTGTCAAAGCTAACAGGATAAAAGATGAGGTTCTAGTACCAACTTTTCTTAGTGTAATGGGCAGTAAGGTATATAATCTACTGCGTAGCCTGGTTCAGCCTCATAAGCCTGGTGATAGCTCATTCAAGGACATTGTAACAATGCTCCAGGAACATTATGCACCAAAACCACTCATCATCGCTGAAAGATTCCGCTTTCACAAACGCAATCAACTAGAAGGAGAATCGATCGCACAATTTGTTGCTGTACTGAAGCGTCTGTCGGAATACTGTGAGTTCAGCACAACACTGAGTGACACCATAAGAGACAGATTTGTGTGCGGGTTGCGTAGTGAGACCATTCAAAAGCGACTCTTATGTGAAAGTAATCTAATGCTAGTGCGAGCAATGGAAATCGGTGTATCCATGGAAATGGCGGCAAAAGAAGCACAAGAGTTAAGCACATCCAGTCAAGTCCACAATGTGTACAGTGAAAGAATGAAACTGGATGGTAAGAGAGCATGTTACCGCTGTGGAAAGAGTAGTCATCTGGCACAGGAATGCTGGTTCAAAGACAAAGACTGCAGAAACTGTGGAAAAAAAGGCCATATTGAACGTGTGTGCCAAAACAAAAAGCAAAATGAGAAAGCAAATCCAGCTAAACCTGTAGAGTTCAAGAAAAGTTATGTCAGGAAATTCAAAAAGAAAAACATAAATCAAGTGAAATATTCAGGTAAACAACAAGAGGATGAATCTGATGAAACTGAATACTCGCATGTAATGTCTGTGTCTTCAAATTCTGATGGGTACTGGGTAACACCACTACTAAATGGAAAAGCTGTTCCAATGCAAGTGGACACAGGAGCTGCTGTATCGCTCATGGCAGAGTCAACTTACCGAGAGAAGTGGCCATACCTCTGTCTCAAGGAAGCGAAGCTGAGCTTAAAAACATATACAGGTGAGCTCGTACCCCTTTCGGGAGTCGTGGATGTGACTGTAGAGCTAAACAGACAGAAGGTAAACTTACCACTGTATATTGTGAAAGGCAGTAGTCACACAGCTCTGATCGGTCAATCTTGGCTAGAGAAAATAAAGCTAAATTGGCAGGAAGTGCATTTAGTGGCGAAAGAGTCTACCAGCCTACAACGCATTCTGAGGAAGCATGCAGAGGTGTTTAGAGATGAATTGGGAAACATGAAAGACATCACTGTAAAGTTGACTATTAAGTCTGATAGTAAACCTAAGTGCTTAAAAGCTCACCCAGTTCCTTCGCCATAAAGCCTAAGGTAGAAACTGAACTAGACCGGCTGGAGGAAACCGGCGTACTGAAGAAAGTGAGTGTTAGCGAGTGGGCCACGGCAATTGTTCCTGTACGGAAAAAGGATGGATCCGTCAGAATTTTTGGCGATTTCAAGGTTACTGTCAACCCGGTGTTAACTGTTGAACAATACCCCTTGCCGCTAATTGAGGATCTGTTTGCTGGATTAGCGGGCGGCCAGAAGTTCAGCAAGATAGACTTATGTCAAGCTTACCTCCAAATGCAGGTAGATCCTGCTTCCCAAGAGCTGCTGACCATCGTGACACACAAGGGCCTATACAGGTATCAGAGGCTTCCTTTTGGCATAACTTCGGCTCCAGCATTGTTCCAGCGGGCCATGGACCAGATTCTGAGTGGATTGAATGTAGTACAGTGTTATCTCGATGATCTGTTAATTACAGGAAAAGATGACAAAGACCATCTCAGGAACCTGAATGCAACACTACAAAGGCTAAAAGAGTATGGCCTTCGGGTAAAGAAAGACAAATGTGACTTTTTCCAGCCCACCATCGAGTACCTAGGACACGTGATTGACAGCGCTGGTCTTCACAAAGCACCATCAAAGGTAAAAGCTATCGTGGATGCACCATCGCCAAAGAACGTAAGCCAGCTGCGATCATTCCTAGGATTGCTAACATACTATGCAAAGTTCATGCCAAACCTCTCCAGCAGAATTCGTCCACTACATGAACTGTTAAACAAGTCCAAACAATGGAAATGGTCTGACAAATGTGAAAAGGCATTCAGAGATGTGAAGTGCACATTAATACAATCGGAGGTCCTCACACATTACAACCCTGCACTACCGATACAGTTGGCATGTGATGCTTCACCGTATGGTGTCGGTGCGGTACTTTCACATGTAATGCCATCCGGTGAAGAAAGACCGATCGCTTTTGCGTCAAGGACTCTGAACTCAGCAGAGAGTTATTACGCTCAAATTGAGCGAGAAGCATTAGCAATTGTGTTTGGTGTGAAGAAATTTCACCAGTACCTGTTTGGGTGCAGATTTACCCTGCTCACAGACCACAGACGACTTACCTCCATTTTTGGTCCCCAAACGGGTATTCCTTCTCTGGCAGCATCTCGCATGCAACGTTGGGCTCTGCTGCTGTCGGCTCACCAGTACGACATCAAGTATAAGAGGTCTGAGCAGCATTGCAATGCAGATGGACTGTCTAGGCTGCCTTTGCCAGACACAAAACCAGAATGCCCTCAAGGCGACATCTTCTACTTCCAAGAGGTGCAAGGTGCTCCAGTAACTGCTGCCCAAGTGAAACGATTCACAAGAACTGACCCAGTCTTGTCAGAAGTTCTGGCCAGGATAGCTCAGGGCTGGAAAGGAAAAATGACAGATAAATTCAAACCCTATCTGATGCGACGAAATGAGTTGACAGTGCAGTCGGATTGCTTACTGTGGGGTTATCGTGTCATCATACCCAAGTCTCTGAGGCGCCATTTGTTGAAAGAACTTCACGCTGGTCATTCGGGCATAGTGAGAATGAAAGAGATGGCACGCAGCTACTTCTGGTGGCCTGGCTTGGATGCAGAAATCGAAGAGGAAGCAAAGGGTTGTTCAGAGTGTCAGAATGTAAGGAACATGCCTCAGCCAGCTCCCTTACATCCATGGGATTTTCCAGAGGTGCCATGGCAAAGAATACACATAGACTTCGCAGGGCCACTGGAGAACCATATGTTTCTGGTGCTTGTGGATGCTCACAGTAAATGGCCGGAGGTTGCAGTCATGCATAACACATCCTCTGAGAAGACCATTGAGGAGCTAAGAACTGTTTTCAGTCGTTTTGGGCTGCCGCAACAGCTTGTAAGTGATAATGGCCCCCAGCTGGTGTCTGAAGAGTTTCAGTCTTTTCTGAGTGTAAATGGAATTCAGCACATTAGGTCTGCTCCTTATCATCCATCCACAAAAGGTCTGGCTGAACGATTCGTGCAGACACTGAAGAAGGCATTAAAGACATCTCAGGGCAAGGGTTCCCTAAACCAAAGACTGAACACATTCCTATTGGCTTATAGGAACACTCCTCATGCAATCACAAAAGTCTCTCCAGCTACAGCTTTGTTGAAACGACAACTACGCAGCAGACTGGATCTTCTGAGACCAACCGGAACCAAGCAGATTGTATTGTCACAACAGCGAACACAGATGAAGAGGCGATCCAAAGTGAAGTTCAGGAGTTTCAACAGAGGTGACGACATACTTGCTCGTAATTATGGAAAAGGAGCGAAATGGGTACCTGCAACGGTTCTTGCACAAACCGGACCCGTTTCATACATCGTTGAAACAAAGGAAAAGTTGACATGGAGGAGACAATCTCGACAATCTCCAATGATGATTCCTGTGAATTGGACGCACATCAACAAGCCTCTCACATCAACTTGGGTCGAAAGGTGGTACCAGGAACATTACCCACAACATCGTCAAGTGAATCTTGGGTAAGCGTTCCCTTGGAGAAAACCTCTTCCTCTCCAGTGACTGTTACAGACACTCTAGTAGAAACACCACCGGTGCCTGTTCTTCATCGTTATCCGACTAGAGTGCGAAAACCACCACAGAGATTGGATCTTTAGTTTAGAGGCCAACCCACAACGTTGGGGCAGAATAATCCCCAGGGTTCCGCCAGGGAATTGAGGCAGTCTACCTAGAGTTACCCTTCCCTAGAGTTAGAAAAGTTTTATAGAGTGTTCATAAAAAAAATAATAAGAGTAATGTTCTTAAACTAAACGTATGTATGACATCAAAAGCATTTATTTGTTGAGATTGACTTCAAAAGTAAAAGGGGAGGAATATGTTGTGTATTGTATTCCTAATGTTTCAGGTTTTGTCCTTACAGTGATTCCATACTTGTATCTGTTATATGGTACATGCGCAGAACAACTGTATGCATATTCGTATAGAGAACGAGTCAGTAAAGGCTGCTATGTGAAATGCTTGTGTCAGTGTCATCACTCCAAAGCCGTGCATAAACAGCACTCCACAATGTAACAAAAAGGTCGCTGGTTCGATCCCCACAGCCAACATCATTGTGTCTTTGAGCAAGGCACTTAACTCCAGGTTGCTCTGGGGGGATTGTCCCTGTATTAATTGCACTGTAAGTCGCTTTGGATAAAAAGCATCTGCCAAATGTGTAAATGTAAACACGGAATACAATATTAACAAAAAATTAAAAGACTACTTGTTTCTACATATCATTCAGAAAAGACTACATGTTTTCACTCTGAGTTGAAGCAGTTGTGGGCATCATTGCATTTTTACTGGCACCTTTTGCACCACCTGTTGTGTTGTGTATGCAAAATGCTTGAACAAAAGAGGTGGCAAGATCGGAAGAAAAGTTATGTGAAACTGCCTGAAGATGTCAGACACGAACTCCAACTTATAAAATGTAACCAATTGCAACCATTACTGATACACATTTATTGACAAACAGTTGTACATTTAATTGCTATTATTAAAAAGATGATACTGTGTCCATTGATTCATACCAGGGCTCCGATGGCTGACCTTGGTGCCGCCTAAAAGATGTTTGGTACTTAACACCCCTGTTTGTTGCCATCAATCTAATTTGTTTAAAATAACTAAATAAAAACATTTAAAATTTCAAAGATTAATATATCTTTTAATATATTGATAGATATTAGTATATCTATACAATGTTTTATTGATCAATTAATCAATTAATGCATCCTTTGTGAACAGAAGCATCAATTTCTTACTAAACCAAAATCGTATTAGTGTTCTAGTTTTTTAACAATAGTGCACTGAATATATACACTTCCGTGGAGACTCCAGTGATTCACATAACCCTAGGATTCTCCAGGGGATTGATAAACCTGTGTTACATGTAATGTAAATTGCTTTGGATAAAAGCATGTCTTAAATATCTACTTACTATTTGCATGCCAGTTGCTGTGGTCAGCAGCCCTGCGGTGTTTGTGTAGCAATCTGACTCCCGTCGTAAAATGTCGCTCCTCAAGACTGTGACAACAGTTTCCAGTCATCCACTGATCTGAGACTGTGTTACTATGTTGCCGTTGGCTACATGAGTTCAGCCAGGCCAGATGCCATGACAGAGCAGCCCACTCATGTCCTGCCAGGCTGCTATGTTTAGATAAACAGTTTAGGATTTCAAAGGCTTTCGACAGACACCAATCTACACGTTTTGCTAGTGTCAGTCAAGCAATGTCCCTGAACCCTTTGCTGTAAGGATGTTTATGGATTGCGGCTATGAAATTATGAAATTTTACTTCAATCTTGGGTGGTGGATAAATTAAATAATTGCAAACGCTCTTCAAAATTGAAATCACATTTATAACTGGTTTCATTTGGAAGTGAATTACTGTACAATCACATCTAAGTTGAAATGTATTTGTTAGTATTTTCCCCCCATGCTATTCAGAAGAAATTGGCCCTTGTTTCATGTGAATAGATGTCACCTTAAATCTGCCATTGCTTTAGACCCCAATTATCATCCTGAGAGTTTGGAATTGTACATTAACTAAATTGGAATGTGTACGTTAACACAGCATCCTCACACTGGAAATTAAACAGGGTTCCGCATTATTATCCCATTAATTGGCCCTTGATACACAAGCCCAATCAAATTTGCAGCAAAACCACTTACCCTGTGTTAAGGATTAATGACAGCCATCAGAAGCAATTTGGAACTTAATCAGTTAAACTAAGGAGGATAAATTGAATATGATAATTGATCTGCATAATGCAGAGTCGCATAGTGGGAAGGGTATGCAAATGAGTGACCCTTACCTAGTGACTAATCAGCAGCTGCGCTGATGGCAGGATCTATTTTCATCAGGGAACTTTGAGGAAGTTTACAGTGCAAGTCCTCCTCACAGCCCAGGAAGCGAACCTATCTTACCTCACACTGGGCCCTGTCGTAGTCACCTGCATTTCCATAATTCGCAGCTTCCCCTGCCATGACAGCAAGATGCAAATAAGTGTTTCTAATGATATCAAATGGAGTTGTAGAGGATAGTGTTTTAATGCAGTGAAGGGGCTCCCAGTGGGACTGTTATTGCCACTATAGAACATCAGTTACACTGTTGCAACAATAGTCTCTTAATTGATTCATTTAATTAGTGGGAGATGGAGCCTGTGCTGTGTCTTATCATCTTTTATCTTAGGGGGTCCCATACAGCCTGTGTGCTGTTTGCCACTTAACACTCTCTGCACTCATCACTCTCCTATTACAGTGTAATTATATGAAAATGAAAAACTTCAAAACCTGTCAGAAGTAGCCAAATGTTTCTTCAATGAGGGCAAATCTTTCACACACGACATATTTTTAGGACATTGCTAGCCCTGAAATGCATTCTAAGCTATTAGCAAATAGCTAGATAGATTAGCACTGACACAGCATGTAAGAAAGTGATGATGCTTTTTTTGGATGCTTTCTCTCTATAAACATCTCTGCACTATACCTGACATAATACATAGTAGATGTGGACTCAGAAACTGATTTCTGCATCTCCTTGTATGGTCCAGATGTCTTTTCTGTCTCCTTCAAGTGTAACAATACCATGAAAAGCAGCACACAATGAGTTCTGTCATCAGACCCGTGGTTCTTCAATAATGCCTTTGACTGGTACAATGCAAAGCAGGTGGCTCACAGAGCTTGCAGTTCTTTTAAGTTTGTCTGGCTGAAGACATCCCCTACAAATGTCTCAGGCATCCTCTGTGGTCATTAACTATCTTCAAGCTCTTTGTATCATTCTGAAGAGAGCACTCTCACTTGGGATTTCCTCCAGCTGGTTCCAAGGGGGCTATTCTCTGTTTTTGTTGTTTTGTCATTCTGGGAGTGACCCTCTTCCCTAATTCCCTATTCTGCTTGCTTGATGTTTCTTTCTTTTGAGAACACACAAACATTCTACTTAGTTTGAGATTTTTAGGGTAAAATTAAATTATTTTTTTTCAGGCATTGATTGAAACCTTTCATCACTCAACTACAGGGTTTAATAGCTCAAATTGTGTTTTAATGTATGATTTAGTTTAAATTGATTTCACTAAATGTTGACAACTTTTACATTACTTGAATATCGGGGTATTAAAGAGCATGTGATGTGCAGTTATAATTGAGCTACACCCGGTTTGTGTGTAAAAAATTTAAATAGACAAATTAGTGTTGTAGCCTGAATAAATTTGAATATTAAAAATTGCATGTAAATGTATTGTGTGTGTGCACTTGTATGTTTGTGTACACTAGTAGGGAAGGAAATAAACCAAAAGTGACAAAAATGGCACCTTAAATTCCAAGTAAAAGGACACAAGAACTGCTTAATGAATTTATACCAAAATTATTTATTTATTTATTTTTATATCTGATGTATCTCTTAAAAATGAATTACTCTCATTATTATTTTCCAAGTTAATATTCTAATTATTCAGAGAGAGATTTTTATGAATTTATTAAATTGAAGTATGTAATATAAATAGGGCTGTCAATTTAACGAGTTAATAACGTGCGATACATTTTACAAAAAATAACGCGTTCAAAAAAATAACGCAATTAATTGCATGCTTTCCTACGGAAGCTCAAAGAGGCCTTGCGTTATAATTTTTTTTCTGTCTCGTTTTCTCGTGATCTCGACATAACTAAGGTTGTTTTCTCGTGATCACGACTTAATTTTCTCGTGATCTCGACATAACAAGTTGTTTTCTTGTGATCACGACTTAATTTTCTCGTGATCTCGACATAACAAAAAGTTGTTTTCTCGTGATCACGACTTAATTTTCTCGTGATCTCGACATAACAAAAAGTTGTTTTCTCGTGATCTCGACATAACAAAAAGTTGTTTTCTCGTGATCACGACTTAATTTTCTCGTGATCTCGACATAACAAAAAGTTGTTTTCTCGTGATCTCGACATAACAAAAAGTTGTTTTTCCCTTTAATTTTTTATACAGTTTTTAATTGACCTACAAGATATGAAGGACAATGAGAGATCCTTGGCAGAAAAGTACAATTTATTATATATAAATGTAAAGTTAGGCACCTTTCATATAGGCTAAATCAAACATATTACTAAACGCCAGGTAGCACATCACAAACACTTAATAAACGCGTTTTCATCAATATAGCAAGACTCGCTTTCTTCTGCACTCAACAGGCGTCAAGAACTGCAACATGCGCGCACTCGGATCTAAATCGCGGCTGGCTTGACTGCAGTCATGCAGACGTCCCGGTCCATCAAGTTGACTTGCAATGAAATTGACCAAACGTGCAGGGTCACTTTATTGTCTACGACAAAGTCGTAGACGTGATAGTCTTCTTCTAAGGTGTCTGAAACTAATCTGGAAGTTGTCAATGACAACCAGATATCCTTATTGAAAACAACTTTTTGTTTTGTCGAGATCTCGACAAAAATTAAGTCATGATCACGAGAAAACAACTTTTTGTTATGTCGAGATCACGAGAAAACAACTTTTTGTTATGTCGAGATCATGAGAAAATTAAGTCGTGATCACGAGAAAACAACCTTAGTTATGTCGAGATCACGAGAAAACGAGACAGAAAAAAATTATAATAACGCAAGGCCTCTTTGAGCTTCCGTACTTTCCTGACAAATTCCTGAGAAATGCAAGCTTGTAGTACCACCTGTTTACTCCAGAGGACAGTAAGTGAAATTTCAGCTGTATTAGCAACACGCAGTTTATTACAGTAAACATTTTTACAGCGGACACACAACTCAAACATGCGTTAAGTGCTTGCGTTCAAAACACTTGAAGGAGCACAAATGCAAACTAAGGGATCTCAAGATGTGTTTAAAGATTGAGTATTAAACTATATTTAACTTGACACAGTGACCTAAACATTTTATTTTTATGACGCAACACACCCGAGATGCGACACAAGCATGTCTGACGCAGGTCATATGGTCTTTACCTCACAAATATTTAATTACCAACAAGGTTAAGGAGGTTTTCTTTAAACTGTTACACCATTTTTACACAGTCAATCTTTATTTAAGGAACATGCTCCCTGAAATAGATCCCCGTTGTTCCTTCTGTAATGCTGTAGATGAATCTGCCCCTCACCTTTTTGGGGAATGTGTCCACGCTGTAGTATTTTAACTAGTTTTTCTTTGCTTTATAAAGACGTTTTATTTGGTTTTCACAGTTTTGATAACTTAAGTTCATATTTTCTGATTAATCTGTTTATTTTTCTTGGCATTTTTTTATACACAAGTGTAAATTTATGTCTAATAAAGCCCCTATTTGCACTTTTTTGTAAAGTCTGTTAGCATTCCCCCATTTTCTGAGCTTAGGCCTGAACTAAACATACTTTGTAATACAGTCATAATTGTGGTCTGTTTTGATAGATTGCACTTGTATATTTGTTTCCCAGAAGTCATAAAGAAAAACAGTTAAAAAAGTTCAAATCTGATAATTATTTTCATAAAATATATTCTGAATATATAAATGGCGGTGGCCGTATTAGCAACTAGAGACACAATGGAGCTAAGCCACAAGTCTGATAATGTTATATTCCAAATGTAGAATATGCATGTGGCACGGTGGAGGGCGGGACCGGGGAGTGATTACGCACGCCCGGTCCCGTATTAGGCTAATTACCGTCAATTACCACTCGCCGACGGTGATGGGAGAGAGAGCGATCGTTCACGGATATGTCCGTTGACTTATGTGTTTGTCTTTTGAGTTTTACATTAAACCTTTAAGTTATATGTCAAGCCGGTTTCTCGCCTCTTCCTTGCCCATGAACTTGAACTGTGTTACAATGCAGCCTATAGCAAACAGCAGATTCAGCGACAGATGCAGATTTTACAGACATCAAACCTACAAAAATGCCAGAGATCGCTTGTAAGATATACGTAGACAAACCATATAATCGTCTATATATTCACAACACATGTCATAAGTCTATACATTATTATTATGATTTTGAGTGTTTAATACTATTGTAAGGGATGTGGAAATCCTGTCTCAACACTCATATATAGATCATATCTTGCCTGCAGCTCCCTCTGTATTCCTGGTTTATAAGAGTATTAGAGTGCTGTAGAGTTTCGGATTTCATAATTTGGTAGATAATTTACATGAATTACATTTCTGGCTAAAGAAATATGAAGTAAACTTAAAAATATCCAACATATTTTTTTTCCAAACGTGCACACTTTTGGACTAAAAGATTTAATGTATGTTTGTTAGTGAAGCCATAAATGACAAGTATACTGGATCTTACATGTTTGGAGATGTGTTTGCAGAATTATTTCAAATTTTTGATTTTCACTCTTTACATAAATTATGTAAATACATTAGCAACAAGATTTTGATCATGAAACTGCTTTCAATCATCAAAGCACGAGATTTAGAGCTTCCAAATGATGTTTTTTCAAGATTACTTAATTCACCTTTTAAACATGTAGTTAATGTAAATGCCATTCAGGTGGGTCAATAGAAACCCATATTGCGCCTTAATAAAACAAGTTAATATCTGAAATTGGTGTCCGCTATTTTTTTGATTTGCAGAGCTAATTTTGTGTGGCTGGGATCTCATGTTGTTCATGATGCAATAATCTGTGTACATGGAATATGGATGCATTTGCCTGGTCCAGATGTGTGCATCAACGACCACTTGGAGACATGCCAATTGGTGCTGACTCCTTCACAGGATATTGTTCACGTTTCATGAATACATTTCTATCTAATGAAGGAGACCCTAGTAAGCTCTATCATTCAGGCAAGCTACAGCCTTTTCTATAGATCTTTCTAACTCTGTGAGTTGTCTCTGGATTTGCACTCTTTTCAGACATTATTAATGACAAGTATTGATTGACCACTCGCAGTCTATGGATGTGTTATCAGTTAATTCCATAAAAAGGGAGGATGTGCTAAACTAGATGAAGACCAAAAGGGGTGGAGGGGAATACGTGTCTGCTGAAATTCTCTATATGTAATTCTCAGTAGACATGAGTAATTGTACGTATTACATTGCATTGCTCCCTAAAAGTGCAGTAGAACCCGTGCAAAATGTCTGGGGCTTTTTGTATTGACTGGAGCACAGCAGTAACTCTTTGATAAAAGCACAGAATACAGAGTCGTCCCTGTTCATTTAGATTTGCCGTTCATTCTCTATTCACAGTACTGTAACATGCTCTGCATTTAGGTCAATACGTGGAAATAGGGTTCACAAACGTCATGAAGCTGGTTTATAGACACCCAAATTCACACTTATTTGACCGGATGCATACTAAACTGAATGGGGAGAAACAGCAGTTTACTAATCCTATTCAGCCATGTATCCTGTCATGAGACTGTTGTCATCCCCTGCACAGGGTTCCTAGATTAATTAATTGATTGGACTGATTTACTGGCACTTATATAAGGAAATGTACTGTATTAGTAAATGTAAAAGTAAAGTAAATGTAAAGTAAAAGGTGAATACATCCTTCATACATCACAAGAAATTGTTAAAAGAGAAAGCTTATAGTCATGGATGATGGGGATTATCATGATCTTAAATCCCACTGAATGCTATTATTGACAGTCAACCCAGAGGCAAATTGTGCTTGCTGTGCTAGTCATGGCCCTTTCATGCCGACTCAGTCAGTTGGCTAACTCCGCAAACAACTCTTTGCAACCTGCATCAAAGCTCAATTGTTCTTTACACTTTATTTCTGTATGTTTTGGCTTTATTGTCCTGTCTCAGTTACATAATGCATATTCATACCTTATTTGAGACTGATGATTAGAGGTTGAAAGAGGGATATCTACAGAGAGAGAACAACTTTCTGGCCTTCGCCCACTCTGTGCCTTCATCTTGTGTGCTTTCAGTAGTATTGTGTTCAGAAGCTTGGGAGAGCTGTGGAATTTCCTGCTCTGGTTAGGCCAACGTGCAGCTCCACACTCGTCCCCTCCTTGGCAAAGGATCGCTTTCAGTGTTCACTTGGAGCACAATCAGTGAGCTAAGAATATCTTGCAGACCCCGGGTCAAAACTAAATGCGCTTCAACAGTTGACATTGTTGTATTTAATTGGAAAATGAAAGTAAGGATAAGCCCGTTGGATGAGGATGCCCTCACTTCACCAACAGGAAAAGGGTGTCTCTTTCATTAATCACAATGATGGTTTGAGCCTTTATTTCATTGGCCATGGTAATAAAACAAATATGATTTACAACAGAAGTCAAGTGGGTAATAGTATACACAGGCGAGAAACTGTACATATTATTCCTGAGCAAATCCAGAGACTACAACAAATAAAAAGGAGCCAATCCTTATGATATGTACTATTACTATTACATCACATAGATAATCACACAGCATGCCAGTATTATTAGTGAGAAGAAAGATTTATCATTGCTGTGGTTGGCTTCAGTTAGGTCCAAGCTTAAGTTAGCTTTATTGGGAAAGAGCTACAGTACCTTTGAATGTCTTTTTTTGCTAGATTTACTGTGGGTGTACTATATCAAAAGAGTTTTAAGATCAATGAATGTTCAGATTTCAGGATTATCAGTCAAACCTGGAAAGTTCCTGTTCATCTATCTCAGATTACACAGGTTGTTTGTGTGCTTCTCGCATTTTGAGTGCACTTTAAATCTGAATTATAAAATAAAAATCATGCTTTTTGATAGCACACCCAAGGGGTCATGTTGTGCTCTCATCAACCAGAGCATGTCTCCCTTCCTTTTCATACTCCTGCACTTTTGCATTTAATGGAAAAGCTTTAACGCGGTCACACATTTCATGAGCTCCCAAAGTCTGTAATCGCATTTGGTATACAGAAATCTGTCGTTTCTCTCTTTTTCAGATCATATCCTCCAGAGAAACTTCCTGTACACTTCTTTGAACTTTAAGTTTGTCTGAGTCAAAGACCATCATAAAAACCACATAGATTATGCTTATTCATGGTGTGATGTATGGTGTTCCTGTGGAATGACCTCACTCTCTTGACTAATGGCTTCACTTAGCCAATGAAGTAAAGGTCATAACCCACTGGATAAAGGAAATGGCCAGTTAGTGGGAGGTCAAACCACAGGAGATTCTTCTGGATTGCCACAACAGTGTCACCTGCACTTATGCACTACCTCATGTCAGAAGAGGCACCTGACACCCTGCTAGAAAACAACCAGCACAGTCACCGGTAGAGCCTCCCATTTAGCAGAACTGGTCTCACCCAGTAGAACAATTGCCAAGTGTCAATTTCACCAAAAGACAAATTGAAAGAGGAAACAATTCGTTCACAACAGGACATGCGGCAGTTGAGGATAACCTGTCTTCAAAGATGCTAGCCTGTTCGATCAGACTAGTTTTGCTGTAGAACACTTCAAAGTGCCTGGTCCCGAGCAGCTTTCCTGTCATTCTTGTTTGCAGCTCTCAGGTTGCTATAAGTAGCCCCAGCATCCTGTCCCCTGCTGTCTCAGGTGGATTGACTTTGTTTGTGTAGCTGAGATGCATGGATGTAATGGTCTTTGGTGCCTCCAAACATCTGTTGAAGGACCTGGCTGGCTTGTTAGCGCTATGTCATATATCACTCTAGAACTGAACAATTAAGGGTCTGGGCGATTTGCTAAAAGCTAATTCACACTGCCTCAACAAATGTCAACAAATGCCTAATGGGCAACTTTATGGACTATTAAGAATGAATTAATTTTTGTGTTAAAACAATCTGTGGTGTCTTAAAAATGTGAAGCTCAAAACAGCAAGACACGGTTTAATGTTTAAGACTAAACTCTAGTGCACATTTTCATAGAGAAACAATACAAAAACAATGTACGCAAAATCAAAAACATGTTCAGTGTGATCACCCTTAGAATGTTTAAAATGTAAATCACTGCGTCTCATGCAAAAACGCATCTCAAGTCACCTGCATTCTTTTCCATTCATTGCTAGCTTGTAATCTAGTGTGACTCTAACAGGGGGAAAAAAATGTCCTTCTCAACAGCAGCGGATTTGTGATTCTGTTTCTATACTTCTGCCTCTGGCACAGTGTGTAGTTTTCCATGTTAATTATGTAGAATGAAGAGGAGGAGGGGGTGGAGGAAGAGAAAGCGAAAAATGAAACCATATAGTCAACTTCATTTAGTGGTTCCTAATTGCACCCTACAGGCCCCTGGCAGACGGCAGGGGTCTCTCTACGAGTGGGACGCAGCAGTGTCTTTTACACGCACACACACGCTCCCGGAGAAAGAGAGTGGCGAGAACATGAAACGGGTCAGAGATTAAACACTTTCTTTACGCCGGTAATTAAGCCATCATCAGGCTGAGGGGCGTTTATTATCAGCCCGCCGCTTGTCTAGATGGATGTGAATTCTGAGTGAGCTCTTAAAACTCCCATCCACACAAACACACACTTACATACATATACACACACTCATTTTTCTGGGCATAATGATGTCTTAGTGCACAGGGTAGAGACTGCATCAGGAAGCTGACAACTCCAACTAATTTATTAGAGCCTTTTATTTCTCAATATTACATTATTGCTGAAATGATTTTATGGGCAGGGAGGTGCTTTATTATATTATGCAAGCTTCCATTATTTGCACTTGCTGTGATGTTGGATATGATTTTAAATGTATTATTTTAATCATTTACATCAAACAGAAATTAATGAGGTTTTATAGAGACTAGATCTTGATTGTATTATGATTGCTATTAAAAGAAAATATGTAGAGGGGAGGGAACTTGTATTTGAAAAACACATGTACAGATGCAGCAATTCAGAAGCCTTGCTGCATAATTACTTATTTTAGTGAGCTACTTAAAAAATATCAGTATTTATTTTATGTTCTTGCCAGACTTTATTTATTATGTAGCACAGCTGCACATGTCCTGATGAAAAAGAACACATTATCTCCGTGGGTTTACTAATTCATTACTGTATGCTCAGAGGCTGCAGGCCTCTAAGGTTATCATCAAATCTTAAATTTTATCATAATATTGAATAATAGTCTCTCTATGACATGTTCCACGCTGGAAGCGTTTTAATCAGGACAATTCTAGGATTCAGCCCCTCAAGTAATAATGAGACGAAAGTGCTTGTAAGAAAGAGATTGTAAGTTCAAATCTTGCTCAAACGACAATGTTGAAGATGTTTGTGGCAGCGGGGGCGTGGTCAAGCGCCCGTCCGAAGGG
The DNA here is from genome assembly GCA_032164185.1 of Moxostoma hubbsi. Taxonomy (NCBI): domain Eukaryota; kingdom Metazoa; phylum Chordata; class Actinopteri; order Cypriniformes; family Catostomidae; genus Moxostoma; species Moxostoma hubbsi. The sequence goes on along the minus strand of JAVLUX010000011.1, from coordinate 13,829,910 downwards.
AGAAAGCGGTAAGGGCGCTTGCACCTGAGCTAAATTATGTCTAACACCTGTCTCTAATTTCAGTGAGTATGGGGAGAGCGGCATTAAAGAGCACCAGTGCCTCCGGTCGAGAGAGAGAGGGCTCATCCGCCCTTGGGATCGCCGCCATGTGGTCCTCTGCGAGCTGGACGGCCGCCTCCAGCGACGCCGGGCGGTGGCACTGGGCCCACTCCGCCGTTTTCCTGGGCAAGCATTGGACGAACTGCTCCAGCACCACCTGATCGATGAGTCTCCGTGATGCCTGCCGAAGGTCAGCTTTCTCAGTGGAAAAATAGCATCCAAGCGGGGATATTTCTCCCTATTTTGTGGTAGCCACGCAAGAGTTGATCACTATAGAAACAGCGATGTCCTCCGCCATTTTTAAACAGTGTGTATCCAATGTGGAAACTCGGTAAGCGCCTCGAGTTCTGTAATCAAACAGTCCTTCGTGTCTCTCAGCTGCAATGAGCCTTAATCCTGAAATTGTTCATTTAAAGCTGTTTAAAACAATGTCCTAGCTTAAGTAATGTAGTGGTAATATGAGCGATCACAGAGCCCTATTCTACGTAAATAATGACTAACTGATTCACTTTACATCACCAACTTGCTCATAATACACACAAAAATTATCTTTTGCCACCACCTGCTGGCTAACATATGTAATTTAAAAAATAAAGGCAGTAACTCCTAACAGCTATGCACTGCTCTTACACCTTAGTTTAGAATGGCACGAACACAAGCGGAGTAATACACAGTGAAGCGCCTGAGTGCTGATCCTGTCAGACCATCAGAGCTCATGGAAGATCTCTCGTCCAATCAGATTTGAGGACCAGAACTAACTGTTGTATATAATTAAGCATGTATAAATTCTTAGTCAGCCATTAAAGTCATGATTTGAGTGAAAGGGAATAAAACACACAGTTGTTGTAGTGCCTCTAGTGTTCATTTTACATGGACACTGCAAGGTGTTTCACCTGGAGACCTATATTACAAGTTTTGCAATAATGTATATAGTGTTACGTTTTCACTATGAGACCAGGTTGCAATAACCCATTATTGTTTACATATGCTGAAGTAAGTAATGCTTGAAGGAGTCAAAGGGAACACTTACCTTTCATTTACAACATTCATTCTTCGCAGTCACTCTTTGTGTCCGTAGTCTGTGTGATGCATTTGTGTTTTTGGTCTTCTCGGGCCGGTTGGCTCAGCACACTTCATGAATGGCACACATGTTCCATTGTTAGGCCTCCATGCATAATTGGACTCAGTTGCACCAACTGGGCGGCAAATGTGGCACTTAGTCCAGTAAATTACCTTGGTTGGGTAATTACCTGCTTGTTCAGTAGTTTTGTGGTCACCTGTCAGACCGGCTCCAGAATGTACAACTACACCTGCATCTTTTGTCAGGACCCCATAACAGTGTCTCCAACCACCCTCCTCTACACCACCCGCCTGTCCTTAATCATTTTTGACATTTTCTCCCCTTCCTCCCAACAGTGGGGTTATCTTCCACATTCATTACCGTACTGCTTTGATTACAGGGGAACAGGAGAGTGGCGGAGGTGTGTGGCGTGCAGCGCCCGCCATTCACTAAGCGTTTATGTAGTAATGTTTTGTGTAGTGTTATTAACGACTTGTGTTTCGCATATACCCGTCAGGAGAGAGTGAGATGAGGCGCGGAAGCAGCCAGAGCAATTATTTGCGCCTGCCCAACATCAGTCGACTGGGAAAATGAGGGCAGATAGAGGAGGAAAACTGGGAGTCGGCACTGCATTATGAAATATGCTACATGAGTTTAATCCGCCAGGGGTTTTGTGTGCGCCATGGTGTGTGCTAGGCTCCTAGGTGGGCAATCTCATAAACAGTAGGGAGGCCTGGTGTTATTTCTAGGCACATTTAGCATGGCCTCCATGGGTGTTAGCTTCTCAAACTGGAACAGAAGTCATAAAAAGACATACAAAAAAAACTCTTAGTACTATGTACTTTTAGACATATGCTAAAAGATTAATGTTAAAAGTAAAGGAAAATGATAGTAACAAACAAACTATTTGCAAAATACTATATTAGAGTCATGCTAGATATTTTTGCAGTGGTCTCTTAATTTTTTCCAGAGCTGTGTGTGTGTGTGTGTGTGTGTGTGTGTGTGTGTGTGTGTGTATATATATATATATATATATATATATATATTTATTTATATATACATGTAGTTTGCTATATTCATTATATGGGGCCCTCATTATTTTGCAAGTTTTCAGGCCACACACATATCTGAACCTCTGGGTTGATTGCAGGTTAGGTCTAAGGCATGGATAACCCATAAACTACGAGGTATTTTAAAAACTGCATCATAATTGTGCCCAAGAGCAAGGCCCACAACAATTGGTTACTTTTCTGAGACCATCCCTGCCATTAGTGTACTTTAAGTCACTTTGATAAAAAGGATCTACTAAATGGCTGGACATCATTCTATAACTCTGCTTGGCCTGCTCTCTGATTTTTCTCCCCTCTTGTTATTATGAGCCTGCTGTGATCATGTTTACATGTCCCAAATAGAAAAGCCAAAAGCCTGGCCCCATTTCTTGAGGCCAGTGTTTTGACATGTTTACCTCCCTCAGCCTGGTACTACAGTGGCACAAAGCCCAGCTGCCAAACAGTAGGAATACAAAAGCTGGCCAGAGTCAATGATGTGAGATGTCTTAGGCTGGATGTTACATGGGACACTGAGTTCTGTCAACCCTACTGTTGCTTCTGTTGTGTCACATGTACAGCCCTCCAGCAGCTTTTCTGTCAATCTGGCCCTGTATTGTTTTTTGGATGCTTGCTGTTCTCCTGGTCTTGTGAGATTACTTTTAAACAAAAAATAGAATTAATGAGGTTAAATTCGGTACTGTAATTTGGCATTTTAAAAAGTGTTAGAAGAAACGTGTGAAACTTCCTGCTCTTTGCTTTTGTTTTCATAAATATGGTAATAATCCTTATTTAGAGTAGAGCAGTATACTTTATATTTTTTGACAGGAATAAAAATTAGGCTGTGAGGAACTGACTTACACTCTCTTCAATTTATACTGTTCTTTATATTGGTGTTGATCATTCAGTTGAGGAAAAATTGTGAAACATCTTTCAAAAAAATAAAATAGTGTAAAAACATTAGAAAATTAAATGTGATCTAAGACATATATAGCTTTATAAAGTTCATACCACTGAAGAGACTGTATGTCTATCCCTCAAGGCCTTGTTTTCATTCCTGTCAAAAAATAAATATGGCACTACTCTAAGGTCTATTGATCATATAAAAATGTTCTGGTCTATTTAGGTAAGTGAATCACATAAGGAGATATGTCTCCATTCACTTTACTTGTATGGAAAAAAATAGATGCAATGAAAGTAAATGGTGACTAAGACTTTTTGGGTGAACTATACCTCTAAGAAGGTTAATATTCATCATGTGCCTTAATTCAGTTTTTATAGCTTTCATACTTTATAACTTGTATGACTTTAAAGTTAGTTGTAAAGTATTTGCATACACTTATGTTTGGACTTATTGTTTACTAAAGCTTTGTTTACACATCTGCCTTAGGTATCCGCCTTTTTGTCTAAATTAGTTATTTTTACTTAACCTATACGTAACAGTGCTGGTGCGGTGTTCTTTTGTGTTTCTTATGCCATGGTTGCCATGGTTTCATGTGTAAAATAGCCATGACCCCATATGACCCAAGTTTAGGATGAGAATGTTGAGCTTCCTGTGATGTATAATGGGGAAATATGCACTTCCCAGACCTTCAAGAACCCCCCCCCCCCCCCCAAAAAAAAAGCTGTGATTTATGATCCTGAATGTGGTTTCCCTGATTGGTTTTATGATGGAACTTCCACCTCGTCTTCTCCTGATTGTGAGAGGAGTGTTGCAAAAGCTATATATAAAATGAAAGGAAGATGATGCAATGTCCAAAAGTGATTAGCAACTTGCTAAAGGTCAGAAGGTCCATGTAATGAGGACAAGGTCTGGACTCTCAACCTTCCTTGCATTAATTATGAGTTATGATAAGAGATCGTGAGACTATGACTTTCACCCAGTCACTCACACACACACACACACACACACACACAGAGAGAGACAACTGTGGATTACATGCTTTAGGCTGCCGCCCCCTGTTAGGCCTTTCTCAGAACCCATTGATTGCAAATTTGTATGTATTGCGTGAGCATGCTTATTTATTTTTTTATTTTTTTATGGGTCTGTCAGTAGCAGTTTGATAAGCATGTCTTTCACATCTAATGTTCAGGTACCATTAACTAATTTGCCACATCAACCTGTGGAAACCCAATGGGTGAGTCATTGTTGAACTCTTCTCATAGTTCATCCCACATCTCAGGTCAATGTTGCCATCTCTGCTTATTATAAGCAACTTTGGGCTTGTCTCTTCATAAAGCCACTTAAAAATATGGGCAGATGCATGTTGCTGTTTTTTGCCCTTGAATGCAGTTGTGTATTTGGGCTTGCAAGCACTTGACCCCCACAGCACAATAAAGTATGGCCGACCACTAAAACCAGTTTTCAAATATTCCTCCAAGTAAACAATCGCACAATGGGTCGAATATTTGAAGGAAGGAGACTGAAAAAGTGCAGATAAAGACATTTTAATGCTTCAACTCTGTCTTTTGAAGCATGTGCATGACACAGAGGCCAATTGTGGTCAGTTTAACATGTATACCTGACGTATACGCGTCATCTAGGTCAAGTATCCTCCATTTTTTGGTTTTGTTCTGTGTGGGAAACAGTCCTACCACACAGTGTAGTTCCAGAGCTCTTAGTTCAAGTTTTCATGAATTGTAAATCCAGGAAATCAACTCTGTTTTCTTTTACATGTAATGGTTGGTGGACCAATGTTAAATAGACTCACCATCTATTTTAATGTCCAGTGCTTTACCTCCTCAAAAAGGGTTGTCTTAAAGACCTGACCTGTATTTGCAAAACAGGCACACAAAACAATTATTTTGAACATCACATCATTCACATTATTAGGCCTAATGATCACATTCCTTGTGAAAATAAACATACCACACATACATTCTGTATGTTTACATGTGCAGTGATAATCGAGGTACAGTGAGTTTTTCAAGCTACAGTCTTCATCTATCTGTCCAAGTAAGCAATGGCACAATGGGTAATCGAATATTTGAAGGAAGGATGTCAACTGAAGAAGTGCCAATAAAGACACTTCAATGCTTCATCTCTGTCTTTTGAAGCATGTGCATGACGTAGAGGCCAACTGTGGTCTTATTAAAGTGTACATGTTTGACAAAGCCAAGCTAGAATGGCTTCATCTAGGTCTGTAAGTCAGACTTCGCAAAAATTTGACTGATACTTTTTCAGTCAGACTAAAGAGATTCCATCACATTATAAAATGATGAATTATTGTTTTAATCCAACTGTAATGAAACTTTTGAAATGTATATACATGCTAGTTGTTTTTACAAGGCATAATAAATTGTTGACTTTGTTACATTTACTTGCATTATCGGTGTGATCACAGCTCAATCATTGTCTAACAAGTTAACATTTGTTCTGAGCATCGTCAAAATAAAGCAAAACATGGTGGTGATCATCTGATGGCAATCAAAATACATTCGATGAATGACATGGTGAATAGCTTTTCAATTTGGGGGGCCATTTTGCAGGGTCAGTGCCTAGCAAACCTTTAAATGATAATTAAACTGAACCAAAGTCCACAAAGCTGCTAATAGTTGGCATAAAGAAAGCCAGGAGAAAGCATGAAATATGTGCAGCCACCATGACAGAGGAGAATTATGGTCTTCCACACAAGTGGGCCATGCCAGGGACAGATGGCAGCCTGGGAAAGATACTACTCTAGGCTCATTGGCAAGAAGAATGACAGTGCATCATGTGTGATATGAGAAACGAACAAAGGAGTGTCATTTTTGCTAACTCTGATTGAAAGCGGGCAGCAGTGCTTAGGTAATTAGACTCCTGTGGATAAGGAAAAAATGACTGGGAACTCATGAAGACACTGTGTGCTGTCCACATGCTCGCCCACCCCTGTTAGATAGCTTATTTTTTCTTTATATTTTTTAGTTTAGTAATTTGTGAGTAATGTCTTTTTTAGCAGATTCTATTGCCAATCATCATGCACATTTTTCCTCAATTTTTGGGTATCGGTGTTAAGAAGCATCTGTAAATAGCACTTCAGATGTCCTCATCTGGATATTAACCAAAGAGGTCAATTGTTTTCCATGACTTTACAAAGTGGATAATGAGGAAAACCACTGTAAAGTGCATTTGAGACACTTTTTGTAAAATCTCTCTTTTACTTTCCTTTGCAAATAAGTTGTTGGAACCTGTCTTTTGTAAGACCAAAGCCAAGGCTGTTAACTAAACATTAGCTGGTAGATAACTGTCTGTATCCACAGACTAACTACATAAAAAAAGAGACTGGTCCAGGGCCTAATTAAAGGGAGAGAGGAGTGTCTTCTGGCGTGAACTCACAATAAGGAGCCACAGCAAATCAATGGATACTCAACACTATTATCATCATCAACAGTAGTGAATTTAGGGTGATTTGATGGACAAAAAGACATATTAAAGACATGCACAAGAACCTTCAGACACCTGCGTGGCCTAACAGCGACACTGCAGATTAACTTTTTGAGAAACAACATATTCTTTGTAGAGAAAGGATTTAAAATGCATTCAATTTGTTTATGGAAAACTTTTTCACTTTTTCTTTAAATAGATAAGCCAGAAGATGTAGCTAAGTGGACTAGACCTGACTGGTTACAGTATATCCACTGCCGGTAAAACGTTTTGAAACTCTTATTCATTCCTTATTTTATTTTTTTCTTCACATTTTAGAACAATAGTAAAGTCATCAAAGCTATGGAATAACATAAATAAAACTATGGGAATTATGTTGTGACTAAAGAAAATCCAAAATAAATAAAAACTGTGTTATATTTTAGCATCTTCAAAGTAGTCACCCATTGCCTAGAATTTGCAGACACGTACTCTTGACATTTTCTCAACCAACTTCTTGATGTATCACCCTGGGATGCTTTTTAAACAGTATTGAAGGAGTTCCCATCTATGTTGGGCACTTATTGGCTGCTTTTCTTTTTTTCTATTATTTGTTCCAAGTCATCAATTTCGAAATCTTTTCTTTTTATAAATGTTTTGTTTTATAATGAAATAAATGAATATGTTACCACAATTATATTTTTTTGTCTACAAAACTAATTTCAAACATTTAAGCATACTCCTTCAGATAAAAAGATTTTTAAGATCATGAGAAACATTTTAGTCAAGTGTTTCAAAACTTTTGACCAGTAGTGCTTATTGTGTATAAAGTACACAGGTGTAACCAGGGCTTGAATGGGAATAGAAATCGGCCCAGGATTTTACATGTCAACTGGCCCAAAAGCTGTTTTTCTGTCATTTTCGCTTATCGCGGCCCATTAGGCACATTTTGCAGCTGACCCATCAGCCCGCTCGGTTCTTCTGCTGGCCAGTCCACCCCAGATCGGCCCCAAAGTGCATCGGCCCACTGGGAAAATGCCAGATTGCCAGTCCAGCCCTGAGTGTAACCCATCTGTAGGTAAGTACACTAGGTTCGTAGGAGTTCAGGTAAGACAGTACAACACAAATGAATGGACACAAGTATCAGGGTACCAAAAAAAAAACAAGTATATCAAGTATGTAAATAAATCCATCAATGAATTGTCATCAAAACAAAAGGTTCCTTTATCATTGCTTAGACCAAGACAGTCAAAATGCAAAGACATCTTGTCAAATGACAGTGTATTCTGAAAGTGTGATGGTTACCCACTATTCAATATTGTCCAATTGCTAACATTGTATATGTAGGCAGCTGAATAGTATTGATGTCAAAAAGTCATAGTACACACTATACTTTCAACAAAAAATGTATTCAAACATTTCTCATCATTGTATGTACACACTTTACAGCCAACCGAATATACGTAAAGAAAGCTTGTACAGAAAAAAAAATATACAATAGCAAAATTCAGGAACCACAATATGTGCAAGAAAAAAGAAAATATGCTGCAACCAGCATCCATTGCACCCAGTAAGCACAACTGGTCATGAGGACGGTGATCATAGACCTTCCATCTCCATGCAGAATAGAACTCCTCAATGGGATTTAGGAATGGGGAGTATGGTGGGAGAAACTCCATCAAAAAAGGTGGGTGGTCAATTAACCAGTCCCTGACTGTATCTGAAGGATGGAAACTTACATTGTTCCAAACTATAACATACATTGACAAGTAATTTCAGGAATGAGATACATGTAAAGAGTTTCCAGGAAATTGAGGAGACGTTGTGTGTTATAAGGCCCAATGATGGGAGTGTGGCTGAGTATTCCCACATATGGCAGCACACATTGTAATGTTCCCTCCACGCTGGCCTGGCACATCAACAGTGGCTCGGTGACCAATAATATTATGGCCATGTCTCCTGACTTTGGTCAAGTTGAATCCTGCCTCATCAACATATGCAAAAATGTGGGGATTCATCAGCCTCCAGCCCCATCACTCTCTATAAAAGATAGTAAAGCATTTTAGCAGATTAGGAAATAATTCACAGTAGATATTGTAGATCATACAGTTACACATATCCCACATTGTGTAACATATTCTGCATATATAGACCATTCTTGTCAATACTGAAAGACAATGAGATTACAGCACTGACTTACATACATTGCTCTAAATTGTGAGGAAATTGAATTGTTCCCCAACAATACCTCATAACTATTATATTTCTAATATATGTGTGACAGGTTATTGTGATTGTTGGTTGTTCTATTTAGCATGTAGGGATTTACACAATAAATATGTGTATAATTGAGAGTAATATCATTCAATAGCAAATTAATGCAAAATAATTTGATCTGCAAGGCTTTGAAAGGCTATGCATGTTGTGCCAAAGCAATTATAAACGACTATAGTCATATGAACAAATTACCTAATGTTCATATAGTTAGTCATATAGTTTGAAGAAATGTAATAGTCATTTGACAATTGTGACTCTCTAATTCTCTCCAATTGAGAAAAACTGTAATAGACTAGACTTTTCAAGATTTCAAGCACATCTCTATCACATTTGCCGACCAGCAATCACACATGCGCTCTCTAGCGCAACCTTTTGGCCACCTAGGTGGCACAACCTATCATTGGCATCAGGAGGTGGGACATTGTGCTGTAGTTCATTCTGATTGGCTTAGAATGTGAGAAACATAAATACTTTTTATAACTCTTTCTTTTTATTTATTAAACTCTTTTATTTTGTAACTGGGTTATAAAAGTTTTGTGTGTGTTTGAGGTGGTTAGCCACAGCTTAACTCTCAGGTTGCTTTGAAAACATGAAAATGAATGTCACAACAATAAGCCCCCCAAAAGCTGCCAATGCTGAAACATTCTGAGTCGAACCAGATTTAATAATCTGAGGTTGCACAAAACTAATTCTCTTGGAAGATAACACATCTGAAAAACATTTAAACCAAGACTTTTTTTTATTAATCATCTTTACAAGGTTGATATCTCATGTTGCACTGTGAGTGTATGTGAATGAATGAGAGACCAATTTGTTCTCGGCAGAGTGCGTGAGAAGGTTGGCACTTATTCATTCAGAAATAATGCAAAGGTACGTGCATCAAATCTGAAGATTTTTAAATGGAACTTATTATGACCATACATCATCTTTTCATAGATCTTTTTTTTCTAACCTTAAAAAGCGACCAGTCAGGATTTCTAGATTCCCTAAATGTCCGCGATTTGGCTGTTTTCATATTGAACTGCTCAGCAACAAAAAATTTATTAAATCTAGTGCATCATATATGTTAATTCTCTCCCTCTTTAAGTGCTGTATGTCTGTCTCCTACTCTCTCTCTTTCACACACACATACAGGGCATGTGCAGAGAGTACTAGAGCCCAGTAACTTTACCATGTAAATGTGTTTGATTGTGTACTTATCTATTGAGGGATTACCGTCAAAACCGAATGTTCACATGCAGCCTTTGGTGAGAAAGGGATTTATGTTAAGTAAACAGACTGTTCACTTATTTTTGACTGTTGTTATTGATATTTCAGTGCTTGGTAATGGAAGCGAGCTGCAAAGCGGAAGTCTATAGCATCCACATTGGAAGAGCACGCTAAGCGTAATGGGTAATTTTGCTGCCTGTGAAAAAGGTGAATACATACAGTACATACTTTATACATATTATTCCATAGGTCTCTCTGAAGGGTTACAAGACATATTCTGCTTGCTAATGAAGTTTAAAAAAAAAAAAATAAGATGTTGCCTATTTGCCGTTTTTGTGTTAATCTGTTCCAAAGTGACAAATAGCATGTACATGCATAATGGTACTTTGCTGATCACCATTTTAATCACCTTTTAGCAAGTTCACTGTTCACATGCATTGCCCTGCAGTGTGATAAATTATTGTTTAAATGTACAAATATTCCATATAGCCTCTCAATGAGGTAGCAGTGGAGACTGGGGAGTGTTTTTATATCCAGTGAGAGTTGTAAAACAATCAGTTTAACTGATTAGAAATGAGCTACATATTGTATATGACCAACACCCTCCTGAGGTGACTGTAGGACTTTTAAGTCTCTGACTGAGAATATGAAGGATTAACAGGACAAGAGCCAATTTTAAGGCAGGTAAAATTCAACATCTGGTTTAGAATTTGATTGATAATTTGATTTAATTATGTTTTTTATTATAATTGTTTAAAAAAATACATTTGATTATCACAAAGTAATGTGCAAAATTTAAAACATCCTATTAATGTTGCATATATGAAGTAGGTTGTAACAATAGCACTCCTTGCACTTGATACTAATTTACACAGTTTATGGATTAGTAGATTTCTATACTTTTTAACATTTTATGTAAATATAAGAATAGTATAACAAAGCAACCTTTTGAAGTGTCTTTCTCTTAAATCAAAATGTTACCAAAAAAATAAAAAAGAATAAAAATCCTTCATAGAACTTATCACGAAATAATAATAATGCTATTAGGCATGTTGAGGAGTATTCATAGCCATGCCATCTCCATATAGTTCACTCGATAAATCCTTTATCTATTATAGAAGTGTACAGCTCGCTCTCATCCATGTTCTCGCCGGTGGCTACGTTTCTGTCTTTGCATCAATTAGTACTGTGATTAATACAAGCAAGCAGTTTAGAGGTAATGGCAGACAATTAACATCTCATTGCACAATAAAGGGCTATGCTAGTCACTGCTTTTCTCTGCCTGGAATTGAAATAAGTGTTTGTCTTCATTCATATGGTATCTAATGTGAAATGGGCCCTCTTTGTATGCCACAACAACATTAATCTAATTAGAGACAGGTGCAAATGAATACACCTCTCTCCATCGAGCATGAATGCAGCATTGTCTTTGTTATTTAGTGCTATACCTTGCCGGAAGAGCCTTGCACTTCAAATGCCTGTCTCGAAAATGAACTGCCTTGAGTGTACATACCAAGACTTGTTGCAGTTTATTTCCTTCACCTTTCTTCATCCTCTCTCTCTCAAGCACACATGCTCTAATTATTAGAAAACTCAAAATACAACTGTGCACATCAGTGAATAGAGCCATAGCTGTGCTGTCATGGGCTTTGCTGGAGGAAAAGTCCTTGGAGTGCTGTTGAATTAAATGTTGCATTCTGATTGACAGCTACCTTGAGACTGGGCTGATGGAGTCATCAAGGCAGAATGCTAACAGGCTGCCACCACTCCAGCTGCAAGCGCACACATGTACAGCACACTGAGCTTTGAGCACTCATGGGAATAATCAGAGAATATATACAATATTTAAATGTTATTAAAGTCTATGTATCAAAGTAAACAAAAGAAAAGAGCTCTATTAACCAAATAGTACAACTTTTGTGTTACATTGGAACATGAGCGTAGATTTGGCTTGAACATTGTTAACAGTGTGAAGAATTTACAAGAAGATTCCATTGATCATGGTATAAATTGGGGGGGGGGGGGGGGGTTGTACTTGCTTGTTTTTGATTATTTGGTGGTTTCTTCCTCCTGATACAATTTCTACACCATACCATGAATTAATTTTTGAAAGCCCTAAAGAAAGCTTGAGTACACAGTGTGGTCTTTCTCTGTTGTTTTTCTATTGTTTTCCTATGTAAACATGCAGTGACCTCCTTTTTTTTCCACATTTTGCTGTAATTTAAGTGTCTCATGCAGGATCAATGTGTTTTTAAAAAAAAAAATGCCATTTCAAGTTTAAAAGAACATAGAGACATCTCTGCTCTGCTCTATTCATGGTGCTACATCTAGCTTTTTTTTTAGAGACAAGTATGTGTAGGTGTGAACGGCCCTTTATTCACTAATAATTGTGTATTAGCTGTATATTTATGTGCACAGAAAAGTTTCTCACACTACTTTTTAAAAAAAAAAATAAATAAAAAAAATAATAGCAAACTAATTAATGAATCATTATTTCTGCAAAAAATGTTTGCACTCAAGTTTTTTGCACACAAAGACCTAGTTTCTTTCACGATAACTTTTGCAAATGGGTTCTCAATTTGATGTGTGTTGCACAAGGAGAACAGCATGAAACCCTGTTTATTTTTCAGAAATATGCCAGGCCAATTAAACAGCAACGCCTGAGACAGTAGAAGGAACATGTGTCAATCACCTAGTGTCTTCCTTGGTCAAATACAAAAGAAAGAGAAGGACAGAGCCAAAACAGGGGTAAATGCAGAAATTGTCAGAAAAGGTGAGAGACAGTTTTGTTTGTACATCCGACCAAGTGCCTTTCATGACTGTTTGTTGTATAACATTTTTAGTTAGAGTATCAGGATTTTCATCCCTTGATCATGTGTACAGCAGCTCAAGGGTCATAGCAGGCTGTGACTGACCACCCAGTCTCCACATTCAGTTTCCGGACTTCAAGCAACCCCCCTTTTTCCTTCTTTCATTCTCTGACCCCTCCTCACAGAGACAATGTTATTCATCTCTTGAAACAAAAGCTGACTGTTATGCTCAGCACTAGATCAAGGGCCACCTTTTTCCTCCAGAAGAGGTGGAAAAACAAACATGTGTACGCTGATACCTTCTGTCGCTCTCAGATTCACATCTGCAAGCTCCAACACTCTTCAGCTCCTCCACCCAGCTGTTGGAGAGCCTCACACCCACACACACACACACACACACAAACACACACACACACACACACACACACACACACACACACACACACACACACACACACACACACACATACACACACACACACTCCCATGGGACAGGCTTGTTTATCAGCCAGCCTGCCAACCACATGATGGATCCTACCAAGAGCATCAAATGGGACACTCAGAGGGTGGCAGTGCAGGTCAGACCCTACACGAACCTGCAGACCAAGCTGGGATGCTCACTCTCAGCTGTGGACACAAACACATGCAGATGCCCCGGAGATAATGGTACTATTTGTACCAAACTGTGATCCCCCATTTGGTGTTCTGGCTTTGATGAGTACATTTCATCTCAGGAAGGTTGGAAGCTCCAATCAGAATGGCTGATCAATTGGAATTTCTGTCCATTTTTCAAAACACAGAGGATTGGCTCTGTTGGATTTGACATACATTGTCATTTTTTGATCAGGTCTTTGATCCCAAATACCATCTATTGTTATCCCTTGTCTCTAGACATTGGTCTGCCACTCTTGATTGAAAAGGATAGTTCACTATAATTAAATGTTTTCTTAAAATTTACTCACCCTCATTTTGTTCCAAACTCATATATGACTTACTTACTTCTGAGGAACACAAAAGAAAGGCAGAATGACAGCCTGCCTAACATCTCTTTTTGTGTTCCACAGAAGCAAGAAAGTCACGAGGGTGAGTGAATTTCAATAGAATTTTAATTTTTGGGTTAACTATTCTTTTAAATCAATGAAAATTACTCTCCTTGCTTAAAAGCAGCATAGCTGTTCACAAGCATATATTTTTTCTTTGGATGCTGGTCTTCAGAATGGAGTGCTGCTGTGTACCCCTGAAGTAAGACTTGATCAACTAGCATCAGAAAAACTATGCTTTACCATTAAAGTTTTACTAATATACAGCATAGCTAGGCTGGTCCACCAGCAAAAACCAGCCTGTAGCATGGTGGTCCAAGCTTGTAATTTTTCGAGTTGGCCAGTCCATTCTACTTTTCCTTTAGCCCTTTTCCACCAAAATGGCGATGGTCTTCGTGCCAAGACTGTGCTCCGCTGGTTCACGGCCGGGGTAATCTGAAGCCTTTTGTAAACTGGCATGCTTTTCCACTGACTTGAGAAACGAATGATGACATAACGGCTATGCAATAGGTTCACGTTACTACCTCACATGCCCACAAACAAACTTGGCAAGTCACAGTGTTTGTATGCTTTAACTCTTGTTTTTGAGGACATATTTACAGAGTAATGCAATCCAACATTATTGCATTGCTCAACAAAATTGTCAGAAACGATATCTATGCTGAGGATGACAGGTAATGTAATTACATTATTTTGTATGAACTATGGCTTAACTTTCTATGGTCTGTAAACTGTAACTGTGCATTATTAACATTGGTGTAGCAGATGGTTATCTTTGGATTTTTGCCAAAGCATATATTATGTTTGATTCATGATTGAGAATCCTACGGATTTACTTAACAGATAGCCACGATCTTCCGTACTTAGTGAGTAGCTGGTCAAAAATCTCCATACAGAACAAAACAACACACAAATGAGATATACCAATAAGATGACAACAGTGTAAGGAAAGCTAACAAAGTTGGCAAATATAATGACTTGCTGAGATCAGCTGCAGAGGACACTGGCGAGTCTATGTTTATCTCAAGCGTGACTGGCTGAATTCAATGCCCCTGTTAGATAGCAGGCTGATCGATGTCCGAGTCCAAAACATTGTTTCGTCCACTGCTGCTTTTGTTTAGTTCCTTCTTATGGTTCCTGCTCTCCCTTAAGTGTTTTTCAATTTGTTAAAAACAAATTTTTAAGCAGTTTGTTTATGATTTGGCAAATCAATTGAATCATTTCCTGCTGTATCTTCATTCTCGTAGACATTTTTGATCTCTCTAGTTTATCTCGGATCATCGTAATGACCATATCACAAGTGTTTGTTGTGTTTGTTTCATCCGCATTACCTGAACGATTTTGATGTCTGATAATTTTTGTGGGGTTTTGCTGTTGTTTTTATAGAGTAGTACTCTTTGCTGCAGACAGTAGCTACCGTTGCTGTTTGGGAAAACTTTGGTGTTGGAAAATTGTCCCGCCATACGCCCACTGATGTAGTCAGCTCTGGCGTGGAGACCAGTAAGCTTTTGGGGCCGTGTCGAACCAGCTTTAATAGCCTTTTCTGTGGTGGAAATGCGCAGAACATGTCAAGGATTCACACCGGCCCAAGAAACCGGCCCCGAACCATGTTGGTGGAAAAGGGCTACTTGAGTGTATTTAAATGAGAAACACTTTTCTGGTAGCACTCCGTACCTGGTGGGCTAGTGCTTTTGTGCTTTAAATCCAGAGTGTCTTAATGTAGAGACACTCCAGCAGAGACAGTCCACTCTAATGTGGTCAAGTGTAACGGCGTTGCGTTTCAGTTGGCCCGCTATCACAAGTGGCTATTCAACAATGGAGTAAAACACTGGCCTTCTCTGCTTCAACACAACATGTCTTGTTTGCCTCTGAGGGTGACCATGAAGAGAGCATTCCTTTTGTCAACTGTAAATACGTTATTGTGCCTATTCTTGGAAGACAGATGGACAGAAGTGTAGTTGTATGTGAACTCGGATACCATAAATGGCACAATCTAGTGTACTTGCAGTATACATACTTGCAATCTCTGATTACGATTACAGCTGGAGAGCTTGGATTGGAAATGGTTTATTGAAGAATTATAGGTGACTGGTGAAAGTCTCTCATTCTGTTCTTTCCATCTAGTCCAAGTTCACATCAGTTTGTGGCTTTTATCTGGCCAGTAATTTCAACAAGAGACAGAATTCCACAGGCTAGACATTCCAACATTGCTTGTTTGAAGGCGCTAGGTGATCTGTGGAAAATTTTGAGAAAAGAAAAAGATCACTGCAAAATGTATTTTTAGAACTGTCAATGTTAGCGTTAACTTAAGAGATTTATGAGTTTTATTAAATTCAATTAATTAAATGTTTAACACATATATTTTTATAACACACTTAACAAGTTTTTTGGGAATAATACAAAAATCATAACGTTAATTGTTATAATATCACAATTATTTATTTTCTAGAATAAAATAATAAATGGGTCTGTATACAGTATGCAAATATATAGTTCCCTGTATTTTTATATATATAAAAATGTGTTATTTGTTATATTTGTTTCATAAAAAATGTCACTGACGCTTTGATAAATACTTAAACAGATGAATCAAACACGTGAATCAGAGATAGGTTGCCATCTTCTGGACTCTCTGCAAACATCCTACAAATTGTTTCTGTAATTTCTTCAGCTGACCTGAGCTGTAATGAATGTTTTGACAGGCGAGGTGAGTATCTGTCTTGAAATAATAATATTAAGAGGGCCAAAAAGAGATACTAAGTCAGTAATACTTTTCTGCCTAGTTGAGTTCTTGATTTCCGTTCATTACCTCGCTGCTCTTTGAATCATGCTGTGGGTGAACTTTAATTAGCATCGCTAGTGCTGGAAGGGCCGTGGAGTGTAGCCTTCACAAGACAAGCAGGCCAGGATCTCGGAGCATGTGCTGCATTAGATTGGTGTGTGAGTCTGGTATAAAAGGTGTGGCTGCTGAGTAAACCGATGAACACGCTGAGTCTGCACAGGCCCCGGAATGTGCCAGAAGACAGCGCAGGTATCCTGTGCTCTTCAGTACTTCACTGTGGCGGTGCTGTCCACCAGGCTGGGCAACGCAGAGAGAACACAACCCCTCTGGCTCTGCTCACTCGCACATCTAACTGGGCAACCAGGCAAACAGAAGACATTTGAGCCTCCTTATTTTCCTTCACCCAAAGATATGGATAGTTTTGTGTTTTCATAATTTTACCCATCTATAGAAAGAGCTGAGGATGAACTACTGGCTTATATCGTTACAATATATTTGGTTGTAGGCCTACATTTAATAATTTGTGAATGAATTTAGCTTGTTGTTTTGCTAGTTTTAGCTATTGTATATTGCACAAGCAAATGCTAAAAATGTCAAAATATTCTCGAAATTGTAACCATCTCTATGAAGTCTTCAGTTATTCACAAATTTAATGTTGTAAGTTCCAAGAGCAACTGAAACAACTACAGTAAAAGCAGTCCTTGACTATAGTAAAACCCCTGACAATTGTCCTTCATTTTGACAGAGAGAGAGAGATAGAAATCTAAACAAAAATTTGAATGTATAAAACAAATTATAGTCTAGATTTTTTGTTCTTTTACGTAGAGCTACTATATCTAAAATTCAATTGAACAAAATAAATTGCGATAATTTTTAAACATTTGTTTTCTGTAAAATTTTCATTTTTATAATGTGGAATCCTAATTTGGTAGAGACCCAACTTTTCAAATCTAAGCATCAGGAAGACCCCCGAAGTATGGTTTGACTTAGAAATCTGAAAATATTGTTAATAGACTCAGAAAACCAAATAATCTTTAAAAAATGTTTACAAGTAATTTAATGTCTTCCAATCAGATGAAGTCAGTTTCATTGAGCCAACATAATTTAGTTGGATAAGCTCAACTCCGTTAAAGTATTTTTAACTTTAAACTAGTATTATTTTATTTTTAAGTCTTCAGTTAGTTTTCTTATTTTGGTGAGCAAGTGTAAATACAGCAAACTGTTGCAGCAGTCAATTCGCAACTGCTTATAGAGCTAAGCAGCACTCAATGAAATATTATTTAAGTATTATTTCAAAGTCTAACTCCATCGTCAACCAATGCACAAGTGCCATTCTTAATGGTAATGCCCAAAACTCCAGCATAACAGACTATCTTTTTAAATACCAATATAAGAAAACTTTAAACATTAACAAATCTCCTCATATTCTCATCTTGCCCAAAAATGCATCAAATGACACTTAAATTCAACATTTGTTCTCCCTATCCAGTTCCATGCAAAGCATGCTGGGAAATGTAAGTGCAGTGTAGTTCTAGCGATAAGACTAGCAGCTGTACATCATTGCACCATTAGCTGGGAAATAGCCAATTTCTTCCTAGCCAATCACATGTAAGCCATTGCTTTATAAGTCTGCTTTATAAGTCTGCTCACAACCTATTACATTACTGTTTCAGTGTGCTAACACGGCAACTTCCAACACCACCATTTGAGTCCCATCCTGCACGGGGGTAGGCTTCTCGCCCCTGCCTCCTCTCTCTAGCTGGATATGACTGTTCAGAGTACAACTTCTTCGGATCGCCAGACAGGGCCTACGTCAAAGAGAGACATTACTTTTCTGCTTTATATTCATCAAATTAATGTCATCTTAAATTTCACCCAAGTCTGTGAGTCTTCCTGATAGAAATGGAAATCCCCTGCCCAGTTTTATCATTTCTACATTAACATCACAAATATAGTACTCATGTAGTCCCAATTCAAATGGATTAAGTACACATCAATTTTACAAATTTACATTGATAGAACTTAAGTAAAACAAGTTGTGACAAAATGTTCTAGAATTGTGTTGTTTTAGTTTATTTTAATTAAGTAAACTGAAAAAGGCAGCAAAAATAATTTTTTCAGTATGATATCCATCTCCCATAACCTTTTTATTTTACCCTGTCCTGACTCAGGCTTTGAGTAGTAGATTGTGAGGTTTCAGGAGTTAAACACACATTTATTATTTATTATCTTATATTTAACACCTACTGTAAAAAAAAAAAAAAAAAAAAAAAAAAAAAAAAAAACATTTTGTGTTTAGTAGGAAACAGTATCATGTATGCGGGCTGAATTATTGCTCTATTGAAAATTACATCATCTGACAGCTTTTTAAGCAGATTATTCAGCTGTCACATTGAAGCGGGCCCCTCAAAGACTTTCAGAATCCTTTCTCAGTTTGATTGCATTGTCTGCTCCTTATTTTTTGTGGACCATTGTGCTTACCCTCTGTTGTTGAAAAGGTAATGGACTGTGAAACCAAGACAAGTAAGGAGTGACATTGATCTGTCCTTTTTATTGTAAAACAGATTTCTTTCAAATATATGCATTCTGGTTACATCTATACTGAAACACAACCACTCTGTCTCTTTTTTTACTTTAAAGAGTAAGCTTTTTGTTAACTCTGTATTATACTTTTCCATTATTATACTTTTAGTTAGGCAGTTCAATGAAAACAAAGCAATTTAATCACTGTTATTAAAATGCTTTCCAGATTCTATGTGAATGGAGCTAGTTTCAACCTCATTTGCCCTCTGATGATTGACAGGCTGTTGATAGGAGTATTGCGTGGTATTTAGTGAGGTCTCTGAACCCCTGCTGCTAAAGTGAATTTTATGGAGTCATTGGTCAGTCACACACATAAAGCAAAGTCAAAGTAGTCTCTAAATTCATGCAAATTAATGTATTTTACATCCTGTCATGTGCGATATGCCACTTGATCACTTTGTTGAATGAAAAAAAAAAACACACACACACACAAAAAATAACAAAAACAAAGGGAGCATGGAAAGTCAAGAGGACAATGCACCCTGTGGCCTCTCCCTGCCCTTACGCAGAGGCCCAAGCAGTGTGGAGTATATTATCAGACCTAATTTACAATCTATGGATTCCACCGGGTGGAACAGGGGCAAATATGAGGTAGTTAAGCGCTTGGCTAGCAATGCTGAGCATTCAGTTGCAGTGGAATCTGTTGTGGTTATCTTATATTAATGAAGAGATTAGCCAGTGAAGTGGACGTAGAAATAAACATGTAACTATTTCACAGGGTTATGAAGAACAAATGATTGAGTGCATTTAAGCAAATAAAGCAAGGCAATTAAAACTGGATTAAAATGGCTTTTTTAATATTAGACCAAATAAATTGGGGGGAAAATATTTACGGTGAATCATATGAAAAGTGTATGTTTTTAAATGTTTTACCTTATTATTGTAGATGGTATCTATATATTCTTATAAATATGAAAATATAAACATCTTACATTTCATGGACATATAGGAAAAAAATAGCAATAATTTTACCCAAGATTTTTTAACATATTATCTAACATTATAGAATCAAATTGGAATACTCGGCTCATTTCAGACAGATCATTTCATGTTGTATCTTCAAACATGCAGAGGCACAGAATTATAATATTCTACCAACAGATGGAAAGAACGCTTATTTAGTAAACAGCTTTCTGATTTTACATGTAAATGCTCCTGCTCTGATGTTATCCATCTGCATAATTAGCCTTTATAGTAATAAGAACACAGTGAGTGAGACATTAATTAGACCAATTTAAATGTTTTGAAATCTAATAGTGCATTAACACAAAAAAGCAGGGCCTCCTTGGCTCCAGTTTGACTGTTTATTTATTTAGATAATGTTAATTATATCACACATTTCCTCCCCTCGCACCCTTCCTCTCTGATATGCACATGAATGCATAAGTCAGTACTGGTGGTTCAGGCTTATGTTTTACTTTTTATTGTAGATTTATGTTTGAATATAAATAGTCACATTCATGGTGTTATTACATTATATCTAAAATGTATATATACAGTATGTCTGTCTAAAATCGTGCTGAACTTTGGCAACTTGGGCGGCCAAACAGATATTAACAGTGATTAAATAAATATGTTGTATATTATACTTACCTAACCCTACCCTTATAGACTCTAACCCTAATAAGTTTGTTTATTTATTTATTTTATTTATTTTAATTCATAGTCAATCTTTCCTTGCTTAATGTAATTCTAATATTTTTCTGGTATTAAAACTTTTAAGAAATGCATCATTTTTTAATATTTTTTTTCATACTTGTTCATACTGGTTAAACGAGTAACAAGCAATCTAATTTCAATTAAAGAAAGAGATATTGCGAGATAGTCTGCCTTAGTTCCCTTTTTCACCTCTCGGAAGAGATTTTTTAAGTGTTATAATTTTCTTGGGCAGCACCGCCCCTAGTGGTCAGTTATGGAACTGCATACTTCAAAACTTGGCTGTAATATAAATGTATTACATTATCTTTGATGACCTTTATTCATTCTGTATTGCATAGTTATAATAATAATAATAACAATAGTAATAGTAATAAAATACATAACTGGTGACTTAGATTTTTACAGGATATGTGTGGAGAAAAAAATTCTACTTGCTTGGAAATCTAATTGCATTTTTATAATTCAGCAAGACAAAGTGGCACAGGCAGCAGGGTTCTGAGCGATTGTCTTTGCTGGGTATTTACTCAGTAGCAGAAGGCAATGGTGGGGTGGACCCCCTTTACCCTCAGAGCCTTCTATTAAATTTGGCATAAAAACTCTCAAGGCCCAAGTAAGAACAAAGACAAACCTTTTATCATAGAAATAGGAAAGGCTTTGAGAAGAATGGTCTAATTTGACCCAATCTTCTAACCGGTTTGGTGCCCACTCTTGCAACTGAAACACTTTGCATTAAATTGTGAGAATCACACAGAGGTTCCTCATATATATCCCCTCTATGGCAGATGTTGTGCATTAATTGGTGTGTGTGTCGCTCTGACCCAGGGTCCCTAACTGAGGGTTTAAATAGCTTGTATATTACTTTTTGTAATGTGGCTGACTTGGTAGGCACTACTAGATGTAATATTTCATGCTTCGCAGTTTTCAGTGTCAGTGTGGGCTTTTGAGGGGGGATTTCAGTGTTTCAGTTGTGATGTCTTAACAGCAGGTAAGCTCTAAACACCATCTTTCAGGCACTCATACTTGCCTCTGACATGACCAGAGCTGTGACTGATGGACCTGTCTGTGGTATGGATGTTTAGTGCAGTGGCAAGCCATATGCCACTGGCACTGTTTCCTCCTTACTGCCCTCACTGAACTAAAGAGGTGTGATGCAGAGGGAGAGAGAGAGAGAGAGAGAGAGAGAGAGAGAGAGAGAGAGAGAGAGAGACCAAGAAAAACACACAGACACAAAGAACACAAGGAGCCCCTTGCAATTGACATGAAACGAATAAAAGGTCTAAATTTTTTTCTGGCCCCTTCTCTGATTTCTGGAAACACAGATGATAAGAAATTACCCAACACCCATTTCATTCAATGCCGTCCAGCCCTATTCACCCCCTCCCACCTTAACCCTAAAAAGCAGAGGATATTGTGTTTTTAATAACAGTGAGAGAGCTCTGATGTATTTTTCCATCTGTTCGGAGCGGCCCACAGCACGGCCGAGTGGCCGCCCCCTTGTGTGAGGAGCACAGCTGTTACTGTAAACCCTGTCCAGAGAGCAGCTCACACCCCTCTGCACCTCTAAAGGATCAAATGAACAAGTTTGGCTCAGTGCAGTCAGCCTTTGCAGATGCAATTTCAAACCCCTTTTTAAACCATTTTTCATGCTTACCAGAAATGAATAATGCACACATTGACTGGTGCCAGTTAATACATTTCCATCTCAGTGCACCATTTTTTCAATAAAATCTAGAGCATCTAATTTTGTTGAGCAAAACTGTTAAGAGGGTTACTGTTAAAAAAATATTTTCTCCATTCCCCTCTTAAGAACACTTTATTTTTCAAAATGTTATAGTAATATCTTGCTTAAATATGTAGTCTGTCATGCTGCCTACAGAAAAAGCAGAATCTTGTACACTATTGTATTGAAGGGATAGTTCTGTCATATTTTACCCTTGAACATTGTGGGTGGGGTTGCAGCATGAAGCATTTACATATTTCTAATGATCATGGTATAAATAATGGGGGGGGGTGCTTGTTTTGATTATTGAGGGGGTTACCTCCCTCCCTTCCCCCCTGTAATCCACGCTCCTGTTTGGTAGAATATTAGCCACAATAACCATTCACTTTTAGCAAATGTTTTCATACAGTGAAAGTGAACGTTCTGCCTAACTTATCCTTTTGTCAAAAACAAAGTTTGGAACATTGTCTTCAGTAGTCCTAATTGATGATACCATTTTGATTTTGGGGTGAACTATTGTTTTACAAGTTTGCTACTATTAGAGCACTCGTAATACACACTTGAAATTTAATGGGTTTTAAATCTGAAATCAGATGATTTTAAAGGGTGAACAGCTATCAGGGATGAGAAAAAACACATAAAAATCACATAAAAATACAGAAGAAAAACACATACACAGACCCCAAACATATGTCTAAAATTGTTTCATGTCCCAAGGACTTGTGAATGACAGGGCAGGGTTAGCAGAATATGCACATGATATTAATTCAACAAACGCAGACCAGCAGCTGGCAGCAATGGCCTGTACTTGCCCATCACAAACAATTAATCACAGATCGGGGCAGAGGTGGATGCGGGGACTGGTGGTGATATAGCGTGTGACAATCAGACCTTTTTGAAATGCTAGGGAGCGACTCACTGTAATTTGTAGAGTGCTCTTCAGAGCGGTGCGACTGCAGTGTCAAGCAAGATGCTCCCTAATGAGTGCCAGTCTAATAATCACACGTGTGCGTGAATCCCGACCCGGTGTCAGGGGAGCGGATGTGCCATGCCGGATGGTGGTTATGATTCTGGGAAGATCTGTAAAATGTACATCAATTAGACTGGAAATTGGAGAGCCAACATCACAACCCATTAGTTTTGTTTAAGGGACTGGAGGGTGGGCCAGGGAGCATTTTAGAAGAGCAACATTGACAACATCCTGTCAGATTGATTAGCAGTCTGTCAGAGGAGCTCTGAGCTGTAAAATGTGATTCAGGGCTTGTTCATCTAAACATACTGTGGGGCCAAGCGGCTAATAACATTCACAAAGCGGCACATGTCAAGCGTTACAACACGAGCTGGCCAAAGTAATGAAGCTTAAATAAACCTCAGGTCACTGACTGTAAAAATGATTTTGCTTGTTTTCGCTCAAGATAAATTCCACTGGTTTTAGGATTCCAAGAATCGCAGACATTTCCTAGAACTGCTGTTGTGGAAACATGCCAAAAGCTTAATTGTTAATGTTTTAACTGATCATAATTAAAAAATAAATAAATACATATATTAATGCATGTAATGCATGTAATAACACTGTTATTGACCACTATTTGTTTGCAAAATTGAGGTGCATGTAAAATTATTTATAAATATAAATGCACTCATAATGGGTCTTAATTGGTAGAAATATTGAATCTATATTTTTTTCTCTGTGTTTATAACAGTTAAAGGAATGAAAATGAAAACCAAAAATGAACAAAGTTGTTTTGAAGAATGTAACCGAAAATGGGAACAAAATTATTTTTACCTGTTCCTGAGTGTTAAATCCTGGTAACTGGTTATAACCAAGTAATTATGTTCTGACATGTTTTTCATGAAACTAAAGACCAAAGGGTTTATCAAAGAACATTTTTGGAACTAGACCACTTCGTGTTGCCTGAAAAAAATTAAACATGTGCTTTGATCACACATTTCTTTGCCTAATTGCCCATTGTGGATGTTTCATTCTGTGAATGAAGACCTTTTTAACAAAAGTGTATAATTCATACATATACTGTGCATATACACTCACCTAAAGGATTATTAGGAACACCATACTAATACTGTGTTTGACCCCCTTTCGCCTTCAGAACTGCCTTAATTCTACGTGGCATTGATTCAACAAGGTGCTGAAAGCATTCTTTAGAAATGTTGGCCCATATTGATAGGATAGCATCTTGCAGTTGATGGAGATTTGTGGGATGCACATCCAGGGCACGAAGCTCCCGTTCCACCACATCCCAAAGATGCTCTATTGGGTTGAGATCTGGTGACTGTGGGGGCCATTTTAGTACAGTGAACTCGTTGTCATGTTCAAGAAACCAATTTGAAATGATTCGAGCTTTGTGACATGGTGCATTATCCTGCTGGAAGTAGCCATCAGAGGATGGGTACATGGTGGCCATAAAGGGATGGACATGGTCAGAAACAATGCTCAGGTAGGCCGTGGCATTTAAACGATGCCCAATTGGCACTAAGGGGCCTAAAGTGTGCCAAGAAAACATCCCCCACACCATTACACCACCACCACCAGCCTGCACAGTGGTAACAAGGCATGATGGATCCATGTTCTCATTCTGTTTACGCCAAATTCTGACTCTACCATCTGAATGTCTCAACAGAAATCGAGACTCATCAGACCAGGCAACATTTTTCCAGTCTTCAACTGTCCAATTTTGGTGAGCTCTTGCAAATTGTAGCCTCTTTTTCCTATTTGTAGTGGAGATGAGTGGTACCCGGTGGGGTCTTCTGCTGTTGTAGCCCATCTGCCTCAAGGTTGTGCGTGTTGTGGCTTCACAAATGCTTTGCTGCATACCTCGGTTGTAACGAGTGGTTATTTCAGTCAAAGTTGCTCTTCTATCAGCTTGAATCAGTCGGCCCATTCTCCTCTGACCTCTAGCATCAACAAGGCATTTTCGCCCACAGGACTGCCGCATACTGGATGTTTTTCCCTTTTCACACCATTCTTTGTAAACCCTAGAAATGGTTGTGCGTGAAAATCCCAGTAACTGAGCAGATTGTGAAATACTCAGACCAGCCCGTCTGGCACCAACAACCATGCCACGCTCAAAATTGCTTAAATCACCTTTCTTTCCCATTCTGACATTCAGTTTGGAGTTCAGGAGATTGCCTTGACCAGGACCACACCCCTAAATGCATTGAAGCAACTGCCATGTGATTGGTTGATTAAATAATTGCATTAATGAGAAACTGAACAGGTGTTCCTAATAATCCTTTAGGTGAGTGTATATAGCACAGCTAATCCAGATTTGGAAAAAGGTAAAAAGTTTATTTCTCAGTTTCCAAGTCTTTACTGAATTATTGTAAGATATGATGCATTAATACAGATTTGATGCTGCTGGGTTTTTACTGAAGCAGATCTGTAATTAAAATGATACTTAACTGTTTATTAACGGAATACTAGTTATGATTTCTGTGCTGATAAATCCACTACTCAGAAAATAAATTGATTATTTTCACTTATTTTGGTGAGGCATGTGGCTTATTTTTGGGCTTGTTTTTCCAGACCAGGTCCTTGTTTCCCAAAACCATCATAAGCATAAGTAGATTGTAGAATCCATCTTACATTCATCTTAGTTTTGCGGCCCGTTTCCCAAAGCCATCATAATTTAATTAGTACTTGAAAATGGTCTTAGATTAATGACTGCACCGGAGTAGTCGTAGATCGCTAAGTGCATCTTAAACAAAGAGGCTCAGTGGAGACACTAGAAGGCCAACCCTAAAAACTACATATGGATGCATAAAGTTTTTTTTTTTTTAAAGGCAAAAAAAAATCACCCTCAAAGGACTGATTTATATTTTGGGACTACAGAAATAAAGTTCCAGCTGGAACTGTGGTATTTTTAAATTAACAAGTTTGGTGCAGACAATATTTGATAGAGTTATTATTTATTTAGTTGATTTGGAAAACTGAATTATTCAAGTTCACATGGAGTGAAAACCTCATAGAAAAACCTGTAAGTATAAAAAATTATTATAGACTGCTTGGACAGATTTATATTTATTACATGTTGACGTGCTTCAAAACCAGCAACGTATTGGGCATGCCGGGGTTGATGGTGTGATCTTCTCTCGCCATCTGCAAATTCACCCTCCTCTGTTTCTTCCTCTAACTGCTCATCACACTCACCCAAGGGTGCTCTAGCTCTCACTGCAATATTTTGCAGCATTGCAGTTAATACAGTAACTACACCACACTTTGTAGGGGCAAACAGCAGATCACCTCTCAACTTGTGGATGCACATGAAGTGGAATTTCCAATGGCAAATCTTTCATTCAACAACAATCCTGGCCACACGGTGAGCTTCATTGTAACTTTCATCCCTCTCGTTTTGGGGGCTGGCCACTAGAGTAAAAAGATATGTTCTCAAGGGATACCCGCTGTCTCCAAGGAGCCGCCATTCACCCCTGAAATCATGTGCCTCCTGGCCAACAGAAGAATTGGACAAAATTAATGAGTTGTGGCTGTTGTCAGGCCATCTCGCCGCAATATTTTTTATGAGCCCCTGATGATCACTCACAACTTGGCAGTTAATGGCAGCATACCCTTTTGTGTTCCATCAATCAATGTTTAAAAAAAATAGTAATCATGTACTGCATCTTTTTCTTCTCTGGAGTTGAGGAATTTTATGTGCTCTTGGATGTCCTGAAGCAATGCAGTGGTGACCACCTGCACAGACCTTGACACTGAGGGCTTGGATAGCACATGTCCATTTCCAAGAACCTCTAGAAAGCTTCCCGTTGCATAGAGTATTATCACTGCCAAGAGCTGGGTTGCAGGGTTCAGTGCAAAGTTCCTTTTGGGTGCTCTCATCAGGTCTGTTTCAATCAAATTCTCTTGCCTTCGCAGTCGATACTTCTCGAGGATCGCCACATCATTGAGGATCTCCAGCAGATTGATGGTATGCCTCAAGAAGGCATTGACTTGCACAAATCTACTCCTGAGAAGACACTGTCATTACTTTAGCTCTCTCTCTCGCTCTCTTTCCCTCAAACAAATCGCATGCGGTATTGCAGACATATATAGTTTAAACAAGCAGTTAATGCCTCCCCTATATATACTGTGACAATGTAATGGATGGGCCTGTATTTGATATAAACTCATTAAGTAATTAATTTAACACATCTGACACACATTTTTAGTATAATGTTTGATATATGGTATTATGTTGATTATTGTGATGATTAAACATGGTTTTGGAAAGCTGTTGGCCTCTTATTGCAAAGTTTATTTAAGGTCCAGTCACCAACACCAAAAAATACCAGGAGGGACAACAGACTCAGGCTGGGTGAGAGATGGGGAACCTGATCTTCACTCCTCAGAAGCTGTTGGCACCTTGGACAAGACACCCCCTTGGACATCCACACCCCCAGTAATGCCATCCAATCCTCCGGGTTTAGAGGACTGGCAGAGCTAGTGTCAACACCAGTTTTATTTAAAGATGATTTTTGTGCAGCCATATTCTTTTTGGCAAGACTTGAAAAGTTAATCTGAACTTCCTCAGACCTAAAAGCAAGCTTGCATTTTTTCTCACTAGCCATCTTTCTTTCAGTAAGCATTGTCTGTATTACGCAGGCATTTTATAGATGCATCACATTGATTGTAAAGTCGTAACACCTGCAACGCGCACGTCAAATGTCAACTATTTTTCACCTCATAATCCAGGGTGTGCTGAGAGAATCCAGTCAGGCTTCCCAAGCAACCAATTGGCATGGTTGCTAGGGTGGGTAGAGTCACTTTGGGTTAACCTCCTCCTTGTTGCTATAATGTGTCTCTCACTCTCGGTGGGGCACAAGGTGAGTATAGCATGAGCCTCCACATGCACTAGGTCTCCGCCATAATGCGCTCAACAAGCCATATGATAAGATGCACAGATTGACTGTCTCAGATGCAGAGGCAGCTGAGATTCGTCCTCCATCACACGCATTGAGTCAAAATTGGGGAGAAAAGGGGAGAAAAAAAATAATTATATAAATTGTTATCTTTACAGACACAATGTAATACTTCTTAGTGTTCCATTGTGATTAATCAGTTATTTTGGTTAAAGGTAATAAACACGTAATTGACGTTTCCTCAAATCAGTTGCTAAATCAATCGACATTTTAGCACCCCCTGAATACGGAGAGCGTTTTGTTAGATAGTACTTTAGAGATGTATGCCAGCATTCTTTATATGAGCATGTTTGGGAAACGCATGCAAGAAATAATGAACATTCGTTAAATCGCTTGTAGAAATGCTCTTAACAAATAAGATTGATCATTCTTGTCAGATCTGGCAACACTGCAATTGGTATTTCACCCATCCCTTAGTGCAGAGTACTTTGATTTGAAAAATAACATTATTAACCACTCTTACTGTTATTAACTGTTCTTACCAGTTACCATTTGGAAAGGAGTCAGAAGAACCTCTGAACCAATTTTTTTTTTTTTTTTTTTTTATACTCGAAACGATCCGAAATAAAAAAAAAATAATAATTTCCAGTCCCTGATATCACATTTCAAAAAGCACTGCTCTGGCAGATAAATAAATAAATAATAAAAAAAAAAATGAATTAAATGCTAAATTTCTCCCCGTGTTTTTCAATTAAGGTTCAAGTTGGGATAATTTACAACAGAGCTAGAGAATCAAGTGTTCTGTTTGGGCTCTTTCATCTTTTGATGAAAGGTTTAATTCTTAAACTAATTAAAGCTAATTATTTCTTTGAAAACTGTTCAGTCTTGTGTTCTTATCAAGTCTTTTACCTAAACATTAGCATAGGCTTGCGTGAAACAGTTACTACATCTGAACTAAAGATGCAAATTTTCATTCAAATGTTTAGCAAATTCATGCCATCCACTTGATGATATAGCTGTTAATGTGTAAACCATCCTAATGGTTAATAATTGGCCTCTCTGGGTGCTGTTTATTGCACAATAGCTAGGTGAATACAGTAAGTGTTCGTGCCATATAGTTGTAACTATGCATTTTAGCACAGATGGAACGCTGTGTTGTCCAAGACAGAAACTATCAATTTTGTAGTAAAGATTAACCATCTAACAAATCAAACAAAATGTTCTTAAACTCAAAGCACATTTAAAAAAAATAAAAAATAATGAATGAATGCCGTTGGTCTTGCTTTAGTAATTGCTTTGAGCAGTAGGCCTACTCACCTTCATGAAGAACTTGACAGGTGAAAATCTCTTTGGCACACTTGAATCTACAGTAATTAGAATTGTGTAGAGGAGGCAATTGTGTCCCTTCAGTGTAATTTTGTCACAGGGGAGCTTACTTTTTGATTTTCCTTTATCAGACCTCCATGCTCCAAAAAAATTCCAAATACATTCTCCATACTGTTTTTCATATGTAGCAGTTTTTGCTCACTTTTTGTATTTTTCTATAACCAATGAACTTCCCTCCATGCAGTACAGCTTTTCACATTCTCACAGGATATGCAAAGGTCCCATGGATTCCACACATTTGCAGACTAGGATCAGTAATGTGCAAAAACAGAGACGGACACGAATTCCTCTATGCAACACTTGTATGAAAATATTTGAGGTACATCATGTGTGAAATCAAGCAAAGATAGGAATGGACTGTTACAAAAGACATCGGTCCACCCATGTTAGTTCTATTACAGCAGTGTGAAGGGAAGTGGGATTCACAGAAAAAGCTTGAAAATAGGGGCAGATGTAAAAGTTATGGTTACTATAATTATCTGAAGCCTTTTGTTGTTTTTCTATTCTGGAAGATGTTTCAAAAACAATACCTTCAGTAATGCTTCTCTACAGCTTTCTAGTAATCACAGAGTTAGTACATCTATGTTATCAATACACTGTAACAGTTAGCTAATATTTAAGATCCAAGGATGATGTTGTTAAAACAAACAACCCCTGTCATCTCCAGAGCGCCCTACTTGCGGCCCAGGTTTTCAAATGTTTCCAGACAGCTGGGGGAAGCAGGTGAAAAAATAGATGCATGATGCACTTTAAACCAAGGAGGAGACTAGCTGACTGAAGTTGTCTTGAGGTCAGCTCTCGTTCGGCCCACTAACTTTCAAGAGCAGCCAGCATGTTTGAGATGCCCCTAGGGACTGCGTTCCACCTCCTTTGAAGCCCCTATTCTGCTCTTCACTGTTTTCTTTGCTGTCAAGGCTGCAGGCTTCCTACTTGGCGTGACCCCTCGGCCCTGGCTTCAGCAGATCAGAGCGCACACTCACAAAACACCTTTCCAACATTAACAACAGAGACTTTGGAAGAATGAAATGCCATGATCCAGTCTTTGAAAACTTGTATTTGAGATACCATGAAAGGTGTGTTCAAATATACTAACAAAAATCCTGGTAATGTCAGATGTTGTCTTCCTCTTGGTAACTTTTTAAAATGCAATTAGTAGAGTCTACAGGGGTACATTCTTGGTGGATGGCCAATGGTAACATACTTTGCAATTACAAAGTGTAACACTAATAAATAGAGACCCAGCTGACATAATATGGAGTCAAAGATGAAAGTCACGATAGTGGATATGTTCCATATGTCTTGAGACTACAGTTACACATGACAAAATCATTATAGCCACTCACAAAAACACTTTTGACCTGAAAGGGAAAGTTCACCCAAACATTTAAATTCTGTGTTATTTACTCTGTTCCAGACGTACTTTATGGCTTGGAACACAAAAGATGTTAAAAAGAATGTTGGCCTCAGTAACAACTCACTATCTTCGTGTGAAAACAAACAAACAAACAAACAAAAACATTTAATTTTGAGTGAACTACAGTGTACTTTTAAAAGACCATAATGTGGCTAGAATCAAAGCACCAGATTTCAACCATGTGATCTGTGTATTCATAAAAGATTCCATAAAAGGTGAACATAAATTTAATTTTAATTTATTAACATAGAGACCATACAAATACTTTGTTGCATGCAGATATCAAAAACAGTTTTATCCAACAGTCCTGTACCGTTGTTCTAGCCTGCGTTTCAGCATGTTGTAGTTTTCCTTGGTCCCTGGAGCATTGGGGTCCAGCTGAAGAGACAGTTCGTAGTGCTTCTTTGCTAACTCTAGTTTTCCCCACCGGTGATAAAGAACAGCTGCAACATCACAAAAAAAAAAAAAAAAGACTTAAATAAGAGACTTTTCAGTAACTCAGCACTGGTCCCCTGTGAATGGATCAAGATTCACAGCCACTTCACTTTGTTGATTGATTCAATCTCACCAATTTATGCCAGTATCAAGTAACATTGCAGAAGTAAAACATGAACAAGTGTTTTTGTGACAATACTGAAGAGCCAGCGGGATGCTGTGAGACTAACCAAGATTGCCATGGCAACTGGCAACGTTTGGGTTGATCTTCAAAGCATTAAGAAAGAAACCTTCCGACTCCTGGGAGAAAAAGGAACGTTGTTTATGAAGATGCTGTGGTTTAAATGTCTTGTGCAGGTAATCTGTCTTTGAAATGCATATGTATTTTGACAAATATAGTTTCACAGAATCAGCGCTACATAAAAAAAAATTTGATTTATAAACCTTGTATTTTTCCTGTTTCCCAAGGACATTGGCGAGGGAGAACATGATGGTGTGATCTTTTGACAGCACTTTTAATGCTTCCTTCGCAATTAGCTCAGCTTGAGCCAGGTTTCCTGGAATGAAAGGTAAAACATTAAATATAAAATTTGCTGTTAATTAGAGTTCTTAATAGGGTTGAACAAACTCTTAACCCTAAGTATTATACTTCAGCATGTAACCCTCAAATTGTACAGCATGTTGAGGATAGATATGCTTTTACTTTTCTAAGTAATTAGAATTAATAACTTTCACTAGGCAGATGATTGAAAGGGTGATACAAATCCTATAGGAGTTATATTGGAGGCATCTGATCCATATCTTGAGATCAAAATAACATACAGATTTAATGCTATTTTAACTTGGGCCAGTAAGCAACACCCTAGCAACCAACCAGAATACCCTATTTATCACAAAGTAACCACATACAGACCACGTTTACATGCACTTAAGAAAATGGTTTATTCAGGTGTTTTTGCAGAAAGCGACATTCTGAAATATCATGCAATCATGAATGTCGTTTTCCTTACACTGCTGAAGGGATAAAGAGAAAGCAGTTTAACACACCAGGGTTTCTCTACCTGCGGCTTGTGAGGCCATGTAAATGCATAAGCTGTGTTCTTACAGGTTTTTAAAAGAATGTATAAACTATACCCATTTATACACACAAATGTAAAATATCCACATTTGCATTTATGTGATTGTACTTTGGGGGAATTTCAGAGTTTTATATAAGAGGAAACCCCTACTATTGCAGTACAATTCCGCTGCAGGTCACGTTAGAAAGTTAAAGACACAAACACAGCAACAATTCTGGAATATCTGGAAATGAATCAAAACAATAGAGAATACAATATTAAAGTCTTCCTCTGATGTCATGTTTGCTTTTTGACACAAGCGTCCTGGTGAAATTACATTACTGTACAGAAAACGTTTTTCTGACCAGGCGCATGTACTGTATATGGGAGTGAAGAGTGCACCGCTTATGCAGTGTATGTAAATGGGAACGCCACTTTCTCACAATAAGCCCATTTCTAGTGCCCATGTAAATGTAGTCACTGTAGCAACATGCTTAAGCCATTCACACCACACAGCAATTGTAACCACAGAACACCCTTGCATCCTAGCATTGGATGAGCAATGTGAGTTTTGCATGGGCAAGCAGCACTCACATTTTCTTTTTTTATTGCGATTTAGAATTTTAGAATGTCAGAGCCATGACCTTGCGGTTAGCACTCATGCTCCAGGCTTTTAGAGCTGCAGCTATCGCATGGGAGACACCCGTTTGATTCTGGCTCATGTCCTCTCCTTCTCCAGCATTACAGAAGGGCAATAAAAAAGCCCAAAATGAAGATATTGTAACACAGAAAATTATATTCCAAATTAATGTAAGTAAACGTTTCATAGATAGTTTTAGACAGTGGTAGAGAGTGGTTTACTGTAATTTCGGTTGACTGTGCTGAGCGGATTGCTTTTGTGTCAGCGGTCTCCAGAAGAGAGTTTTTCCACTCCAAAAATGACAAGATTCTTTTAGTTTCCTAATTAGAGGGCAACTCAAGGGCTACTGAGTTATTGATCCAGATGTCAAAACTCCCTCTGACCACAGACTCAGATAGATCCTCTTTAACCGACTGGCCCTTATAAAATTTATGAGCTACAGAGGATTTTGCTTCACAGTTGAAACCTAAACATGACTCATGTTTTATGTTTTCACACTTTCTCAATGCTTTTCCAGTTTAACCTTACAGGGAAACAATAGTAGGAGAAAACATCTCAGATTTCTTTCTTTTTTGGGGGGGGGGGGGGGGGGGGTATTTACTTAAAGAGGGGTTTTGGGATCGTGTGGGGCTGGAAAATGCAGAGGGAGTTGTTGCCAGTGCCAGGGTTTTGTTGGCAGGGAAAATGGATCGTGCCAAGACTCTCCAGGGAGGGCCAACCTGCTTGGGAAACGCATATGAATAAACGGCTTCTGTCAGGGAATCACGCCATTCTCCACACGGCAGGGAAGAGTGGCTTTATAACAACACACAAAGCTTTTAATACATAAATTTCAAGCATTGTTGAGTCTTGCTCTTCCGGTCTAATCATGTTGGTTCTTATTTCGGCATTTCGCAAAAAGGACATCCTCTGTTAATCCTGTAACATTTTGTCAGAACGGAAACTTTTGAGCAAAGAAAATAATAAATTTTGTAATTAGGAAAACAAGCACATAAACATATGGATATAAATGTATTTTACTGGCAATTTGAACAAATAGTCTTTAGTCAAGGTGGATGATGTATCAACTATTCATAATACATTCACAATTATTTTGCTAGCATTATAAAATTCAACATCGTGATCGTTTCCTTAACACTATGTTGTATGACTCGTTTCCCGACCCTTTCTTGTCTCAGGACAAGCGAGAATTAGATAATAAAGACAGATGTTTTAAAGGTGTCTCTGATTTACACTTAAGTAGCAAAAACAGCATTCTGAGTTGGTGAGTTCGATTCAGTTACGAGAAATAGTTCAAAATGTCCGTTTTCATGCATTGATACAAACTGTTCATGGAGGTGCCGTGTGGCATTTCTCATCTTTTAGTAAAATATATGTTGGTAAATATTGCAGTTAATTGTATTGTGTTTATTACTATTTTTACTGGATATCATAATAACAAATTATAAAATAACATTCTTCCCCATTTAATTTAGTGAAAAACACTGTGGAAAACATGTCTTGATTATTTTAACTACCGTAGATTGCTACTGTGTTTAGTAACTACACTAAAATTTTAAATCTACTTGACAACAATGCTTGTTTGGTGGAAAATATTTTTTCACCATTTTTAAGCTATTTTAAAGAAAATACTGAAATATTACTACATATCAAATATTATCAAAAAAATATTGAGATATAATTTCTTTGGTTATATCGCAAGCCCAAAATGTTAGATACTTTCCTAACAATGCTATGCAATGCTCTCTTTACAGTACATTACAAATAGTAATTAAACATTATTAAATCTAATAATATTATTGTGGTACTTGAGAAAGCCAAGTTGTGACGTTCTCAGTCCCTTTAGTGTCCCTGACCAGATAAGGGAGTGAGGATGGTGCGCAGGAGTTAATTGTTGTAAAGGGTGAACTAATTATGCAGCATGGCCCCATGTGGTAGCGTGCACCTGACGCTCAGCATCTGCAGAATGAAAGTTCACACCTCTCTCTCTCTCTCTCTCTCTCTCTCTCGCTCGCTCACATACACACACACACACACACACACACACACACACACACAGTTATAGGCTGCTTCTATTCTTGGGACAGCAGACACAAACGAGAAGGCAGGAAGATCTGTTTACCCCTAAGGGCAGGGTCAAGGTCACATTTAATGAAAACACTCACTATGTTTATGCATAAGTGACTGCCCCTGTCTGGACTTGGACTAACATGGATCTATACTGCATTACTAAACTATGATGTAGGTAAAGGTCACCTCAACACCCTCTCATGGTAGATAATGGGTTTGGGTAAGGGCATAATATTAATATGTATGTCCTTAACGCCTCGTGCGTGGAACTCGCGCTTACTTCCGCATTAGACATCCGGGAATTTGCACATGATGAAGTTGTACAAGTTTATTCAAACAACATCGTGCGAGACCATACGAAATAGACGACTTGTAAATTAGGTATGTATTTTCATGAGATCGGGTTGGTCAGCTAGTCATTATCGCAAAATAGACAGCATTATCAGGATACTAACATGAAGCGAACAGAAAATTCTGCTTTAAACATGGCTACTTACCAAATAAATAAATACTGTACATGGACATGAAATCTTATTTGAAATTACTTCAAGAGAAGAGAACATGAAACTGGCGCAGCAATTTAGGAAACCAATTGACTGGTACAATGGTCAATTATAGATGTTAGCAGTCATCATACAAACGTTTTGACTGCAGAACACTGCGATTGACCAACCAAAGTAAGGGAAAAATAAGACCACAAGTATATGACAGGAAACTTTACAGGTTGTAAAGTCTTGTGACGATATCAACTGACCTACTGTTCTATTTTTTTATCTAATCAAATGATACGTTTTTCACCATGTCATACCAGTGTTGTCCAACAGTATGACCATGTTGTTCCAAGCCAGGCTATGGTCAGGCTTCAGCATGGTAGCGTTCTTCCAGGCATTTAGAGCATCCACGCTGCGGTTCAGGTCAGCGTACTGGATATAAAACAAACAGGTTCCAGTTACAACAATAAATACATACACTGACAGTGACCAGCCTAGTCTAGTGCTGGGTTTCAATGGGATAATTCTACATCCTCCACGGAACCAGTCACTACATCATTTGTCCCATCTATTCAAACATAAACATTGAAACAGAGACAGATTTCATGTATTCCTTTATTTACTAAAAAATTATTTTAAGAAATAAAGAAAAAATTCTAATGTTATTAACCATTCTTTAATTTCATTTTAACCGGTTACAACTGAAAAGGAGGCAGCGAAACTCCGGAACCAGAATGAAAAAAACACTGTTTCTGCTCAGAACAAACCAAAATGAAAAACATACCGTTAAGGATGGTTTTTGCAATTTCCTGCCCAAATTAAAAAATTGCACTATGTTGGTTTTTACTTAGAGTTGTAATGTGAACGTAATAGGCCAAGAACAAATCCACAACAGACATATTAAAAATCTATTTTGTCTAATTTTGCCTTAAGACAGACATTTCTGATACATTTCCCCATGATCTAAACATGTTTTAAATGTACTGAGGCTCATGCCTTATAAAAATTACAGAGAAAAGTATCTCTTACCAGACGTCCCAAGTTGTAGTAACAGTCTGGGTATTTCTTCCTGAATTTAATCGCATTCCAATAGCTCCTTTCAGCTGCATCAAACTTTTTCAGACTGTTCTGCACAATACCCAAATTCATCCAAGCCGCAGCAAAATCAGGCCTAACCCAATCAAAGAAGTAGTGAAAAGGTTATAGAATGACACACAATATTAAAGCTTCCTTACAATGAAACAACTGCTAAATTTCTTCACTCACTGTATTTGAACTGCAGCTGACAGGAGCCCTTCTGCTTCCGGTAACTCATTTCGTTCCTTTAATATATTACCAAGATTGTTCATGGCATGAACGTACTTGGGGTGTAATCTATTACAACAAACAAACAAAGGCAGAAAAAAAATTAAACACTTATCTTATATTCACATAATTCAGATACAGAATCTCACATGCTCCTGATATATTGTACCTATCTTAATGCTAATAGAGAGTCACAAGCTCTATTCAAATTCAATTGTGAGATGAGTCTCTCGTGAGGTTCACTTAGGATGTTGCCCTAGAAGGTAGTAGCATTTGTAGACAATAAGGCAGAGTTAGAATTGTGCACCATGTCACTGATGATAACACTGCACTGTTTAAAATGCCGAAAGACAGAAGAATGAAGTGTTTTTGGCCAAACAGAATATGACAGACTCATGGTATTTACCTCACTGCCTCTCTGTAGTATTTGACTGCAGCACTCTGGTTGCCTCTGTCAGCAAGGTTCTTGCCAACATTATAATGCACCTGTGCAACAAAGGAGAAAGATAGAGTGCTGATCAAGCTAATGAACTAATTTCTTATTGATGTGCAGAAAAATGCACAACCATTTTTTTTTTTAATTAATTTGCTATTCTCAAATTCTCTTATTTTGAGTGGCTCCAGTGGTTTAATACATGCCTTCTGAAGTGATATTGTAGGTGTGGGTGAGAAACAGATCAATAATTAAGTCCCTTTTCAATATAAAAAGAAGAATGTGAAAGTTGAGATTTGTAGTAAAAACAGACTTAAATATTTATCTGTTTCTCACCCACATCTATCATATTTCTGGATTACTTTTATGCTGCCTTTGTATGCTTTATAGACCTTCAAAGTTATGGCCACCATTCAGTTGCATTGTATTGACCTACAGAGATATTGTACAAAAAAATATTCTTTTGTGTTCTGCAGAAAAAGTCAAACATTTGGGATGGCATGAGGGGAGTAAATGATGAGAGAATTTTCTTTTTTCAGTAAACTACCAATTTAAGTCGGCTAACTAATTACAAGGTCTGTATGGAAATCTCCACAGCCTGTCACTCTACAAAGTTCTACACACACCTCACCCCTTGCATGTTTGGTGTTAAATAGTTTTGCCGATTTATTCTGAATTAAATATTTTGTATAATATAAAATATTTTGTCTACATATTTTTTCAAGTTTCAGTTACCCAATAACAGTGTCAGATTGACACATTTGAACATACTTAAACCACTGACCAATTCTGCAGGTTTCTATCCACATTTAGCACAAATATGAAAAATGTGCAGATTCCATGTAGGCCTACCGGTACTAGTTAGTTATTTAGCTCATGCTTTAATCCAAAGTGATATACAGCACACACAGTTTCAGTGCTTGTTTTTTATTATAAAAAAAAATTCCTAATTGACAGCTAGTTAATCAGAGGCATTGTGTGTGTTGATAATTAAACTGAAGTTACAATAATGGATTTCAACAATGGAGTGCAGGTGAATTACTGTTAGTGATCACGCTCTCCACAGCATGTGCAATCTCACCTTGGCATTGAGAGGACAGACAGACAGGGCGCTGGTGAAGAGACTCTGTTCAGATCTCCACTGTTGACTGCGCTGTGCAGAGCGAGCCACATTCACACAGAGCAGCATTAACGTGGCCGCTCTCAGCAGCCTCTGTGGTCAGCCCACACACACATTAGACATGAACAAACTCAATGGAACATTAGTTACAGTGAATTATGTTCTAATGGTGGATATTAGGAGGTGATAAGTGGAAAACTAATGGAAAACAGGATGAATACCTTGTGTTTCCTCCAATGGTAGCTACAGTAGCCCACAGCATAGGCCAGAATGAGGCAGTAGCCTGCAGAGGAGAGGTACAGCACCCGTTCGGCTATCACAAATCCCACCCTGAAGAACAAATTACTGGCTGGCAGGAATGGAATTACAAGCAGTACAAGGCCAAACGTCAGAATCCTAAAATCATAAGAGGGTAATATAAAACAGAGCCTGAAATTTCATTCATTTCTGAAAATGGGTGGGATTTCCCCATTTAGAATCAAATCAAATCAAATCCCTTTATTGTCACTCAACCATATACACAAGTGCAACAGAGGGTTAATGTGAATGTGTGAATCCTTCCATGTGGATGATATTCATTACTTTTGGGGATGAGGAATAGTAGCCATGACAAAAATTGCATATCTAACACAGAGCTACTTTTCAAAATTTTAACCTCAACGTAAACACTTCATTAATGGAACTGTAGCAAAATATTTAAAACAATTAAATAAATACAAAAAATCCAATATTGTGAGAAAAGTTATACTTTTTTTTATATCAATACATGATCATATTGGCACAGACTTACTGTATTAAAAGGGCTGTCAATTTAACACGTTCATTTAATTAAATTATTTAAAACAATTCTTTCATTAAATTTTGAACCCTGGCCCAGGTCATTTAAGGAATTTTGTCAGTAAATACTGCTGCTCTTACCTCCTTTTATCACTGTCCAGCGAGCGCAGAGCTTGGCTTACTAAGCCTATCAGACAGCACCACAGAACAAGAGGCCAGACGATCCTCCAATCATTCGCTGATTTAATCAGAGGCACACAGCCCATTGACCAATCAAAACAAAGCCACCAGGGACAGAGCAGTAACCAGGCATTCAAGGAGTAGTAGTAATTATAGTTCACAATCTGTCAATCAAAAAGAGAAAATGCAGAGAAGAGGAGAGGAGCAAATAGACATTTAAGGAGTTTGTGGAAAATATGGCTCCGTCCTTCTAGGTTAGAAAAGACTGTTCAAACATGAAAATCAAGTATATAGTTTATTTAAGCTATTTCAATCGAAAAAGCATGACATGCAAAAACATTTTCAAATCTACAAAGCAATGTACTGTAAAAAAAAAAAATCTAAAATATGTAATTAGAAAAGACAATCAGAGGACCACATCTTAAAGGAGAAGTTCACCTTAAAATGAAAATTCTGCCATCATTTATTTAAATTATTCAACATTCATATGGCTTTCTTTGAGAGTTGTGGCAGATGGAATGATTTTCAGGAAATCGAGGCTTAAATTTAGTTTTTGTTTTTTTACTAACACAAAGCTACCATATGGCTTAAGAAGATTTGGAATATTGATTTGCAGATGATTTGGAGCTTAACAAGACCTGTCAACATTTACTTCCACTGCATGGAAAAGCTAAACTTCTCTTTTTGTGTTCCACAGAACAAAGTCAGTCCCACATGTTTGGAACAACTTGAGAATGAGCAAATGATGACAGAATTTTGAGGTGATACACAGTTAAATTTAAAAGAAATTGCATAATTAACAGCATCATAGACAAAAGTGCAACTCAAAAACCCAAACTGAGGGGCCTGCTTACCCTCAGGATGACATTCTCAGCAAAGGATGCTGGGTTATCCACCTCTGTGAAGGATGGAGGCCCAGTTCCCATTATCCTCCATCTTGCATATAAAAGAAAAGATCCACCAAGAAAGAGAAGAGCCAACCTCACTAGCAAACCGTTCCTCACTAACTCACCAATCTGGGTGGACAAGAGAAGCTATGAGCAGTCTATTTGGGTCAAAAGAGAAACACCCTGTGAATAATAACGGCACTTACATCAGCTGACTTTCGCCTAGACAGCAGCCGGTGAGCGATCTCATAAATGTTCAGATTGCAGACCATGAGAATATCATAAGTAGCATTCACTCCCTGTGAACAAGGAAGAAATAAATGTGAATCTTCAAAGGATAATCCAGAAACAAATGTGATGCTCAGGGGTAATTATATTGTAAAACCTATTCAAAGTGGAGAGTCCCTTAACAATTGTGCTCATAGCATATTACATTCTTTGAATTGCAGCTCTTCAAAAGTGCAAATGCATACTTTTTTCTAAAGCAGCATTTAAAGGTGAAGTATTTCAAATACTTTCTATAGTGAAATATATTTGGACAATAATTATTTATGTAATTAAAATGGAAAGTGTGTAATTTCTTAACTACATGTTCACATTCTGAAACATACCGTATCTGTTAGAAACTATTTGTTTAAGCACAAATGTTAGCACATTTTCACTCACCAAAACCGTGATGCCTTGCTCCTTACAGAGCATTGCTAGAGCACACAGAAGAATGCTGCCAATTATGCAAAACACAGAGAACTTATTATCACCACCTACAGAGAAATGAATAATTAACCTACTATCATAATTTATATATTTATATAAAAAGAAAAACAGATATAATCATTGAGATGCAGTATCTGGCAATTAACTTTCACACAATGCCATCATAAAATGTATTTGAACATGTTTTAGTGTATTAACTAACCTTGAAATGCTTTGCAGTAAACTAGAAATGAGAGCTGAAAAAACAGGGCACACAACAAATCTGCTCTGCCAACAATGCCAGCCACCTACAAGACAGAGAGCCAACATAGGAGATCAACTCCAACTAAATACTGAGCTGAAGGTCAATGTCAGCAAAAACTCCTGAATCAATGCATTATCAAGCAGGTCAAGGTCATGGAATCCACCCTAGAGGCATTTGTTTTAAGGACCCCATCAAATCACTTGACAAGTGCTGTTCTTGTGTTGATGTGTTTCCTATTCAAAAACAACATTTGGGCAGGACATATCAAAGGGCTCGTTCTCCCCTCCCCTGTTTTTATATAGCCAAAAGGTTTAGCTACATCACAGCCACAAACCATGATATGCAACTCTGTTGCTGGGGGAGGGACATTCTCATTCTGGAGAAGATTAGATTGGATGAAATTTTGTGCAGGGCGGCATGAGTCATCAACATTGTTGGTCCATTTTCTCAAAAGGGAAAGATTGTACATTTTAAATGTGTAATTGTGCTAAAAGTTAATTTTATTAAAAGTCATTAAAAATTATTTAATGGTGTCTTTAATAACACATTTTACAACTAAACAAGTTAAATCCTGCTTGTACTATAAAGGCAAAAAACTGCAGCATAAAATATCTTTTGCCTTCCTTTCGTGTGTGAAATTGCCTGTATTTCTGGCAGTGCCAAATTAACGGCAGAGGCAGGAGGCAGCCCTCATTACAGTGCTGCAGTCTGCCCCGGCTGGAATCCTGGGGCCACCTTCTTTGATACATCCCATAGGCCAAAGTCAGTGGTCTCTCTGAACCTCACCCCCTCCAGGTCCAGAACTGGTCTTTGTGAACCTGATTAAAGCACTGATACCGGAGCATCAACAGCCTTTATTGTGTTCGGATGCATCCACGGCAAGTCAGAGCACACGTTCAGTAGCTGTTAATAGCCATGCCTGAATGTAGAATCCACCTATGTGATGCACACCAGCTGCGTGAAGCTTTCTTCTACACAAACCTTGTAATGTATATTTCATGCAACATCAGTGAACATTGTGATATGGGGCATTGTAGTTGGATATTGTTTACTAGGCAGAGACAGCCAGCTGAATCACGCCTTCCCACTCTACTTACGCTTTCTGTGTGAACTGGGTGCGCAGCAAAGAAGAGCGCAGCCAGGAAAGAAACTTTAGGAGAGAGACTCAGTTTTGCCCCTCTATCGTCGTGAGCCAGGCCGCCAATTAATATTGCAAACACATCAATCATTAACACAGAAATAACACAGTGGAGGGCAATATTGAGCACGTGGAAGCCAACTGGAGACAATCCACCAGCCAAGAGGTAGTTTATCCTGAA
Organism: Moxostoma hubbsi; assembly: GCA_032164185.1. Lineage (NCBI taxonomy): Eukaryota > Metazoa > Chordata > Actinopteri > Cypriniformes > Catostomidae > Moxostoma > Moxostoma hubbsi. The sequence continues at coordinate 13,786,939 of JAVLUX010000011.1, read as the reverse complement.
GAAACAGAGTAACATGAACAAATCAGAATCATCTAAACCTACTTGACTTGTAAATGTAAAGAAAATTTTACACTCAATATTTGCCTCAATATTCATTTTGGGATTGGTTTCCAGTGGTATCTTGCATTCTGACATAAAGAAATTTGGATCAACACTGTACATTTTTAGTCTGGAGCTGCACTCTTAAAGGGACAGTTCACCCAAAAATGAAAATTCTCTCATAATTTTAGAAAATATCTCAGCTTTATAGGTCTGTAAAATGCAAGTAAATGATGGCCAGAACTTTGGAGCTCCAAAAAGCACGTAAAGGCAGCATAAATGTAATCCATACAACTAAATCCATATCTTAAGAAGCAAAATGATAGGTGTGGGTGTGAAACAGATCAATATTTAAGTACTTTTTTATACTATAGATCCACATTCTAACAGCCCTCCTATTACCATACCCATTTTTTCCTTTTCATCTCCCTTTCCAGTAGGTGGCGATATGCATGAAGTATTCGAATGGCTAAAAAACAAAAGAACTGTGTCCGCTCATGAGCATGTGGGCTATAGGAGGGCTGGTGAAAGTGTAGATTTATAGTAAAAAAATACTTAAAAATGTATCCGTTTCTTACCCACACCTATCATATCTTTTGAAGTTATGGATTTAACCACTGAAATCATATAGATTACTTTTATGCTGACTTTATGTGCTTCTTGGAACTTCGAAGTTCTGGCCACAACTATTTGCATTGAATAGGCCAATTGTGTTCTGCAAAAGTCTGAAAGTCATACTGTGATGGAGAGCCAGCAAATTTCTCTACTTCATGGGATTTTATTGTGTCTAAAGGACTTATTTCTAATTATAAGTGAACCGAACTATTGAGCATATTCATCTGAGATGCTGTTCTTGAGTAGCACTCAAATATTGCGCACCACTGTGAAGGCTAAAAATAGCCGCGAGTGCATCACCAGCCTGTGTGTGAGTTTGTGTCAACAGAGCAGCAGCACCATTCACTAATGTGCTGGTGCTAGGCATACTATATATTTACTTATTAAACACAGCCTTTTGTAAGTCACAGAACTATCGCATATCGTCTTCAAGTGACTTTGAATAAAATGCATGAGTCATATGAACTGCTTTAATGTTTTTTTTATGTTCTTTTTTGTCATTTCTGGAGTTTGACAGTAATGAACATGACAAACACACAGTATCGAATTTGGATCGGGCTCGTCTTACCAATACCCGATCCATCTAAAATCTTCAGTATCGGAGCCAATACCGATCCAAGTATCGGATCAGTGCATCCTTAATTGTATCTAAGAATGGAGAGGCAAGGGTTAATTTTATCTAGAAAATGGTATACTCCAATTTTCAGAGGCAGGACAATTGCGCATATATACACCAAGACTGAGGTGCTAGACAAGATGGACGATGAGTGTTTGGAGCACATGGACAAGGTTGCTAGCCTTGCTTGAGCGCAATATACTCCAGCCACCATTGTTTAGGGAGGGGAGTACTGCTGCTCCAAAAACAGGTCTAGTTTTTAAGTCTGTTTTTTTTTTATTATTATTATTATTATGTAACCTTGCTTTTATGTTCGCTCTTAAACACTTATTTATCTACACATTTTGCACCTCCAACAAAATAAACATCTTTTTGGAATGCCAATCCTGCTTCCGAGTGTGATTCTCACATCTGGGATGGCATGAGAGTGATTAAATGATGAGAGAATTTTCCTTTTTGGGAGAACTATCCATTTAAAAGGTGTTTTATTAAAGTTTACCTATTTTAACTTGACACTTCTTAAAAAAGGTGGCACTCATGGCACAACACTGAGAAATCAGCGAGATGTGATGCAGCGTCTGACACATATAGCCAAAGCATACGAATACTTGAATAATATATCTGTCGTTCATGAATAAACAAAAAATACAATATGCCCATCCCTAGTGTCCGCAAAGTTTCTAAATACAAAAGCGGAGCTTGTGCAATTTAAATAGTAAAGAAAAAGAAAACAGCAGAGATGTCAAAATAAAAAAGACATGGCAGCATTATAGAGTTCTAATGTTTATAGTTGAGTTGAGATAACGGGCCATTACTGATGCGAAACAATGTCATTCTCATTAGCAGCATGTAGGACATGAATTATGCCCCCATATATATATTCCTCACAGTAGCAGTCAAAGGCCGTTCTAAAATGAGTTTGAAAAAAGGCAATATATGCATCCAATTTTAATGTCAATTATTGCGGCATTCTGCGAGGAAGCACTTGGAGGACCTCTTTTGATTTCCCACTGAGAATAAAATTACAAGTCCAGGCATCTAATATATGCAAAGAGGATTGAAACTATTCACTATATGCAGGTTGGACTATTAACTTGTGTTAAACATCAGTCACACAGCAGTAATTGAAAGACGCTTTTGTCTCTGTAAGTCAGATACCTGAAAGTCAGGACGGTCAGCGGCCGGTAGGATTTATGACTGGAGTTGCTACTTAAGTTACTTCCCCAAAAGTCGTTTTTCCAAATGTTACTCAGAGGAGTTTCAGGATTCAAATCCTACAAAGTGGAAAAGTCACATGGGTTTGACAAAAATAACAATACATCTTATAATTTAGATGCCTTGGAATATCAAGCACAAGTCATTTTTATTATAAGACACTTTAATGGTGCTTTTGCAACCTTTTTAAACTTTGAAAGTTCAAGTCCCTGTTCTTTTAATTGCATGGAAAAGAACAACCTGTACGTGATTCTAGATTTCTTCTTCAAAATCCAAGTTTGGAACAGCATGAAAGGTTGTAAATTGTAAATAATTTATTTTGTTTTTTGGTGGGGTTGTAAACTAATCTACAATAGAAAGGAAATCTAATTAGGCATTGTAAGAAATGCTGAACACTGCGTGCGGTCTGCAATTAATTATTTTCACAGATCCAGATGTTACCCACATAGCCTAGATAACAAAATCATCTTTAATGATCCCAAAATCATCTTTAATCTATATGCACTGTCAAGGTAAAGACATGCTTTCATTCACTGTAGATCACAATTGACCATTACAACAACAGTGCTTGTGTTTAATAACAAAAACGTATGAATAACCTTAACACAATGACAATACCTTGTTATTGATGATGGCTTCTGAATCATCAAAGACAAAGTCCCCGTCATAGCTGTTTATGAAACAGATCAGGGCAACAAAGGCAGTGACCAGCCTGGAATGTAAGAGTCCCAGTTTTGGCAGGGGTATGTGGTGATCCCAGTAAGGCTCAGACAGCACCATCTTTCATGTGGTTTCTGTACATTGTGACCAACCACTGATTTGCAGAATGAAGAGGAAAAGGACAATATGAAAAACGCACTCTAACACCCTTAAATCAGAAAGCAATAACATTTGAATAGTAGGGTGTATATAATAGAAACATACCTATGCAATAGAGAGAGATCTGTTAGAAAGGATAGAATGTCATCATCTCAACACAGTTGCATTGTACTATGCTGCATGGTTGCATACTGAGATGCATGCTTAGAATGCATAATAACAACCGGTTGTCAGGGCGAGCAAAAGATACGGAATCGGAATCAACCATTCACACTCGAATGCTTTTCTAAGTCAAAACAGGCAGACACAAAAAAGCGCTCAACAACGTCAACAAAAATTGTCTTCCCACCGACGTGGACGTTTTGCGATGTGTAGATGGTGAGCAATAGAGTTTTAAAATCCCCGACCTCACTTAAAGATGAAGCTAAACACCGAGAATGAGAAAATCGGGGTTTAATACGTGGGTAAATGGTGGTTGATCCCTATTTCAGCCATTCTCCCGTCTTCTACTTCCTGCCAGCGCGCTGACATGAATCGACGGTGTGGCATCACATGACTTGAGCTAGCAGCGAGGAGAATAACAAGTGAGGTCTCAAAGAGTTCAAACATAAAAAATACTGTACAGTACATGTAGGGCTCGAGTTGAGGGGAGATGCGAGGGGATGCCATAAGAAATACCAAAAAGCATTCCCCTATGAATACAATAACTGAATCATAAAAACAAGTACAGGTGAAGAAAGAAAACGTATAAACCAACCAAAATAAATACAGAAATAAGGAGACTAATAATAGAAAAGATAAAAAAAAATATAGATTTTTAACATAAAAGACGTATTTTTTTTATAACACAGATGTCAGGAAAGTTCTAATTTTAGCATATAAGAAAGGGTATACAATTTTTATTAATAGCGCATATTAACTCATTTTTATTGCTAAAATTGTGGAAGATGTGGTCTGAAAACACTGTAAAACAGGTGTGTCTGAGTTTGCGATGGGTGGACTTTGAACCTTAGTGTTCACGTGAAACTTATGCCACACACTTTCAAACATGGACAAGTAGAAAGAATGTGTGTCGGCAGTGGGCGAGAAACACACACACACACACACACACACACACACAAAACACTTTTCATGATCATAACGTTAATTTTTTCAAGATTCATCATAAAATACAATAACAGAGGATAACAGGTGCGTATTATTATTGCCATGTGTCCTAAGGGTAAATGAAGTGACGCTCATTTTTGTCCAGATCTATTAAATTAAAAATACATAAAGAAAATGCAATTCACACAAACCATTTACTTGAATACACCTCTTCTATGGTGAACGTTTTTCAATTACTGAATTTAAAGTCATATTGATATTATAGTTTTTTTTTCTGGGGCTTAAAGTAAAAAATGTCATGTGGTGTCCAGAGTCTCATTAAAAGCTGAAATTCCTGAAATAAGAAATGTTGGCATGACTATTGTTATTTCTTAAAAACAAATAAGCAGTGAAATAATTGTGTTTTAAAATATGATTAAAAATGCAGTGCAAAAAGTCATTGGGTGTAACCAACATGTAGGTAGTTATTTTGTTGTTTATGTTGACCATATAAACCATATAACAGAGAGAACTCCTTTAGACCCTCAAGTCTGAGAGTGAAGTTTTAAAAAATGTCTGATATTTATTTAGACATTTTTATGAAAAGGCACATTTTGTTCATGTGGTGTAACCCTGAGAAAACTTCTTGATATTTTTGACTCAAATATTCATAATATTTATAAAATTAAATAATTATTATTTATTTTTTTTATCTTTGAAAAATATGTATGAAAACGTTTTGGAAATTAATGAAGTTGTTTATGCTCTCATATATTCAAGGTGCAAGGAAAGTATTATACTTTTTACCTAATGGTTACACCACATGATCATTTTAAAGTTAGATTTTTGTGTTTATTTATTTATTGTAGAAAATGCTATATAGATTTTTCAGTATGTAGGAAACGTGTATCATTATAACACCTTGTACAACCTTATTTGTCAATGACACAAAAGTAGCCAAATGTGGCCATGTAAACACATAAGAGGCATTCTGATGGGTTTTTGAAGAGTGTGTGTGCGTGGATCAGACTTCAATAACAAACATCATAGGTTCCTAACAAGTCAACACAGCAAAAAGAATTCAACATTTCTGTGAGTACAGTGGAAAAATCACATACACTACAAACTATACCCATTTATACACACCAAGGTAAAATATCGACTGTCCCTAACGTCTGTGTATATGCTCATACATTGGGGGAATCCCATAGTTTTATGTATGAGGGGAAACCCCAGCTGGAGGTTGTGATATTAAGTTAAGGAAACACACAGCAACATCTCTGGAATATCTGGAAATAAAGTGAATCAACAGAATAAAGTCTTCCTCAGATGCCATGTGTGTGTTTTTACTCAAGTGTTGTGGGTAAATAACATTGCTGTGGTGAATACTGTTTACTGACTGACCAACATGTATACGTGAGTAAAGCGTACATCACTTAAACAGTGCATGTAAACAGGAACACTGTTTTCTCACAATAACCTGCTATCTCTCAATAAGCCAATTCCTGGTGTCCATGTAAACGTAGTCAATAATTTGGTTTGGTCTAAATACCAGTGGGTGGCACCGGCCCAACAAGGTCCACCTGTGGCTATGCCATTGGTAACACAGATGGAGATGTTAGGCTAATGATAGCCTCCATCACCATTCACTTGCATTTATTGGAAAAACAAATGCTGTGAAGGTGAATAGTGACTAAGACTATTGCCTAATTTATGTAAATTATGTAAGTGAATGATAACAGAATTTATTAGTGAACTATCCCTTTAAGCACTTTATAACTACACCGACTTGATCTTTGCTTTAACATTTGACAAAGATGTTTGTAACAAAATAAAAACGATCTAAAATTAGATTTTATTATGTTTAATTACCAATAAATTAAATACATTTTTCAGCTACCATTGTGGCAATGTATCATAATGGTGATTGTCCTAGTTCTCTCCTTTTGAATCGCTGACACATCACTAATCACTTAGCAACACAAATACCATTCCAGCCAGTCCTCTGTCAGTTCCTATCTCATGAGAGATGACATCATAGAGATTAGCTGTAGCTTTGATTCCTGGTACAATCGTTTCAAACACAAAGACTCACACCTGTGTCAGAGCTTTACACTATCAATACAGGCTTTGAGCATGCAGTGAAACCATTACCTTGTCCCCTGTGATTAAATTATACATTGTAAGGGCTCCGAATGGAACCGGCCAAACCTGAAACTCTTCAAATGAACAGAAAGGGGTTACCTGTGTTTCTACATAGAGTAAGACAGACTAAAGTTTAAAAGCAGTGTCGTGACAAACTGTTGATATTTCTTGTGTCTTTGGAAGGTTGGAAGAATAACTCTATATTTTCTTAGTTTGCCTTTCTGCTGTTCTGAGCTCTGTTTTTTCCCTTCATCCAATATTATGATTCATTTTAACTATAGAATGTACAGTTATAGTGGTGATTGATTTAGTGACTAGTCTGATGGATAACATTTGCACAATAATCTGCCCTATTACTTGCATAATTAATTGCCTCTGTCCCGTTTGTACTGTCATGGAATAAAAACTCACATCCTTTCTAATTACACCATAAACTAAACATTTTATTTATTTACACACACACAATTATTATCATGAACAATTTAAGAACTAAATAATTGTATGAATTTGGATCTACGGATCTAATCCAGGAAATGCATTGTCCTTTGTATCTCATATCAAGCGTGTGAATACATAGTAAATCTATATATTAACTAAATGGCCTCATTGATACACATATAATTAGGTGCTGAATTTCTACAATGGCAATATTGTACTGATTAAAATTAAATTCAACTGTCTTTATTGATTAATTTATTAAGTCAGCCTTCAATTGAGGTAAAGGTTCTGGTGTATCTTGTGTATCTGGCCGATGTTATGGCCTTGTTAGGTGAGGAAATTGCAAATGTGTTTGACTCCACTGCCTCCTTGTAGCTGTTGGCCCCTTGCTTTGGTCATTAGGAAGATTTTCAGTCTTAGTAGAGCAATGACAGGTGAAATGAATCACAAAATACCCCCCACCCACCCCTCTCTCTTTCTTTCACAGACACAAATTGGAATAAAAAAGTAATTATTCATAAGAAAAAAATATATATAAAGCAGGTGCAATTCATACAGTTAGAAGACTCATTAAGGAGCATCAAAGCTCAAAAATTGATATTATTATTATAATTATTATTAAAATCTGTTATTATCACTGGATTGTAATAATGTTCTCCTTATTTTTTATTTTAAATGAAAAATAAATAAATAAAATGAATGCTAAAGAGCAGAAGCAACATGTTCAATTCATATTCAAATAATTTGCCATTTAATTAACAAACTATACTTCAAATTAGTACAGATAGCATAATCCATTATGTTTTAAATATTAATTAACATACTCTCACAGAACACAGCTGTGTTAGTTTTTCCACTAATTATCATTAGCTCAGGAAAAGATTTGTGGGCCGAGACATTGCGTGATATCAAGCCATTTCCTCACTTTCATGCCATTTGACCCTGACCTTTCCTTTCTTTTATCATTACATGTACCGTCAGATCACAAAAAAATCAATGTCTGTCACCCTTTCTGGTATCAAAAGACATTAGGTCCCCATGTTCTCTGATGTCTTGTCTGTCACTTTGCATTTGTGCCAGTGGCTCCTGGGACAGTCAGAAGAGAGGAGAGGAGGCCTTCATTAACAGATAAATAACAGAGAGCAGAGTGCTTGAACTAGCCAGCTGATATTAAATACATATTTCATGCATTTTCACATATGGGGCAAATCATCAGTCACCAACTATCCGAATGTGAGGTGTTTATGCATATCTAGCAGAAACTATACCAGTGAAATAAATAAGAAAGTGTGTCTGCTTCTATTATCATTTATAGTATAGCTATGTGTTTCTAACCATTGTGCATCTTATGGAGTATTCAATAAATATAACAGAATAATATTGTGCCAAATAAATGTATCAAAATTAGAAAACAATTAGATTCTCAAACATAGTTGTCCTGTTATAACTCACCTCATATTACTAAATCACAACTGATTAAATATAAAATAAATATTTTTTTATATTTTATAAATAACTAATTCAATTGTAATGATTGCAGGCAATGACAGGCAGACAAAGGCATGAAGAACCCAAGTGCAGATTATTTAAAGTGGCATCCAACCATGAACCATGAACTTGAGACAATGCTACACAAACAATACCTGACCAAGAAAAATGGCAAACATCAGGGCTAAATACACAGACATGGGTAACAAGTAAACAAGACAACCAATCACAAGAATGATCTAATAATAAGACAATGAAACATGAACTAATGACATAACAGAAATGATAACAAGATAACGAGACTCATGAACACAAACCAATGAGAACAAACCACATGGAACAAGAGAGAATCACATGAGGGAACAGATCACATGACATGGCTATGAAACAGGTATTAAACTTTCAAAGTAAAAGACATGAACACAAAACATGAACAAAACACATAAACATGACAATAATATTATATATGTAATTTTACAAGTTATATATAACAGTAAAATTCCAAAGAGCTTAACAAATAAAATTCAGTTTAAATAACTAAGAATAAACAATAAATGATTAATAAAATTCATTAAAAAAAAAAATAATGCTGATGCTAAATATTGTATTATCATCACAAAAGCATTATAGACTAGATAATGCACCACACGTTGCTCTTGTATTGGTATCTTATGGTGAAATAGTGCTCATTGTTCTTGTAGATGAAGGCTATTAAGTGAAAAAGTCTTTGAGGGGCTGTCAGGGGCCTCCTAAACTGGAGCGCTTGGAGTCAGTCATGAGCCAATTCTCTGGCAGCCTGGACTAGAATGACCTGCAGGATGATCCAGAGGATCTGGACCTGAACTGCCATACTGACCTCTGTAGCGATAAACTGCTGGGTCAGTTTGTCTTCCCTTTCATCAGTGACCTCACAGGATAGCTGACCTCTGATAATACTACTGTCAAGATATCAAAAGGGCACAGTGAGTCAGGCGGTTCGATATTGCACTTAGAGATGGTGGGGCAGTTGTGTCTCAGCGGTGCATTTTGTAGAAACCTGGTCTCTTTCCAAGTGATACTGAATTCTGAATTTCAAGCAGAGAGTGGGACCAGTAGTGGTGGACAAACGATAGAAAAGTGTGCACATTAAACCAAAATTTGGAAACAGGTTTATGGCAAAATGCAAAATAGAAGGCTCCAAAAAACACTAAATGGCTGATATAGACAAAGATATGTATTCCCAAATGGAATTCTAAGTACTAAAATACTTGTACTATACATTATATATATATTGAGAATTCTAAATAAAATTATGGCAGAAACTTATTAACTAATTTCCCTAGATTTCAAGTTTTGTTGTTTAGTAATTTCCATCACGTATCCTGTAATAATAGAATATGTACCCCGTGGTTAAAAAAAATACCTAGACCTATATATATTTAAGTAACATCACACAAGCAAGGGTGCAATATGACCCTACATCAGCACTGCTGTGATTCGGCCGCAGGTAATTATTAAGCACGATGACTAGTGTGATATTGCTTATACACAACAGTTCAATGAACAATTAAATGTAAAAAAAATAAATAGGAAAAACCGAGTAAGGTCATAAAAAAGCATTTGTGCATGGAACTACTTTATTACGCTATGGATCAGAATCTGCGGTTGCTTGTTCAAAACAAATGATGTGTCCAAACCTCTGTTAGTAATTCAAAAAGTTCACTTCAGAAATAGTATCACGGCTTCTGCTGTTTCTAACAAGTTATTGGATAAACAAGGATGTATTGATGGGTGTGTGTCTCTCAGCTGCAATGAGCCTTAATCTTGAAATTGTTCATTTAAAGCCGTTTAAAAATATATCCTAGCTTAAGTAATGCATTGGTAATGACTACAATGACTAACGGATTCACTTTACGTCACCAACTTGCTCATATTACATACAAAAATTATCTTTTGCCACCACCTGCTGGCTAACATATGTCATTTCAAAAATAAAAACTAACTCCTAACAGATATGCACTGCTCTTACACCTTAGTTTAGAATGGCACGAACACAAGCGGAGTGATACACACAGTGAAGCATCCGAATGCTGATCCTGTCAGACCATCAGTGCTCAGATTTGTGATCAAATTTGAGGACCGGAACTAACTGTTGTATATATATATATATATATATATATATATATATATATATATATATATATATAAAATGCCTATGTATTATTACAAAAGGTACGCAGTAAATGTTCTTGCCAAATTGCTCACAAACGTAATATTGTTATTTAGCATAGTAAGTCATACATACCACATAATATATATAATATATAATATTACAATAGGTACCCCTTAGTTATAAAATACTTATGGTATAAATTATTTGTAATTTTACATGTTGTTACCCCTTTATTCCCCAAACTTTGTATATTGTTCCCTTATACCTACACGTAAGTAATTTATAGGTACACTATTATTACAAAAAGGTACGTTGTAAATTCTGTGTACTTACGCTGTAAATTGCGGGCTGTAATCTAAAGCGTTACCCAAATAAATTAAGTCTAATGTAAACTATATATAAACATGCCATTTTTGCAACCCTAGATGCAATAGGTTTTATTGGCCAATGAAGGATGATGTGATCTGGTACACACTTGTGAGTGTGGTTGAGCTTGTGCCAGAACCAAAACCAGTGACATCAAGGCACATGATGCTTACTGACTCAGTGTGGAAGGAACTCTGTCCTAGTTTTAAAATAGTTGCCTGTACATGTACCAAAAGCCCCTAAGTTGCAATGAGATTATTCCTCAGTCTGAAATGAGAAATAGTCGGGCTTGGTACACAAATGTTGTGGTGAGATGCTGTTAGTGTTATGGGTTTGTCTTAGTATATTACTATTAATGCTTGTGCCACATCAACTTTAGACCATAATATTTTTGAAACATGACAATCATTTTGACTTTACTGCAATACCTCTACTATCTTTGACACATGTAATACCTTCTATTTTTGTCTGTTACTGTTGTTCTCTACAGTAGCCTATTGTTAAGGTTAAATTCTTAACATGTACCATTAACATTGTGTCCTTTCAAACACAAGATGTTATTACCACAGCAATGCTTCATTTTAATTATTATTCAGATTTTCATTTGCAAAAGTTATTTTAACACTTAAGTAGAGATGATTTACACATTATAATTGTGATATCTGTCATAAAAAGCCAAATATTGTGTCTTTTTTGTATGAAAACAATTGACTTCTAAGGTTACTGTAAAAATTTTACATGGCGCAGAGAAAAACCATGAAATCCCCTATTTTAAAATAATGTTTCAATGTCAGTATTTACAAATATGCACAAAGCTTGAAAAAATTATATTTTAATGTCTTAATTTTTTATAGAAATTAAAAAAGAAAAATTTATAAAATTAATGAAATTTTAATGTTGCGTAAGGACATTTTGTAAGAACAAGAGACTAAACCCATAAGAAATAAACATGTTCCAGAT